>CM065364.1:3676692-4102236 GCA_033032245.1 Poecilia picta | reverse complement strand
ACAAACATAACCCAAATCAAAGGTACCCCAAACAACCCCAAAAAAGCAAAGCTGTGGAGGAAAAGGAAAATTTAACAAAAAAAAAACAATTCCCAACGTTTTTTTGTTTTTTTTTTTTTCAAAAAATTTCTATAATATTCTTAAAGTCCGTGTAAATTTCTTCTTTGAAAGTTTTTCAAAAATAAAGATTTTCCGTCGTTCGAAAGAGAAGAAAAAAAAAAACGCAAATTTGAGAAAATGTTTTAAAGGGGTGATCCTCTTGAAGCTTGATCCTTCGTATACTCTTTCCCTTCCCTTTGGGTCGGGTTTCAACCCATTTTCCGACCTGAGTGTCCGTTCTCATCCAGGCACACGTTCCATACATTCCAAATCACCCACACAGACCTATTCAAAACTAAGAATTTTTTCTAAAAGACTAAACTGAATTAAACACTAAAAATAGTCATTTTTCCTCAACAGTCCCCCTTTTGAGGTCTGAGATACACAGACCTCACAAATAATTTGATCTAGGTTTGCAACAGAGGAAGCACAAAATATTCAGAGTGGGCTAAAGCATTGTTAAACTCATTCAACCATCCTTACTCAGTCTCCCTTTTCACACAATACCTGTCAGCTCCAGATCCGCCTCATCCGCAGCACCACAGAAAAGCATCTGGTAAGGAGGCGGAGCATGTGGGCCACTGCTCCCATGACCAGGTTCCTGTGTCTCAAATTTAACTCGTTTTTCTACCTGTAGATGATATAATTGTTCTGTCCGAAAATTTAATACTCACCGGAAGAATGTTAAAATATATAATAGTTCCAATCCAAATGTAAAAATACCCAATAACCTTCTTTGAAATATGAAGATCCTGTAACTCAATTATTTCAGGACAAGCAAGACACATTTGAGATAATGATCACACAAATCATAATCCATCAAAGGTACACAAACAACGCCAAAAGCAAAGCTGTGGAGGAAAAGGAAATTATAACACATAAAAATCAATTACAACTGTTTTTTTGTTGTTTTTTTTTCACAGATTTCTATAATAGTCTTAAAGTCCGTGTCATTTCTTCTTTGATAGTCTTCAAAAATGAGATCTTCGTCGTTCGCAAGAGAAGATGAAAAAACGCAAAGTAGAGAAAATGTGTTAACGGTGATCCTCTTGAAGCTTGATCCTTCGTATACTCGTTCTTCCTTGTCGGGTTTCAACCTCAGGTTTCCGACCTGAGTGTCCGTTGCTCACTGAATATTGTATTATTATGCCAATAAAACAGTGAGTTTAAGGAGAGATTGCAATCTCCTCTCTTCTCAATATAAGGACACCGGAAGCAGGAGTATTGTGCCTGTCCGGGCCTTTTGTCTCAAACTCCAGGAAACAGAAGTGGTCTCTGCAGGAACACCTGCTACACTCCTGGCTGGAACTGTTGATCCTCTTAGTGTGGGGCAGGGCCTGCAGACGCTCCTCGTCTGAAGACTGATGCTGCAGATCCTCTTGTAGTTCTCGGAGTGCACGTTGTGTCTCCTCAGCTGCTGTGCACCGACTCAAATGAGACCAGGTATCATCTTTGCCCTCGCAGATGAACAGCATCAGACATCCTCTCCACGACTCAGTATGGTCTGGTGAAGCGAAGTTCAGACCACTTCCTTTTGATGACCTTTTGCCGGACCCAGTTGATTCCTGGAACCGGTCCTATGACGTCTGGTATTCTGCAAACTCTGATGCCAAACCTGTGACTTCTTAAAAACATCATTATGAAATAAATGTGCAGGTTCACCTGTCCATTCTAGAATCCATGCGCAGGTGCTGGAGACATCCTTCCCAAGCCGAACCCATATGAAGAGAACCCTGTTAATTTATTAATAGACTTTCAAACAAATATCAACCAGTATCAATGCATTTTATCCGATTTGAATTTAGACTGTGCACAGTTTGTAGCCAATTTGACTTTACATAAATTTTCGTCCTGGTCGTGGAACACTGGACCAGCTCTACACCCTCAGCAGGGTCCTGGAGGGTGCATGGGAGTTCGCCCAACCAGTCTACATGTGTTTTGTGGACTTGGAGAAGGCGTTCGACCGTGTCCCTCGGGGGGCCTTGTGGGGGGTTCTCCGGGAGTATGGGGTACCGGGCCCTTTGATACGGGCTGTCAGGTCCCTGTATGACCGGTGTCAGAGTCTTGTCCGCATTGCCGGCAGTAAGTCGGGCTCGTTTCCGGTGAGAGTTGGACTCCGCCAAGGCTGCCCTTTGTCACCGATTCTGTTCATTACTTTCATGGACAGAATTTCTAGGCGCAGCCGAGGTGTTGAGGGGATCCGTTTTGGTGGCCTTAGGATCGCATCTCTGCTTTTTGCGGATGATGTGGTCCTGATGGCTTCATCAGATCGTGATCTGCGGCTCTCGCTGAAACGGTTCGCGGCCGAGTGTGAAGCGGCCGGGATGAGGCTCAGTGCCTCCAAATCCGAGGCCATGGTCTTGAGCCGGAAAAGGGTAGAGTGCCTTCTCCGGGTCAGGGGGGTCGTCCTGCCTCAAGTGGAGGAGTTTAAGTATCTGGGGATCTTGTTCACGAATGAGGGAAGAAGGGAGCGGGAGATCGACAGGCGGATTGGGGCGGCGTCTGCCGTGAAGCGGGCGCTGTACCGGTCCGTCGTGGTGAAGAGAGAGCTGAGTCAAAAGGCGAAGCTCTCGATTTACCGGTCGATCTACGTTCCCACCCTCATCTATGGTCATGAGCTTTGGGTCATGACCGAAAGAACGAGATCACGGATACAAGCGGCCGAAATGGGTTTCCTCCGCAGGGTGGCCGGTCTCTCCCTTAGAGATAGGGTGAGAAGCTCGGTCATCCGGGAGGGACTCAAAGTAGAGCCGCTGCTCCTCCACGTCGAGAGGAGCCAGTTGAGGTGGCTCGGGCATCTGGTCAGGATGCCTCCTGGACCCCTCCCTGGTGAGGTGTTCCGGGCACGTCCCACCGGGAGGAGGCCCCGAGGAAGACCCAGGACACGCTGGAGGGACTATGTCTCTCGGCTGGCCTGGGAACACCTTGGGGTTCCCCCGGAGGAGCTGGAAGAAGTGGCTGGGGAGAGGGAAGTCTGGGCCTCCCTTCTGAAGCTGCTGCCCCCGCGACCCGATCCCGGATAAGCGGAAGAAAATGGATGGATGGATGGATAAATTTTGTCCAAAATTATCCGTATAATGAATGAGTAAATTACACCCAATACACCGCATATAAAACGCTTAGAATCTATCAATAAATCTCCAGGCGCTGTGAAAGAAAAATTGATTAGGAACAATGGTTGTACAAATTTTTCAAACATATCTTCATTTTGTGTCTCTGTGTTCTTTGATACTCCTTGAAGTAAAATGAATTCTCTGGTAAGTCATAGATGAAAGATGAAAACTTAGTAATAGAAGAAACAACAAAGATGATCCTCTCGTCTCCAGTAGCCCATTTTCCTTATAGTTTTGAACTCAGGCTCATGACCTGAGTGAGCAATGCTCACCTTTGGGGTTATTGTGCCCAGAATTAGGTGAATTTAACAAAGAAATATTTTCTTATTTCCGAATTTTGATGACATCAAAAGAAGAATAGATGTGAAAAAATTCCTGATGAACATCTGGGTGTGAGGTCGTCCTCCAGTCAGGCCTGAAGATTCCCAGTTTGTCACCAAGTTGTGATCATTTGATGTTCAATGGGGCCATCAGCTGGTTTTGCATACTGGAACAGTCTGTCACCCTATCTAGAGCTTCTTAATGTATTTTAAAATAAAATAAGTCATTCCTTCCAATTTGAATTAATGTTTTCCTGATTTATTAATTGATACTCTAATTATTCTTTGTCGTTTTAAATCATTTTAATAGTTTATCAGTCATGGAGAGATTTTGTAGTCGCTCTTAGTTTTATTTCTTATAACTTCATTTCAGATTATAATTTAATTCCTTATGTTAACTCTCCTCCTGTAATTTACTTTTGTTTTATAAATAAGTAAACTTGGCACCTTAAAAGATGCTCCTTTAAGGCTAATTTTGGTCAAGGTTGTGACCCTCTTTTTATATAAGGCTTACACGAGAAATTGTTTCCCATCGTTTTTAACCCAAAATTTAACTGTATAATAGAAGCAGTTCCATAATTGTTAATTTCAAATCATCAATTTAGATCAATTTAATTTGAATCATTATAATTTTGTCATTTTAAAACCTCAAAGAATGATTGGCCTGTTTTACAAAAATATGTTAACCGTGTCACTAAATATAAAACAAAATGACTTATCCTATTTTAATCATAATTTCAAATCTCAAAATTTCAACCATTTTAACCATTGATCCATTTATTCTTTTGAAAACTTATTTATGAAATATTTAATTGTGAATTACCCTTTTTATTGTTTATCAATTATCAATATATTTTCAATTTTGGGAGAAAAGTGATAAAACCAAATTTATTAAATTTCGCAAATTTTAGTTTTAGACCTTCCTGGATGACTTGTTTTAAATCATATGAAGTGAGATGCAATCATGCAACGATCACTTTCCCTCTTTTAGGAAACACTGTTTTGTATAAACTATTTGACAGGTAATATTAAATTTAGTGTATTCAATTTATACATGTTAATTATGTCCTATTCCCTCTTTATTCTATAACAGAACCAATGTTCTGTCATAGAATATCACAAAAAATCCCATACAAATTAAATAGAGTAAATCTGTCACTGCCAACTTCTGCACCATAGAACACAGCTGGTTGTAAGTCAAACATAGTGTCCCAGATGCTGTCAAAATCTGCACACCTCAATCAAAGAAGTTAATGTTTGATTTAAAATTTAGGAAAGTAAGATAGAATTTGGTGCCTGTAGCTCAGTGTGTTCTAGAGACACCCCTCAGTCCACTGTAGCATGTTTAAATGTCACTGAATGACAGCCACTGAGGTATGAACCACATAAAATTTAGATCCCTACGTTTATAATTGAAGCATAGCACATAATGCAATTAAAATATAGCTTTAAGACAAAACAAAATTATAATAGCTATGTCCTGTCCCAGTGTTGTCACACTGGAAAGGGAAAAAACACATCAAGCTATTTGGGAAAGACAGAATGAATCGTAAAAGATATGACACCAGGAGATGGGGCATCGTTAACACTTTAGCGTCAAACCACAGGGGTTCAGGACGTGAAGGCAGGAGGCCGTGTGCGCTATGCATACGGCCTCCTGATTCAATGTCACCAAGGTGTTGACATTGAATCAGTAAATGTCAGCACCTTGGTGACATTCACTCCGCTTGTACCAGATAACTACAAAATTTAAAAATCACCTCACAAACTCTCTAAAGAATTAGAACAAAATCTAAAATTAATATTTTTAAAAGTTGTGACAAGTAACTGTGAATTTAACAGTAGTTTTAACCAGAGTTCTCCTAAAAATTAACATCCACTTGTGATTGCATAATGAAAGAGTCAGCAGTGACACAGAAATCGATCAGCAATATTAAATGCACTAAACTTGAGATGGATGTTGTATGCAGCTGTTCAATTTTAAATGATCAATTTTAAGTCAGTAGGAAACTCCTACGTCAGAGATACCATTTTGTGTCAAACAGGAAGGCAATATAAAAGCTCTTTACCTAAAAATCAAAATTCATGTTGTCAAATGAAAAAGTAAAAATTATTGATTAATAAATTTACAATTAATTGTATCCAAAAAGTGGCCAATTGAAGAGTCTACTTGTCATTCTCCCCTTATTGATATACTGAAATTATCGTGTTTAAAACAAATTGGACTCTATTACTGTGAAAAAATTCACGGAAAACCAAAACATTGTAAGACATTCCATCATTTCTCCAATTATCCGTGTAATGTTCAAAATAGGCTGATGTTTCAAATTTCAAAGATCTACCAGTAAGATCACATCTTTATACACCCCCTGTGTTTTTGTTAATTCCAAACAAAAACAATTTGTAGGTGGAGAACCAAAGGTGAATTGACCCCATAATGTTAAAATTTCAACATGTCTAATTAGTTACCCATGTGTCACAGAAACCAACAAGCAATTCAGTTAGTACGTTAGTGTGTTAGTCAGTAAATCAGTACGATATAGGAAAACCAAACAGAAAATAAGAAAAAAATAAAAAATATATATAGCTATCCACTAAGTGACATATTTCCATAGCGCTGTTCTAAAAACCCATCAGAGGCCATCAGCATACACCTTCACTCTCATTCACACTCAAACAGTCTTACATGTCATTGTAAGAAAACACAGGATGAACCACCAGCTGAGCAAACTACTCAGGTGTGAGTCACCTCAAACACTCACGGGGGAACAGAAGATTGTGAGCAGTTGACCTGCAAGGTGTTTGTGACATCCCAACATATGAAATGAAGATATTTGTTAAACACAATAATAGAACCTCTTCCAAACATATTCCTCCAGATTTAAAACCAAAACACAACCTGTTCAAAATTATAAACGCAATCTTTATAACACCATGCCTGAAAGAAACATAATTATCAGAAATCAAATTAACATATTTCCACACAAAATACATCTTCGTGTGCGGAGAATCACCTAACAGAAAAAGGTATGCATTACTCAGCATGTCCTGATTCATCTGTAAATTAAAGTAAAGTAATTAAAGTTAGACAATTAGAACAGGGACTCGCCCTCTGTTATTGAAACACATTATGACAAGAGCAATGATTTCAAGAATTGTAATTTCAATTTCATATTTTATGCAGTTATTTATTGTAAAGAATGTTATATTTTCTGTTGTCTGTGTTTCTAACCAAAATCCAAATTAAATGACGGTAAACTGAAGTCCTAAAAGGGGTGCGGATTGTAATATCATTTTATCACCTGCCCAGTCTCACTGTATATACATGTCACATAACAAAAATCTATATACCTGGAGACTGGCAGCTCAGATGTTCACAGTGTAAAATACTCATTAACTGAACTTCATAATAAAAAACGTGCGGCCTAAATCCAAAATTTAGGCCGCATGCACATGCACTTACAGTGTAAGTGCATGTAAAAGTTTATGGTGTCATAGTACTGCATTTTCCAACATAAGTGTCGAATCGTCTACCGTCACTTTAACTGCGTCCCACCCCAGTTGTTGATTGTATATATTAATTAAATCCAGTATCTGTTCCCTGAGTGATTTCCATGGACCCGAACCATACGAATGGGCCGCCACAGTACTGAGCAGCGCAGAAGCCATAAACACAGCAGAGCATAAACACCAATATCAAACCTACACCCAAACAGCGGTAACAAACGCAGCACCTCAGCCACACCAAGAAACACATACGCAGGCGCCACACTGACACACAGCTCTGCACACACGGATCTGTACGGAGCCACAAACACACTCAGCGTTCAATACATTCAAACACATAGAAATACAACGTAAAAACAGACAAGACAAACACTGCCTCAGGTAACGGAAAAAAGAAGAGAAAGAAGGAAAACATAGAAGCCATACAATGTAAGAAAAAGTCCAACACAAACCGTCCCACGGCAGTCTTAGCGCGTGGTAACGAGGGATTCTCAAACCGTCAGAGTTGGGTTGTAACTCAAATTACCAAATTAACCACAAACTTTATGTTGCGCTCCGCTTTTGTGTGTGCCAACATAAAAGGGACACTTCAAACACAAACTCCCCGCCACAGTTACGAGCACGGGAAAGGGATACTTTTACACAAACTCCACGCTACACGTGAGAAGCAACGTGAAAGGGCACAAGCTCCCTAATAACGCTTTGTGCGTTAAAAGGAAAGGGATAAGTCAATTCAACCCTCAAAATTATTGAGTCCTTTCGGAATGAGCCATAATTCCGCAGCTGATTCAAGCTATTCTATCAATGACATACACAATAATAAGCCAATAAATTTGTAGATTACCAGGCGCAGGAAAATTCCTGGGGGTTACAAATTTTTTGAAGACACCCGGTGTAATGAACAGCGTTAGCGCAAAAACGTCTGGTAGAGGTTGCTACCCCTCCCTGCAGTTGTGTGTATTTATAAACCAAAATTTAAACTATATAAGCTCTTTTAGAATAGAGTTTTGTCTTACATTACAGATAAATTCATACATTCAATGACGTCGCACATACGGTGACCCAGAAATGCCAAACTAAAATGGCGCCGCCAGCAAAGTGAAAGTAACAAAAAATATCGCCTTACCAGACCGTAATTTCAGGCTGGAACGCATAAATCAAGTCCTCACAGGTGGCCGTCGAGATGATAGAACCGGACGAGCCCCCAATTGTTAAGGAAGAAAATATTTATAACTGACTAAATTTTAAAAAACAACTTGGCTCTGCTTTCTTCCTTTGTCCCAGATTCTTTCCGCGTCTCGAGGCCGCATGCGGAGACAGAACCACAACAATGCGCGTTGACGTCACTGAAGTACAAATTTAATCCAATCAGAAGAAAGTATAACAAGAAACAGAAAATTTAAAGAAACACAGAAACATACATTGGTTACCTGAGAATCATAAAAGAAATATCAAAGACGTCTTCGGGGAAAGAGCCAGCCCAAAGGGAGCTAAAAATTGGCTATTTCTACCTTATTCTCCTTGCGTATAGATTTTTATATGAGTAGGTGTGTTTTCTCTATAATATATTCAAATAAGGCGTAATTCTGCCCGACCAATTGCAAGCCGTTTCTGACACTTTTCAAATTCAGAAATTCCCTTGAATTCATTCAAAAGACAAAAGATCGGCTTCTCCTTTGTGTTTTAGATAAGTTGGAAGCAGGATGTCTCCGAACCCCTGTTGGTTTATGGTTTCACAGAGTGGTGCCAAACAGCTGAAACTTCCACTGCTGGTGTCCTAAAAACAAAAGGGCCAATCTTAAGATCTTCTAAAACAATTCACTTTAAACTAAAGTATGGTCAATAAACCAGAATAAGTTTCTAAATTCCAAAACTATTATTAGACTATTTTCATCAAGACAGATTAAGTTTTAAAACTAACTTATTTATTTCAATATATTTTCTTACTGGTATTCAGCTTCCAGCCATCTGGGCAAAGAGAAACAGAATAGGGAATTTCACAGTTTAGCTGTGAAATTCAAGTTTTCTGTCCTGATCAGGAAAAACCTTTTATTTCAATATAAACTTATCTCCAAAAATACTATGTTTTTTGTGGGCCGGTCTCCAAAATCCGTCCTGATATTAAACTACCAAACAATATTAATACATCAACCGAAAATAATAAAATACACTTGCTGTTTTTCTAATCTAATATTCAAGTAAACATTGAACAATCTTAAACGATTCTCTCATACAAAACCCAGCATTTTCAAATACATTTATCCTCCACTAAATTAATTCTAAACTAAATATCACAGTTTTCAGTCAGAGCATGCAATAAATCTTTTACACATCAAATGTTAATGATTGAAACAGTTTAAAACCTCCCATGTATCCACGGTGTTCCGTGAGCTGGCTGAGTTCCTGTTTTCCAAAGAGAATTTCAAATGATGGTCTCCTCTGGCTCCCTGCATATTAATTTACGACCTCCTGTCCTTTGTGTTAAAACCACAGGAGTCCGAGCCAAAAGCTCTCGCGGAGAGCTCCTTGTTCCAACACTTATCCAGGCATATGTTTTAAACATTCCAAATCACCCACACATACTTATTCAAAACTAAGAATTTTTCTAAAAGACTAAACTGAATTAGACACTAAAAATAGTCATTTTCCTCAACAACAGTAATTATTAAAATGCTTAAACAAGCAAAATAAGATGACACAAGTAAACACAGAAGAGAGATTACTTTTCATTCATAGTGTAACACTGAAACAGAACGGAGTTGAATGAGGTTTTCCTCACTGTTCATGTCCTGATACATGTCAGTAATTGCGGTCTGGATTCCGTATGTCAATTTCAGTTCGTGTAAAACTGTCTCTGCAATCATCTTCACTTTTGCATCCTCAGTCTGTATGCGGCGCAGCATCAGGAGATTCTGGACAGCAGATATGAACCGTGGAGTCAGGGGCCGCTGTGTGATGTGATGAAAGTTGAGCTGGAAAAATCTTCCTCCGGTATTTCCAAGCATTGATGCTGCCTCTGGCTCGGGTGATCTGTTATGCAACCGTAGCAGGTTTCCTTGACATTTTTCACACAAATTAAACTGAATAGAGGCAGTAAGGCTGTTTTAACGATAGCAATTGGGGCATTTGGTAGGAGGTGCTAGGAGCAGGTTCTCCAGAGTCCTTTGCAGTCTGAGGTTGGGAGGAGCTGGTAGCAGGATCTCCAGAGTCCTTTGCAGTCTGAGGTTGGGAGGAGATGGTAGCAGGATCTCCAGAGTCCTCTGCTGCTGCTGCTGGAGGGATGCCCTCTTCAGCTACGGTACTTGGTATCAGAAAACTTGAAGGAGAGAGTGCTGGAGACGATTCCGATGAGGAGTAGTGTAAGAAAGGAGGAGGCGGATGATACGGATCAGTGTAGTAGTAGCTTCCTGGAGACAGAGGACAGAAGAAGCTCTCTGTCGAATAACTGGGCTCGCCCCAGAAGGGTCCCCATACTCCATAGCTTCTTGCTTCTTCCTTGATAAAGGTTTGGTGTCAGAAGTCCCTGCAACCCTTGCATTATATAGGATAGTGGGCGGGTTCTCAGAAAAGGACCCGCCTTAGAGGCTGGACAGGAAATGTCAGAGTTTTTTTCACTGACAAAATATCAAGCCAGCAGCGAGATTTTCGGAACAGTTTGGAAATTCGATCCCCGACTTCCTCCATTTTCTCAAACCAAGCATAAATGGGAGAGCCAGCATGGTTCTGAATACGCCACAATCTAGATTAAATGCCTCCAGCACAAACAGGTCTGGGGAATTCGTGCTGTCTCCCTTCCGTCTGCTTGCCCGTAAGGACCAGCAGCCAGACTCAGTAGTTTTTGATTCCCACACTGCACAAAAGAGAAGTTCTCCCCTTCCAATTTCAGTATCGGTCGGGTAACAGCACTTTCTGGTTTTCTTTGCAGATTGAGGGTCTACCTCATCTTCTCTTGTATTTTGCTTCAAGGCCGATTCGATGTTTTCATTGGCACAAGGAATTGCAAGCCTTAGCACTGCCCAGTCATTATAAGTGAGGCTGCATGTATTCGTTATTGCTGCAAGCTCCTCATCCTTGTCCAGCTGGAACAGGTAAAGTTATCCAGACTCATAATGGAAAACATAACCCCATGACCCCCAAAGGCCGTGAGGTTTTAAACACCAGTCTTCCTTGACGGATTGGAGTACCGGCATCTGCACACAAAACAAATAAAATGTCGGTCTTTTGGGGTCATCCCTTCCAGGCCTTGAATTCTCGAAGATGGAAATTGGTGTCTCGCATAGAAGAGAAGTCCCGCTTGTCAATATTTCTCTTTTATCCACAGTGTCTGAGGTAGATGGATCAGGTGATGAAGGTGAGCTTGCCGGTGGGTACATCACCGAGCCCAAATCCGGTCTCACTGCTATCGGGATCTCATATACAATTGTAGATTCTTCTTCCGCAAGAAGATCTTTATTTGTTAACGGAGTTGACGCCATCATCTTAGCAAACGTTCTCGGGCTAGGTAATTCCGAATCCATATCAGATGTTGCAGAGGAGACAGGTTCTTTATTCTCAGCAGCAGGATGAACTCGTTTAGCTCCATACATTGTAAAGTTCTTGAACAACTCTTAGCAGTAGAGTGCTAGACTTTTTTCGACAGTATTTATAACAGAAACACTAAAAAGGCCAAACCCCCTGTCTCTGATTCTATTGGGTAATTCAAAGAGTTTGGGAGGAGATAATGATGAACAGATGGTCACAGGGAAGGTCAGGAGGTCATAAAGTTCCCATGTGGGGGGAGGGGAAGGTCAGGAGGTCACAGGGCCGTGTGCAGGGACACACGCACGTACGCACACACACGCGCGCACACACACACACAAATGCTTTCGTTTGCAGGGCCTGGGTCAGTCCGCTTTGAATGCATCCACCATTTCCAGTCATCCCTTTCGCTTCTCAAGCTCAGCAGTCGGATATTGTTTGGAATATATTTATTTATTTATTCGCTTTGTTTGGAATATATTTATTTATTTATTCGCTTTGTTTGGAATATACTATATTTATTTATTCACTGCTAACTGATTAAAATTTGACAGAAGGGTGTCAGGGAGGTCAAGAAGTCGCCAAGTTCCCATCATATTGCAGCACATATTCTATTATCCAACACCAAATAATGCAACGTAAGTTTTCGACATCCTCCAGAGGTATTGTCTAGAGGAATGTTCTATGGATTTCGCATGCTTGAGGACAGACATCACACGCAGCAAGATTCTCACCCCCCTCCTCCTTGAAGACAGACAGACATACATGCAGCAGCAAGAATCTGATTTCCCAGCCTCTTATGGAACAAGAGTTAGGCATTTAAATCCAACACTGTGTATCATGAAGACAATCTGTTTAAAACCAGATGTAGTTGCAATATTCCTAATCTAATTCAACATGGTTTAGAATATAGTATATTTATTTATTCACTTATATTTAATTATTCACATCAAACTCTTGATTAAAATTTGATAGAAGGGTATATCAGGGAGGTGACAAGGTTCCCATGGGGGAAGGTCAGGAGGTCACAAGGTTCCCATGGGGGGAGGGGGGCTTGATATCAATTAATATCAATTAGTCACGGCCATCAATCAATCATCCGATTAAAATTTGAGAAAAGGGTGTGTATATATAGTCTCTCTGATAACCTCTAAAGAGCTCAATAGCATTAAATTGTAATTTGACTCCACAGCTCTCTAGTGTAGTCATTGGTGAGTCGGAGCGCAAGTTTTTCTGCCTGAGACTTTACCCCTGTTTTCATTGTGTGAAAATGCAGAGGGCATTAACCAGATGTCTTCACATTTAAATACCTATAAAATTTCACTTTAGAGCAGTGCTCATCACGCTCACATGGACACTTGGTGACATCACCTTAGCCCCGCCCCCTAATGTCTTGGTCGTCAACTATTTTGCTGATGACATTGTTCTTTACTCTCTGACTCAGAAGTTTCAAACTACATCTGGTGACAGAAAAAAGTGATGCTGAGTTTGTCTGTGAAAGCTGATTGGTGGATGGGCCGTGTGGGCGTGGCAGAGCGGCGTCTCGCCATCCCTCGCCGTTTCCATACGGTTGGCTCTAATTCGCACAGGAACGATCTGACTGGCACCAAACTGGATCTGAATGATGTCTGCCAACCTCTGACACGCTTCTGTTGGAAATTGACTCCACAGCGCCCCCTGGACTGTTTCAACAGCAATATCTCCCTGATTCATCATCCAATCTGCAGAAGATTTTGTATGCTTCATCAGGAAACACTGCTCAATACGTTGGTGTGGCTGATTGATGACATCACTTAGCTCTGAACCTTACAACAGAAAATCCCTTATTTTACTGGTCACCTAGCTACATTCTAGGAAGTGAGCTTCTGGAGGAAAAGTGTTCTGGAACCGATAGTATGACTGTGATTTGACTGTGCCGTTTTGTGCGGGATTTTTTTCGGAGATGATTTTTTTTTTTCTGGCGAATAAGAAAATGAGGAACGCTTCACGAATTTGCGTGTCATCCTTGCGCCCCCGGGTTCCCGATCTTCTCTGTCTCAGTTGTCTCAGTTAGTCTCAGTTAGCTAACTCCGCCCACCGGTCTCAGTTAGTGAGTTAGCTCCGCCCACCGGTCTCAGTTAGCGAGTTAACTCCGCCCACTGGTCTCAGTTAGCTCAGTTAGCTCCGCCCACCGGTCTCAGTTAGTCAGTTAGCTCCGCCCACCGGTCTCAGTTGGTCTCCGTTAGCTGAAAGTTGTCAGAGATCGCAAAGAGGAACAGCGCCGATTTGTGTGGTAACGTATTTCTATTATTTATCAGTATCATTTTGTAATATTTTTTAGTGAAATACGAAAATAAATAAAAATATAGTAAAATAGGCGTAACAAGCTAACGGAATTCGGCGACCGCGGCAAACCGGTTTGAAGGATTTAGCATTATTTTAGAAATCTGTCGCGCTATAAAGCAATCAAACTAGACATGAATTATTTTAATAATTACATTAACCATTCGGATCATATTACCAAGACATTGATTCTGTTTTTGTGTGTTTACCGACGTTTTTTATAATGGAACTCAGGCAGCGGGAACACCGGCGCGGTTCTCCGTGTAGCGGCGAACCCGGTTTTAAGCAGCTAGCATTATTTTAGAAATCTATTACGGTATAAAGCAATCAAACTAGACACGAATTATTTTAATAATTACACTAACCATTCGGCTCATATTACCAAGACATCGATTCTGTTTTTGTGGGTTTACCGAAGTTTTTTTATAAGGTAACGTTACCTCCATAAAATGTATCAAAGTCTTTTTCCAAATATTTTTAAATCCTAAATGGTGAAGTGATGATGTCCAGGTCATTGTGAAAAAATACACAATGAGATGTGAAGAGACAGATCAGTAGTTATGACCACTGATTTCCTCATATTAAGTGTTAAAAACACTGTGCTAATTGTGTTTATTAATGAGTTCAATGCATCAGTTATGAATCCATAATATCAGATGAGATTTTCATTCTGGACTTTGTCATTTTTCAGTCACCATGTACAAGCCGACGTTCAATATTTTACCTGGGACCACCCAGCTGCGGCTTCAGGCCTCCAGCGAAGCCGCAGCTGCTGCCCAGCAGGTGAAGGAAGGAGGCAGCAGGGAGAAGCTGCCGGTCAGGACGCCCCACAAGCTGGAAGCTGCTGCTCGGGGTCGGGTCAGGGCCCTGGGAGGGGATCCCACAGACCGACGCTGCATTCTCAGCCAAATGGAGGTGCAGTTCGGTCTGTACAGGGGAAAGACCTTCTGGTGGCTGCTGACCCATGACCCCGGCTACACAGTGGGGGTCCTGGCAAGCCACGAGGCAGAGAGGGAGGGAGGAGACAGCAGCAGCAGCCCCCTGATGCAGCACAAGGACGCTCTGCTGGAGTACGCCCGGCTCTTTGAGGAGGTGACCTCTGCCCTCGCAGACAAGAGGAGCAGAGGCACCGAGTCGGAGGGCGAGCGGCTGGTGGGCTTCGGAGCGTACAGCTCCCTCACGTACGAGGAGCTGTACGAAAGCTCCGACCCACAAATCACCAGGTAGGACCGGTTCTCCTGACGGCTCAGCAGAGGTTCTGCAGAACCTCAACGCTCTGCGTCTCCTTCTCAGCTACAGGAGGTGGGTCAGAGACGTGCCGGTCAAGAACCCTGGTGCCCGACTCAGCCAGCTGAAAGAGTATGTGCTGAGGAGGGACAGGGCCCAGCAGGCCGCCTCCAGCCCGGCCCCCACCTCCTGCCCAGCCGCCGCCTCCAGCAGGCGTCCGTTCCCTCAGCGCTCCACTCCGAGGAAGAAGAGAGCCATGGTTCTCCACAGTAAGCTCTCTGCTGATGGTGTTAACGTTCAGCTGAAGGGCTCAGAGCTGAAGCTGCTGTTTGTTGTCTTGAGGTTCCTCGGAGGAAGACGATGCGCTGATGGTGGAGGCTGCTGCTGCCGCCGAGCAGGACCTGCCCGCATCAGGTGGGGTTCAAGCAGCAGTTTGTGTTTATGTTTCATCACAGTGTTGCAGTTTGGTGATGACTGTTATTTACAGCAGCTCCATCAGCAGCTGCTCCCCCTCCTTCTCCTTCTCCTTCTCCTTCTTCTGCACCACCTCCTCCACCTGCAAAAAGCACCACAGCTGCAGCCCAGGTTGGTTTTAGAAGAAATGTTGTTTTGCTGTGTGTCTTTTATCTTGCAGCAGTAACTCACTGCCCTCCACATGCTTTGTTTCAGGTCGTCCTGCTGGAGTCTTGGAGGACCAGCCTTCCTCCAGAACAGCAGGCCTGGCTGAGCAAAGCCCTGTTTGTCAGGGACCAGACAGGCAGGGCGGTGCTGACCAAGGAGCTGCAGCTGTGGTACCATCCGCCTGGCCCCCGCCTCACCTACAGCCAGCCGCCCGCCTCGCCCGACGCCTTCTTCCAGCGGCGCTTCTTCCTCTGGGCCCCATACAGGATGTGGCAGTACAGCCTCAAGTGTCCGAACTGCGCGCACAAACTGACCAGCTGTGGTCTCTACAAGACCGTGCGCAAAGTTCTGGACCTTGATGGCTGGTACTACATGGGGACAGAGTACCTGGAGTGCAGGTAACTCACTGGTTATAAAGGAGCTGCAGGCGGCAGCAGAGTGGGAGGTCAGACTGACGGCCTGACGTCCATTTTGACAGGTACTGCATGAAGAAGGTGGCGGCCTGGGCGAGGAGCGTGCGGGAGCAGCTGGACCTGGGTCACCAGCTGCTCTTTCCCGCTGAGCTGACGTACAGGTATGACTCAGCATCACCCTGCATGTTGCTGTGGGGCAACGTGGGCTGGAGAATAACAGCTTCCTGTGTCTGTGACTCAGGCTGTCATGTGACAGGAAGGTCCTCGGCCAGATGAAGGGGCGAACGCTGGGGAACAGCGCCAACCGGCTTCGCTCCTTCCTGGTGGAGAGCCACACGGAGGAGTGGATGTCCAGGTCCCTGCTGTACTTGGAAACCGTCAACAGGTTCCAAGTCGCAGGGGTTCACTTGGCTCCACCTCCTCACCCGCCTGCCATGCAGCCTGTACCGACCAGCGGCTGGCTGTTGTCCACATACGCCAGGGAGACGTTCGGCCGGATGGAGGAGCTCCAGGCCGGCGTCACCTCTGTCTTCGGGTCCATCTTAAAGATGGACTCAACCAAGAAGGTAGGTGTAACCTGACCTGACCTGCCGTCACCATCAGATGAAGCTGCCGTCTTACCCTCCCCGTCCTCTGCAGATCATCAAGAAGCTGGCGGGCGCAGATTCACGGACGGCCCAGTGGATGACCAGTGTGGGCAACGAGCTGGGCCAAGTCCTGATCTGCGTCCTGACGGCGGCGGAGGGCTGCGGCCTCAGGGACATGACCGCCGGCCTGCAGCAGCGCTACCAGCAGGCCCAGCGCCGCCCACCGGAGGTCCTCTATGTGGACAGGGACTGCTGCAGGCTGGGCGGCGAAGGCGGAGCGGCGGCGGCCCTGTTCCCCTCTTGGCCACAGCTCCAAGTACGGCTGGACATCTGGCACTTCATCCGCAGGCTGGCGGCCGGGGTCACTGCGGAGAGCCACCCGCTGTATCCGGACTTCATGCGGCGCCTCTCTGCTGCCATCTTTGAGTGGGACGCGGAGGACGTGTCCCACCTGAGGGCAGCCAGGCAGGGACAGCGGTCCAGGAGGGTGTCGGTGGAGAGCGCCAGGGAGACGGCTCGGCACTGCAGGAGGCGCACCAGGGGGGCGCAGGAGACGGAGCGCCTCCTGGACGAGGCCATCCAGGCGTTCATGGGAGCCACCGACACCATGAACATCCCCCTCCTGGACCGGGCCCGCATGGAGGAGATCTGGGCCACGCAGCGGAAGCACGTGGCCTGCATCCAGGTGAGTCTGCGCTATGTGACCGCCGGTCGGCAGCTTCTTCCCAGATTCTGCTGCTCCATCACCTGTTTCTACACATCCAGGATCCAGCCGGTGTCCAGCTGTACACCAAGACCGGTGAGCTGACCAAGGGGGGCGTAGTCCTCCCCGTCTACCGCTGCGCCCGGGGCTCCACGTCGCTTGAGTCGTTCCACCTGCACCTGAACAGGTTCATCCCAGGTGAGTCGGTCAGACTGAATCCCCCCCTGCAGCTCTCTGGTCGTTCTGCCAACACCTGCTGTTCCTCCTCTCTGCTGCAGGAACGGCAGCCAACGGCTGCCACTTCCAGATGTTCCTGCTGGAGGGCCTGACCAGGTGGAACGAGGACCGGGCTCAGGCGGCGGCGGGCGCGCAGAAGACGGGGAAGAAGTGCTACGCTGGCCAGAAGCAGCACTGTCTCTACCAGCTGACTCAGCGCCTGCTGGGAGTGACGCTGGCAGAGACGTACAGCAAGCCGCTGCTGTACACAGGTGGGACGGCGGCACCTGCCAAGGCTTTCTGGTAAATGTGCAGCAGATCCAGATGTTCCTCATGAAACGTGTCCCTGATGATCCTCAGGGGAGCTGATCGGGATGAGCTACCTGTACGCTCAGACGGGCCGCGAGCTACAGCTGTTCCCCGACGACCCCGACGACCCGGACGGGAGTGAGCAGGTGGTCCTGGAGGAGAACGAGGCAGAGGAGGACGACGAGCAGCGGGACCCTCTGGAGGAGGATTTGGACGAGGGGTTTGTGGAGCTGCCTGACAGTTCGGACACCCAGGCCCCTCTCCAGCCTGCCACCTCTGCTCCTCCTGCTGCTCCTGCTGCTGCTGCAGCTGCTCCTCCTGCTGCTCCTGCTGCTCCTCCTGCTGCTCCTGCTGCTGCTGCTGCAGCTGCTCCTCCTGCTGCTCCTGCTGCTCCTCCTGCTGCTCCTGCCGCTGCTGCAGCTGCTCCTGCTGCTGCTCCTCCTCCTCACTCCTCCCAGGCGGCTGCTGGTGACCAGGGGTCAGCAGCAGATTTTATTCATGCCAGAGTTATGATCTGCTGCTTCGTCCCGCCGGGAGCCGTTTAGCTGAGCTGTGTCTGGTTTTCAGGACGTCGTCGGACCCGACGGGACCCCTGGTTACCAGCACGTGGTGCACTTGTCACGTAGGCTGGTGGAGCTGTGCAGGAAGGGCTACGTGAACAACGCCGAGGTGGAGGAGATCGTGGGTCTGTGGCAGAACCTCCCCGAGGTGGACAAGGGGTCCGTAGCGTACCCGTCCCGCTACAAGGACTCCCTGACTAAGGGGAGGTTCAAAAAGGCCAAGACCTACGTTCCTGGCACCGTAGCCCAGCCTGGGGTGGAGAGCATGAAACGGTGAGTGTCTGCAGGAAGCTGCGGCTTCTTCTGACACCCGTCTGAACTTTCTTCATTGATGTTTCAGCTGCGTGGTGGGAACGGGCAGCGGTCCGGCCTCCTGGCCCGACGCCAGCCGCCTGGTGGAGGCTGTGATGAAGGAGCTGTGCTCCATGTACCCGGGCAGCAGGAGGATGGAGGGAGTTGTCATCAGCCAGTGGACCCTGGTCTTGAGGGACTACAACACCATCAGGTCTGTGGTGGTCAGCCATCCGGCCCTCAAGACCAGAACCTCCCTCCAGCTCTTCGCCGTGAACCAGGCGACCCTCTCTCAGTGGTACGACAGAGTTATTATTTATTATTATTATGTTGTAACTTGTTTATTATAATATGTTGAATATTATTGGTCCACACTTAACAGATCTGTTTTTACCATTTAGGCACAGGAAGTGGACGGCAGCCAATGAGAAGACCATCCTCATGGCTGCCATTCCTCCACTGCAGGCCCAGAGAGAGGCGGCGGAGTCCCTGCTGCCCGCCAAGGAGCTGCAGCGGCCACAGCCTCCACCCAGCACCTCCCTGGTGTTCCAGAACCTCCCTCCTCTGGACCCAAGGCCCTCCACCCCTGCACCGCCGTCCACCAGCTCTGCACCGCCGTCCACCACCCCTGCACCGCCGTCCACCAGCTCTGCCTCTCTTGAGGCCACAGGCCCTCTTCCCGCTACAACCGTCACCCCGAAGTCCACAGCCTGGAACAGGAAGAAGCTGCAGCGCCTGCAGGAAGCTGCAGCAACGGAGGGAGCTACTTTGAAAGTCCGAGCTCCCTCCGTCAATATCTGCAGCGGCTGTGGACTTCGGAAGATCAAGGAGACGGGACACAGACTCCTGCGGAAGCCCAGCGGGGAGAGGGTCAACTACTGCCCTGTGGCTGCCAAGGGGCAGAGCCCAGAGGAGTGGCTGGCCGCTTTATAAGCAGGCCGCCACTCCTCATGTATATATGTGTAATTTTGTAAATAGCTTTATTTATCTTTGTATATAGTTTTATGTCACCTTGTATAGTTTTATTTCTCTTTATATAGTTCTTAATTTACAGATTATTATTATACTTTTTATTTATTATTATTTATGTACAAAACCTTACATTCGACATTCTATAGTTTTTTTGTATTTTATTTACTTTTTTTGTTAACTTGATTTGCTGCACTGCACAGTCATTTCCCGGCTGGGATGAATAAAGCACTTCGGTTCTATTTTCACTGTAAATAGTTTTATTTCTCTTTGTGAAATAAAATTTTTGGATGTTAAGACATGCAACAAGGACAAGTTGATCACTGACACATCAATCAAGGAGCAGTTAGAGGTGCAGCAGAAAGTTTCGGTGCCACTTGCAACCTGCTCTCTTTTCACACCTTCTTGGGGAAACGATGGGTCGTTAGGGTCCCGGCTGCTCATTGGCCGACAGGTTGATGGGTCCATACAAATGCTAATTAGGATGGGAGACACCAGTCTGAGGACACTTCACCTGCTCCAAAAATCCTAACATAGGGTCGTTACGATCCTTGCTGCTCATTGGCCGTTGATGAAAGGTGCATCAGATGCTCTTTAGGATGGGAGACACCAGTCTGAGGTCACTTCACCTGCTCCAAAAACCCTAACAGAGGGTCGTTACGATCCTGGCTCCTCATTGGCTGACAGGTTGATGAAAGGTGCATCCAGATGCTATTTAGGATGGGAGACACCAGTCACTTCACCTGCTCCAAAACCAGCCCTGCTGTCCTCTTCAGGGATGGAGACCAGCAGAGAAGTCAGGGCTAACAGAAGGGAGGAAATCCGGAAATGGAAGGCGGCTGGAAAGTCCTACAAACTTCCAGCTGCCATCCGGTTCCAGCCTCCCTTCTGGCCACCTGTGAAGACAGAAAAGAAAAAGAGGAGAGACAGAAAACGTGAGTAACTAGACCATTTGTCGTTTGACATTTACATGTGTCCTCTGTCTCGGATCTCATGTCATCATTTTCTTCAGGAAAGAGTGCGGAGAAGAGAAGGAGGAAGGTGGAGAAGAAGAGGAAGGACAAGACGTCCTCCTGCTCCTCCGTCTCCCAGCCAGCAACAGGTTGGTGCTGCTGCTGCTGCTGCTGCTGCTGCTGCTTCACAGACAAACACAAAAACATGCAGATGTGAGCTTCATTCAGATGCAATAACAAGTCTGTCCCTGCAGCTCCTGCACCTCAGCACGTCGTCCCCGAGGAAGCCCGGCCTGGGACTTCCTCGGGGTCAAAGGTCGCCTCCAGGAGGACGTCGGCCAAGCCTCCTCTCTGCCCTGCTTGTGGCAAGTCCACAGCAGATTCCGGCCACTTTGTCCACAAGACAAAGACCTTCTGCAAGTCCACCTCCGGTGGACTCGGCCTGCTGGAGTGGGTCAAGTTGAATGTCCCGAAGGTCACCAGGTGGCGCTGGAAGGTGCAGCAGGAACTGATTGAGGCAGGTGTGCCTCCAGTTCCTCACAAAGTCAGGACCTGCACCAGGTGCCACCAGAGGATGACCAGGGACAAGGGCCACAGCTGGTACAAGAAGACCTTCTTCTGTGCGTCCACTGACCCCTCCGGCTGGACCGTGGACGAGTGGCTGCAGAGGAGGAGAGCAGGCTTTGTGCCACCGGTGCAGGAGAGGAAGGAGGACAAAAAGAAGAAGAAGAAAGAGGACGAGGAGGAGGACGAGGCTGAACGGGAGAGAAGAAAGGCACAAAAAAAACAGGAGGCAAAAGAGAAGCGAAACAGACGGAGACGGGAGCAGTACAGGACGAAAAGGGAAGACGACAAGAGGAGGAAGGAGGAGGAGAGGAAGGCGAATGCAGAGTCAGAAAAAGAAAAGAAGGAAATGCAGAGACAGAAAAATGTGGACAGAATGAGAATTTATAATAAAAAACCGGAAGTGAAGGAACGATATAACAGATGGAGAAGGGAGAGGAGGAGAAGAATGAGGCAACAGAAGAAGGAGGACGATGAGAAATGAGGAGCAGGAGGAGCCCTGGTTTTGTTTTATTGTTAATGATTATTGTTGTTGTTGTTGTTGTTGTTGTTAATAATAATAATCAGTTTAATTTATAATGCACTTTTCATTAATAAACATCTCAAAGTGCTGCATGGTGCATTTAAAAACATAAAATCAGCTATCAAAAACAATAAAAAAAAGACTGTCATTTAAAAACCGCCATTGTTATTACAGTGTGTTTTTGCTTGTGTTTGTGTGTTTTTGGGTGATGAAAATAAAGAAAACTGTTTGAGCAAACTGCTTCTTTAATAACACGCGTCATGAAACGGATGTAAGGAGGCCGAGGAGGGACAAAAGGGCGACGCAGGCGCGGCCCGCGGTGGCCATGCAGGCAAGCTTGGTCGGCACTAAAAACGGAATTATCCCCCGCCTGGCCAGCAGGGGGGCCCGAGAAGATTGGCTCCCTTCCTTTGCGCCCCCGGGTTCCCGATCTTCTCTGTCTCAGTTGTCTCAGTTAGTCTCAGTTAGCTAACTCCGCCCACCGGTCTCAGTTAGTGAGTTAGCTCCGCCCACCGGTCTCAGTTAGCGAGTTAACTCCGCCCACTGGTCTCAGTTAGCTCAGTTAGCTCCGCCCACCGGTCTCAGTTAGTCAGTTAGCTCCGCCCACCGGTCTCAGTTGGTCTCCGTTAGCTGAAAGTTGTCAGAGATCGCAAAGAGGAACAGCGCCGATTTGTGTGGTAACGTATTTCTATTATTTATCAGTATCATTTTGTAATATTTTTTAGTGAAATACGAAAATAAATAAAAATATAGTAAAATAGGCGTAACAAGCTAACGGAATTCGGCGACCGCGGCAAACCGGTTTGAAGGATTTAGCATTATTTTAGAAATCTGTCGCGCTATAAAGCAATCAAACTAGACATGAATTATTTTAATAATTACATTAACCATTCGGATCATATTACCAAGACATTGATTCTGTTTTTGTGTGTTTACCGACGTTTTTTATAATGGAACTCAGGCAGCGGGAACACCGGCGCGGTTCTCCGTGTAGCGGCGAACCCGGTTTTAAGCAGCTAGCATTATTTTAGAAATCTATTACGGTATAAAGCAATCAAACTAGACACGAATTATTTTAATAATTACACTAACCATTCGGCTCATATTACCAAGACATCGATTCTGTTTTTGTGGGTTTACCGAAGTTTTTTTATAAGGTAACGTTACCTCCATAAAATGTATCAAAGTCTTTTTCCAAATATTTTTAAATCCTAAATGGTGAAGTGATGATGTCCAGGTCATTGTGAAAAAATACACAATGAGATGTGAAGAGACAGATCAGTAGTTATGACCACTGATTTCCTCATATTAAGTGTTAAAAACACTGTGCTAATTGTGTTTATTAATGAGTTCAATGCATCAGTTATGAATCCATAATATCAGATGAGATTTTCATTCTGGACTTTGTCATTTTTCAGTCACCATGTACAAGCCGACGTTCAATATTTTACCTGGGACCACCCAGCTGCGGCTTCAGGCCTCCAGCGAAGCCGCAGCTGCTGCCCAGCAGGTGAAGGAAGGAGGCAGCAGGGAGAAGCTGCCGGTCAGGACGCCCCACAAGCTGGAAGCTGCTGCTCGGGGTCGGGTCAGGGCCCTGGGAGGGGATCCCACAGACCGACGCTGCATTCTCAGCCAAATGGAGGTGCAGTTCGGTCTGTACAGGGGAAAGACCTTCTGGTGGCTGCTGACCCATGACCCCGGCTACACAGTGGGGGTCCTGGCAAGCCACGAGGCAGAGAGGGAGGGAGGAGACAGCAGCAGCAGCCCCCTGATGCAGCACAAGGACGCTCTGCTGGAGTACGCCCGGCTCTTTGAGGAGGTGACCTCTGCCCTCGCAGACAAGAGGAGCAGAGGCACCGAGTCGGAGGGCGAGCGGCTGGTGGGCTTCGGAGCGTACAGCTCCCTCACGTACGAGGAGCTGTACGAAAGCTCCGACCCACAAATCACCAGGTAGGACCGGTTCTCCTGACGGCTCAGCAGAGGTTCTGCAGAACCTCAACGCTCTGCGTCTCCTTCTCAGCTACAGGAGGTGGGTCAGAGACGTGCCGGTCAAGAACCCTGGTGCCCGACTCAGCCAGCTGAAAGAGTATGTGCTGAGGAGGGACAGGGCCCAGCAGGCCGCCTCCAGCCCGGCCCCCACCTCCTGCCCAGCCGCCGCCTCCAGCAGGCGTCCGTTCCCTCAGCGCTCCACTCCGAGGAAGAAGAGAGCCATGGTTCTCCACAGTAAGCTCTCTGCTGATGGTGTTAACGTTCAGCTGAAGGGCTCAGAGCTGAAGCTGCTGTTTGTTGTCTTGAGGTTCCTCGGAGGAAGACGATGCGCTGATGGTGGAGGCTGCTGCTGCCGCCGAGCAGGACCTGCCCGCATCAGGTGGGGTTCAAGCAGCAGTTTGTGTTTATGTTTCATCACAGTGTTGCAGTTTGGTGATGACTGTTATTTACAGCAGCTCCATCAGCAGCTGCTCCCCCTCCTTCTCCTTCTCCTTCTCCTTCTTCTGCACCACCTCCTCCACCTGCAAAAAGCACCACAGCTGCAGCCCAGGTTGGTTTTAGAAGAAATGTTGTTTTGCTGTGTGTCTTTTATCTTGCAGCAGTAACTCACTGCCCTCCACATGCTTTGTTTCAGGTCGTCCTGCTGGAGTCTTGGAGGACCAGCCTTCCTCCAGAACAGCAGGCCTGGCTGAGCAAAGCCCTGTTTGTCAGGGACCAGACAGGCAGGGCGGTGCTGACCAAGGAGCTGCAGCTGTGGTACCATCCGCCTGGCCCCCGCCTCACCTACAGCCAGCCGCCCGCCTCGCCCGACGCCTTCTTCCAGCGGCGCTTCTTCCTCTGGGCCCCATACAGGATGTGGCAGTACAGCCTCAAGTGTCCGAACTGCGCGCACAAACTGACCAGCTGTGGTCTCTACAAGACCGTGCGCAAAGTTCTGGACCTTGATGGCTGGTACTACATGGGGACAGAGTACCTGGAGTGCAGGTAACTCACTGGTTATAAAGGAGCTGCAGGCGGCAGCAGAGTGGGAGGTCAGACTGACGGCCTGACGTCCATTTTGACAGGTACTGCATGAAGAAGGTGGCGGCCTGGGCGAGGAGCGTGCGGGAGCAGCTGGACCTGGGTCACCAGCTGCTCTTTCCCGCTGAGCTGACGTACAGGTATGACTCAGCATCACCCTGCATGTTGCTGTGGGGCAACGTGGGCTGGAGAATAACAGCTTCCTGTGTCTGTGACTCAGGCTGTCATGTGACAGGAAGGTCCTCGGCCAGATGAAGGGGCGAACGCTGGGGAACAGCGCCAACCGGCTTCGCTCCTTCCTGGTGGAGAGCCACACGGAGGAGTGGATGTCCAGGTCCCTGCTGTACTTGGAAACCGTCAACAGGTTCCAAGTCGCAGGGGTTCACTTGGCTCCACCTCCTCACCCGCCTGCCATGCAGCCTGTACCGACCAGCGGCTGGCTGTTGTCCACATACGCCAGGGAGACGTTCGGCCGGATGGAGGAGCTCCAGGCCGGCGTCACCTCTGTCTTCGGGTCCATCTTAAAGATGGACTCAACCAAGAAGGTAGGTGTAACCTGACCTGACCTGCCGTCACCATCAGATGAAGCTGCCGTCTTACCCTCCCCGTCCTCTGCAGATCATCAAGAAGCTGGCGGGCGCAGATTCACGGACGGCCCAGTGGATGACCAGTGTGGGCAACGAGCTGGGCCAAGTCCTGATCTGCGTCCTGACGGCGGCGGAGGGCTGCGGCCTCAGGGACATGACCGCCGGCCTGCAGCAGCGCTACCAGCAGGCCCAGCGCCGCCCACCGGAGGTCCTCTATGTGGACAGGGACTGCTGCAGGCTGGGCGGCGAAGGCGGAGCGGCGGCGGCCCTGTTCCCCTCTTGGCCACAGCTCCAAGTACGGCTGGACATCTGGCACTTCATCCGCAGGCTGGCGGCCGGGGTCACTGCGGAGAGCCACCCGCTGTATCCGGACTTCATGCGGCGCCTCTCTGCTGCCATCTTTGAGTGGGACGCGGAGGACGTGTCCCACCTGAGGGCAGCCAGGCAGGGACAGCGGTCCAGGAGGGTGTCGGTGGAGAGCGCCAGGGAGACGGCTCGGCACTGCAGGAGGCGCACCAGGGGGGCGCAGGAGACGGAGCGCCTCCTGGACGAGGCCATCCAGGCGTTCATGGGAGCCACCGACACCATGAACATCCCCCTCCTGGACCGGGCCCGCATGGAGGAGATCTGGGCCACGCAGCGGAAGCACGTGGCCTGCATCCAGGTGAGTCTGCGCTATGTGACCGCCGGTCGGCAGCTTCTTCCCAGATTCTGCTGCTCCATCACCTGTTTCTACACATCCAGGATCCAGCCGGTGTCCAGCTGTACACCAAGACCGGTGAGCTGACCAAGGGGGGCGTAGTCCTCCCCGTCTACCGCTGCGCCCGGGGCTCCACGTCGCTTGAGTCGTTCCACCTGCACCTGAACAGGTTCATCCCAGGTGAGTCGGTCAGACTGAATCCCCCCCTGCAGCTCTCTGGTCGTTCTGCCAACACCTGCTGTTCCTCCTCTCTGCTGCAGGAACGGCAGCCAACGGCTGCCACTTCCAGATGTTCCTGCTGGAGGGCCTGACCAGGTGGAACGAGGACCGGGCTCAGGCGGCGGCGGGCGCGCAGAAGACGGGGAAGAAGTGCTACGCTGGCCAGAAGCAGCACTGTCTCTACCAGCTGACTCAGCGCCTGCTGGGAGTGACGCTGGCAGAGACGTACAGCAAGCCGCTGCTGTACACAGGTGGGACGGCGGCACCTGCCAAGGCTTTCTGGTAAATGTGCAGCAGATCCAGATGTTCCTCATGAAACGTGTCCCTGATGATCCTCAGGGGAGCTGATCGGGATGAGCTACCTGTACGCTCAGACGGGCC
This sequence comes from Poecilia picta, assembly GCA_033032245.1. NCBI lineage: Eukaryota > Metazoa > Chordata > Actinopteri > Cyprinodontiformes > Poeciliidae > Poecilia > Poecilia picta. The sequence continues at coordinate 4,075,525 of CM065364.1, read as the reverse complement.
GCGAGCTACAGCTGTTCCCCGACGACCCCGACGACCCGGACGGGAGTGAGCAGGTGGTCCTGGAGGAGAACGAGGCAGAGGAGGACGACGAGCAGCGGGACCCTCTGGAGGAGGATTTGGACGAGGGGTTTGTGGAGCTGCCTGACAGTTCGGACACCCAGGCCCCTCTCCAGCCTGCCACCTCTGCTCCTCCTGCTGCTCCTGCTGCTGCTGCAGCTGCTCCTCCTGCTGCTCCTGCTGCTCCTCCTGCTGCTCCTGCTGCTGCTGCTGCAGCTGCTCCTCCTGCTGCTCCTGCTGCTCCTCCTGCTGCTCCTGCCGCTGCTGCAGCTGCTCCTGCTGCTGCTCCTCCTCCTCACTCCTCCCAGGCGGCTGCTGGTGACCAGGAGGTCAGCAGCAGATTTTATTCATGCCAGAGTTATGATCTGCTGCTTCGTCCCGCCGGGAGCCGTTTAGCTGAGCTGTGTCTGGTTTTCAGGACGTCGTCGGACCCGACGGGACCCCTGGTTACCAGCACGTGGTGCACTTGTCACGTAGGCTGGTGGAGCTGTGCAGGAAGGGCTACGTGAACAACGCCGAGGTGGAGGAGATCGTGGGTCTGTGGCAGAACCTCCCCGAGGTGGACAAGGGGTCCGTAGCGTACCCGTCCCGCTACAAGGACTCCCTGACTAAGGGGAGGTTCAAAAAGGCCAAGACCTACGTTCCTGGCACCGTAGCCCAGCCTGGGGTGGAGAGCATGAAACGGTGAGTGTCTGCAGGAAGCTGCGGCTTCTTCTGACACCCGTCTGAACTTTCTTCATTGATGTTTCAGCTGCGTGGTGGGAACGGGCAGCGGTCCGGCCTCCTGGCCCGACGCCAGCCGCCTGGTGGAGGCTGTGATGAAGGAGCTGTGCTCCATGTACCCGGGCAGCAGGAGGATGGAGGGAGTTGTCATCAGCCAGTGGACCCTGGTCTTGAGGGACTACAACACCATCAGGTCTGTGGTGGTCAGCCATCCGGCCCTCAAGACCAGAACCTCCCTCCAGCTCTTCGCCGTGAACCAGGCGACCCTCTCTCAGTGGTACGACAGAGTTATTATTTATTATTATTATGTTGTAACTTGTTTATTATAATATGTTGAATATTATTGGTCCACACTTAACAGATCTGTTTTTACCATTTAGGCACAGGAAGTGGACGGCAGCCAATGAGAAGACCATCCTCATGGCTGCCATTCCTCCACTGCAGGCCCAGAGAGAGGCGGCGGAGTCCCTGCTGCCCGCCAAGGAGCTGCAGCGGCCACAGCCTCCACCCAGCACCTCCCTGGTGTTCCAGAACCTCCCTCCTCTGGACCCAAGGCCCTCCACCCCTGCACCGCCGTCCACCAGCTCTGCACCGCCGTCCACCACCCCTGCACCGCCGTCCACCAGCTCTGCCTCTCTTGAGGCCACAGGCCCTCTTCCCGCTACAACCGTCACCCCGAAGTCCACAGCCTGGAACAGGAAGAAGCTGCAGCGCCTGCAGGAAGCTGCAGCAACGGAGGGAGCTACTTTGAAAGTCCGAGCTCCCTCCGTCAATATCTGCAGCGGCTGTGGACTTCGGAAGATCAAGGAGACGGGACACAGACTCCTGCGGAAGCCCAGCGGGGAGAGGGTCAACTACTGCCCTGTGGCTGCCAAGGGGCAGAGCCCAGAGGAGTGGCTGGCCGCTTTATAAGCAGGCCGCCACTCCTCATGTATATATGTGTAATTTTGTAAATAGCTTTATTTATCTTTGTATATAGTTTTATGTCACCTTGTATAGTTTTATTTCTCTTTATATAGTTCTTAATTTACAGATTATTATTATACTTTTTATTTATTATTATTTATGTACAAAACCTTACATTCGACATTCTATAGTTTTTTTGTATTTTATTTACTTTTTTTGTTAACTTGATTTGCTGCACTGCACAGTCATTTCCCGGCTGGGATGAATAAAGCACTTCGGTTCTATTTTCACTGTAAATAGTTTTATTTCTCTTTGTGAAATAAAATTTTTGGATGTTAAGACATGCAACAAGGACAAGTTGATCACTGACACATCAATCAAGGAGCAGTTAGAGGTGCAGCAGAAAGTTTCGGTGCCACTTGCAACCTGCTCTCTTTTCACACCTTCTTGGGGAAACGATGGGTCGTTAGGGTCCCGGCTGCTCATTGGCCGACAGGTTGATGGGTCCATACAAATGCTAATTAGGATGGGAGACACCAGTCTGAGGACACTTCACCTGCTCCAAAAATCCTAACATAGGGTCGTTACGATCCTTGCTGCTCATTGGCCGTTGATGAAAGGTGCATCAGATGCTCTTTAGGATGGGAGACACCAGTCTGAGGTCACTTCACCTGCTCCAAAAACCCTAACAGAGGGTCGTTACGATCCTGGCTCCTCATTGGCTGACAGGTTGATGAAAGGTGCATCCAGATGCTATTTAGGATGGGAGACACCAGTCACTTCACCTGCTCCAAAACCAGCCCTGCTGTCCTCTTCAGGGATGGAGACCAGCAGAGAAGTCAGGGCTAACAGAAGGGAGGAAATCCGGAAATGGAAGGCGGCTGGAAAGTCCTACAAACTTCCAGCTGCCATCCGGTTCCAGCCTCCCTTCTGGCCACCTGTGAAGACAGAAAAGAAAAAGAGGAGAGACAGAAAACGTGAGTAACTAGACCATTTGTCGTTTGACATTTACATGTGTCCTCTGTCTCGGATCTCATGTCATCATTTTCTTCAGGAAAGAGTGCGGAGAAGAGAAGGAGGAAGGTGGAGAAGAAGAGGAAGGACAAGACGTCCTCCTGCTCCTCCGTCTCCCAGCCAGCAACAGGTTGGTGCTGCTGCTGCTGCTGCTGTGCTGCTGCTGCTTCACAGACAAACACAAAAACATGCAGATGTGAGCTTCATTCAGATGCAATAACAAGTCTGTCCCTGCAGCTCCTGCACCTCAGCACGTCGTCCCCGAGGAAGCCCGGCCTGGGACTTCCTCGGGGTCAAAGGTCGCCTCCAGGAGGACGTCGGCCAAGCCTCCTCTCTGCCCTGCTTGTGGCAAGTCCACAGCAGATTCCGGCCACTTTGTCCACAAGACAAAGACCTTCTGCAAGTCCACCTCCGGTGGACTCGGCCTGCTGGAGTGGGTCAAGTTGAATGTCCCGAAGGTCACCAGGTGGCGCTGGAAGGTGCAGCAGGAACTGATTGAGGCAGGTGTGCCTCCAGTTCCTCACAAAGTCAGGACCTGCACCAGGTGCCACCAGAGGATGACCAGGGACAAGGGCCACAGCTGGTACAAGAAGACCTTCTTCTGTGCGTCCACTGACCCCTCCGGCTGGACCGTGGACGAGTGGCTGCAGAGGAGGAGAGCAGGCTTTGTGCCACCGGTGCAGGAGAGGAAGGAGGACAAAAAGAAGAAGAAGAAAGAGGACGAGGAGGAGGACGAGGCTGAACGGGAGAGAAGAAAGGCACAAAAAAAACAGGAGGCAAAAGAGAAGCGAAACAGACGGAGACGGGAGCAGTACAGGACGAAAAGGGAAGACGACAAGAGGAGGAAGGAGGAGGAGAGGAAGGCGAATGCAGAGTCAGAAAAAGAAAAGAAGGAAATGCAGAGACAGAAAAATGTGGACAGAATGAGAATTTATAATAAAAAACCGGAAGTGAAGGAACGATATAACAGATGGAGAAGGGAGAGGAGGAGAAGAATGAGGCAACAGAAGAAGGAGGACGATGAGAAATGAGGAGCAGGAGGAGCCCTGGTTTTGTTTTATTGTTAATGATTATTGTTGTTGTTGTTGTTGTTGTTGTTAATAATAATAATCAGTTTAATTTATAATGCACTTTTCATTAATAAACATCTCAAAGTGCTGCATGGTGCATTTAAAAACATAAAATCAGCTATCAAAAACAATAAAAAAAAGACTGTCATTTAAAAACCGCCATTGTTATTACAGTGTGTTTTTGCTTGTGTTTGTGTGTTTTTGGGTGATGAAAATAAAGAAAACTGTTTGAGCAAACTGCTTCTTTAATAACACGCGTCATGAAACGGATGTAAGGAGGCCGAGGAGGGACAAAAGGGCGACGCAGGCGCGGCCCGCGGTGGCCATGCAGGCAAGCTTGGTCGGCACTAAAAACGGAATTATCCCCCGCCTGGCCAGCAGGGGGGCCCGAGAAGATTGGCTCCCTTCCTTCGCGCAGGGGCCATGCTAATCTTCTCTGTATCGTTCCAATTTTAGTATATGTCCTAGAGAACTAGGACACTAGCACACCCGTCTCAGAGCTGTATTTATACCCCTCTGGTCCACCCACTTCTCCATAACGGTTTTACTTTCACTTTCAGAACAAGACAAAAACCTCCAAACATGAAGGTCAGCTGCTAAATAAACGTTTACCTCATACCTGTTCTTGACTACTTTAAAAATATTCCCACACTACCCACAAATTTGTAGTTTATTCTTGTAACTCGGTCGTTTCAATGCACTGATGCATGATGGGTAATCATGGCCACCATAACAAAGTAACCGGCCACCATTACAAAGTAACCGGCCAGCTGAATTCGCAAGAACCGGAGCTTTTGTCAGGCTCGTCAGGCTTAAAACTTTCCCAGCCATCAACTAAAATTGGAACGATACAGAGAAGATTAGCATGGCCCCTAAAGGTAAATACGAGCACAGTAAGACAAGACTGAATAAGCTCTACAGGAGAAAACCGGTCTGCTCCGCTTCAACTGAGCCGATCTCTGGTCTATGACTGCCATCTGCTGGACAAACCGAGCACTGCACATCTCAGCGTAACCCTCGGGTTTCCTGCAGCGTTTCCCTGGTTTCTGAGGCAGGATGAACCCACGAACCGAAGTTCAAATGTAGTGTAAATACTACCTTTAAACACCTATCTGCTCCCCAACAAAACACAAAAAAAGCCCTCGTGCATTCCCGTTTGGTGGTCAAAATCCCAGAAGACATCAATTATGTTTGAAAAAAAATAAAGTAATGCAACAACTAAAACAAGCAATTACAGCCATATCAAGAAAAAAATAAATCGCAAGAAATCACCAACCCAGAAGCGCCGATCCAATCCCAGACCTGATTGCTGTTTTGATTATTGCCTTCTTTATAAAAAATATTATTTTACTGATTTCCCTTGTACCGTGGGTTTTCTTGCATGTGGGTCAGCAGATTAAAACCCAACCCAACACGACACGTTCTCTCTCAGCTTAACAAACCTTATCGAGCCGCTCCCGATGACCCGGTCCGGATGAGACGAGCCAGCGGCTGCAGTGGGAGCGGTTACGTTCAATCACGTCCGACCACTTTTGTAATTAAGCCATTGCTAATTAACCGAGCGCATAATTCAAGTTTACACAACTAATTTATCACCTAATAACTTGGTAAAAGTTAATTTAGTTTCAAACAACATAATATACCCACTTTATCAATAGCTCTGCTCGTTCTCCTCCGCCATTACTGCTGGTGTTAGAACACGTGGACTCAGCCCGCTGAGGATGCGCGCGCATACAAACACCCGTCAGAGCAACCTACCGTAATAAACATTTTAAATAACCTTAAAAATAAAAATCAAACATGTTCCAAATGCATTATATTCATTCATACAATCCTATTCACGTTGAAACTTTATCTGAAAAAGTAAAGAAAAAAACTTTTTTAACAAAAACCAAAAAGCCTTTCTAAATTGTGTGCCAAATGTTGCGACGTTTCGGCCGCTGTTGCCTTCCTCAGGCAAGGGCAGACTGAATGTCTCCAAGAAATAATTCATTGTTTTTTGGTCTCAGTACTTGTTGCTGTTTTGCTCCGAGCAGGAATGAAGAGAGTGAGTGTGGAGCCGCTCTCCTATTTATAAGCTCCTCCCACTTCGATACTCTTTGTGTTTTTTTTAACCTTTATTTTCAGATTGAGTCCCACATAGTGAGCAACAGTCTAGTTTAGTGAATAAACACTACAAGACTGAATAAGCTCTACAGGAGACAACCGGTCTGCTTCGCTTCAACTGACCCACACGAGCTCTGGTCTATGACTGCCATCTGCTGGACAAACCGAGCACTGCACATCCCACAGTAACCCTGAAGTTTTCTGCAGTGTTTCCCTGGTTTCTGATCGCAGGATGAACCCACGAACCAAAGTTCAAATGTAGTGTAAATACTACTTTTAAGGCTCCCAAATACTATAAATATATAGTATTAATAGTATTTGCCTCACCACCAGGTATTTGGGAGCCTCACCACGAAGAGCCTTAAAAGTTAAAACCAACATTTTAAAATGAGTCCTAAAATACAGCAGGAGCCAGAGCAAGGAGGCCAGAACAGGAGTTATGTGAGCTGTTCTGTGGGTTTCAGTCAAAAGCCTGGCTGCAGTGCTTTGCACAGAATGAAGGCAAGCCATGGAGGATTGACTTAGACCCACTAAAAGGCTGTTGCAGTAGAAGAAATAAAAGCATGGACCTCCATTTCCAGTTCCTTCAATGATAAAATAGTCTGCAGCTTCAAAATATTCCTTAAATGGTAAAAACAATTGCCAACTAACAGTTTGCAATGTTTGTCCAAAGACAAACAGATGTCGAAGAGAACAGCCAAATTTTGGAGACAATTTTTTTCTGAAGGGTTTAAAAACCTAAGATGCTTCCTGATTTCAGCAATGTTACCATTAGGAGCAACAAAACGTGTCTCAGTCTTACTTGCATTGAACTGAAAGTCATTGTCATTCAGCCATAGTTTGATGTCAGACAGGAAGTTAATTCAGAAGATCAGAACAAACAGTATGTTTGAATATTGCCAGCATTCACTTGGTATGAGACATTACTGTAGCAATTTAAAATAAAACCTAACGAGTGTAAGTACAATTAAAAGAGCAGTGGGCCTAAAAATTAACCATGACGGTGGAGCAACATGAACATGTTTTTTTTATGAACATTATTCATAAAAAAAGTAAAAGACCTATCAGATAAATAAGAAGTAAACCAGTTTAAAACAGTGCCAGAAATACCAATAAGATCTCTTAGTCTGTTGATAAGAACAGTGTGATCCATAGTGTCGAAAGCAGAAGTCCAGTCCAGAATGACAAACACAGTTTAGTTTCCAGAATCAGCTGCCATCAACACATCACTACAAACTTTAGTAATGTTGTTTCTGTGGACTGCAGTCTGCGAAAACCTGATTGAAAAACAATCCAACCAGGCGGAAACGCCAAATTCATGTTGGATCCACCACACAGTCAGGGGTCCTTCGGTTTCGGCAGCTTTATTTGCCCCACGCTGCGTATTTTCTATTTGTTCTTCTCGGAAGCAGCTGGGCACAGACACCCAGAAAACCATTAAAATGTTTGTTCTTCCTCGTGCTGCAATGTTACAACTGACACACGTCAGCTACCCAACCGATCAGTGACGTTGCACGAAACTCAGATTGTATGATTGATTCTGCTGCGGCTGAACAAAAACTGGGAAATAAAATAAGAAAGTGTTTTATCCACAGATTAAAAAAATAGTCACTCGAATAAAATACTTCTAGGATGCAACAAACATTTAATTTTTAATGAAAGCCACATATTTAGTCATTTTCATTTTTTTGTATATTGTTTTTATGGTGTTTTGTCGGCTCTGGTGGCCTCCGTTTGGGGGTGGGCGGGCGGGGGGCGGGTGTCGGGGGGGGGGGGGGGGGGGGGCTGCGGTGGGTGGGGCATGGTCGGGGGTCGAGCCGGTGACGGCTCTGGTATGTGGGTTGTGCCTTATCCCCTTGCGCCACCACGGCACACCCAGTCATTTTCATTTTTAATTGAGTTCTATTAAATCTGGTTTTTACTTTCCAATGCCTTTATGGCACAAAAATGCACAGAAAACTCCACGTTTTATCAATCTCCAGTTCAATCCAGTAAACCAGGGGTCCCCAAACCTTTTCCTGTGAGGGCCACATAACTTTTCCCTTCTGTGCTGGGGGGCCGGAGTCAGTTTGTAACAGAAAAAGTGTGACGATTGCAGGAGTGCCTACATGTAAAAATGTATTGTTTTCCAGAAAGCACAATCAAATAACCCTCTCTGGGTTCTTCACAGAAAAAATCCAGGAAATAAATAATAACACTATTTATGAAATAATTTTTTATAAAAATGTTTCGCATTTTCCGGACTATTAGCCTCAGATATCTCTGCCGCTCCAGGTTTTCCACAATGATGCAGCAGCAGCAGAGGGGGGCGGACACCCAAAATCTGAGTCATAACAGGTCAATTGAATATCACATTTATTACGGTTGAAAAAGGAAAAGTTGCCAAGTTTTTAGATTTAACAGAACTGGTTACGGTAGTTTCCGAACGGTAACTGTAACAGTGCTGATCCTTCGTGTTGCTACTAGCATGTACTACATGAAAATGGGCGCTTCCTTCTTCTCCTATAAGCCACATGGTTCAAAGCTCAGGAAAAACGTAGCAGCTTATAGTCTGGAAAAAATGAAAAAAAAAATCTGAATGCTCTGGTATTGTTCAGGGGGCCGGACGAAATGTGGAGGCGGGCTGCGTCCGGCCCGCGGGCCGTAGTTTGGAGACCACTGCAGTAAATTGATGCTATTAGTTCAAACCATGTATGGAGACCCCAAACTGTGTAATCCCTATGGCTGACCATTCCTTTTTCCTTTTTCAGGATACTTGTATTAACAGCTCCGCTTCAGAATCCAGCAGCGCCCAAACACTTAAAGAAGGTTTAAGCAAACTTTATTAATCAAATTGAACAATGTATCTAATAAACAATTGTATGGAAGTTAATAAATTGTTTGCATGTTTACATAAAACCAATAAAAAAGGTAGTTATGGCCACATTATGGTGCAACCAATCATGAATATTTGTCACAAAAGTTCCCTCCTAAACAAAATGGCTGCTCCCACATGGTTAATGAGTTTATTCAAGCTCATTAAGGTATTCGCTGTGAAAATGACTTTATTCTGTAGTGTGAGACAAAAAGACATGTATGTAGAAAAATGTAAGTGTCAAGCCAACATAGTGAGACAGATTTAATGTGACATTCCAATGAAAACTCCAGAGTAATGCAGTGATTTTATGGTTTGAAAGGTACAAAAATGTGCAAAAAAAAAAAAACTAAAGTGAAAATAAAACTTGGCACGAGGAAAGTGTGTTGCTCCAGGATGTCGGAAATATTTGCTCCCATCAACAAAAACAGAATTATTCAGGGAAGGTGAGGAAGAGGAGGCTGGATCTGTGGCTTCATTTAAAGGCTGCTGAAACACAATGAACTCCAAATAAATCACCTTGTCTACAGAAAACATAAAGAACTGGTAACAAATAAAAAAGAAACATGGGATTTGATACTCAGCACAACAGATTCCCACAAAAACCAGCTTACATTAAATTACTACAATGAAAAATACAAAATATTAAGGAAATTCAGCAATTTAACATCAATCTGGGGAAATAATATGCAAATCATAATTTCACAAGGTGAAAAGATTAATAAACATCAACAAAAAAATACATCTTTTTTATAATTAAGGCCACTCGTATGAAGAGCAGAAGGAAAAACAAAAAACGGAGAGAAATGTAAACGTGTAAATTACCCCAACTCAGTTTGTAACAAAACCCAAAAATGGAGCAGAAATCCCTTCAAATCCCCAATGGAAATAAATATAAAAAAATACATAAAATTGCCACAGCATACAGGAAACAGAGAGAAATAAAAATGGCCACCAGACAGAGGATGAAACAAAGCGTTGAGTTAAATCCAAACATTTTTCTTTTGAAAATGAGGATAAAAATGTTTCTGCAAGGCACAAATGTACCTGCGCAAACTGTTAGAAACTAAATGGTGATTTGTAGTTTTTCTGCTAAGTGAAGATAAATATTTGCCTTCCAGTCATTAAAAACAGGGATTTCGTTCCTTTTACATGAACACACACATTCACAGCTTGCAGAGTGTAAGGCTTGAACCACTTGGCCTCACTTTGGGACGGGTGGGTTGGATTTATTGCACAAGAACACTTGGTGTGGGTGGGTTCTTATTCGGCCCTTTGACCGGTTCTGGTTGGGTTCTGTCTCCTCAGCAGAGCCGGACGAGAGTTAAAAAGGTTAACAATGTGAAGTTGAAGAACACTGGAAACTGGTGAGGTTTTCCACAGCAGCCAAGACAGGTCAAAGGTCACAGCAGTCCCACTGGAACAAGCAGACCCTCATCTTCCCTCCTCCGCCGATCGGGTTTCAGACTTGAGCCGGACGAACTCCTTGGCGACGTCGTCGTTGGAGCGCTGGGAGAGGATCCGCATGGCGGTCAGGCCCGTGTCGTCCATGGAGATGCGCTGCCCCAGGGGGCACCAGCAGGCGCAGTTGCCCCTCTCCATGATGTCCCTCAGCTGCACCACGGCCAGGCCCACCACCCGGTCGGCGCGGCCGAAGCAGTAGTCCTTGACGCAGGCCTGGAGCTCGTAGCACTCGAAGCCGTCCTGGATACCCAGAACGCTGCAGACCGAGAGCAGAACACGATGTCAACGTCCAGTTTCCTGGTCCAGTGGTGGGAGCACCTGTGCTAATGCGCTAATAGCAGAGCTACGCTTTTATTTTGTGCTTTTTATGATAACTTTGAAAACTTTAGCGAATTTAGCTTTTGCTAAATTAATTTTCCATTTAAAATCAAAAGCGCTATTTTACTTTGGTTGTCATAAATTTTCATTTGATACAAGATCAGCAGTGGCAGGCTACACTTTCTATAATCTACTAAAATGCTAATAGCTGAGCTACTTTTTTGCTCAGCACACTTAGATTCCCCTAAATTAGTTTTACAGTTAAATTCTAAAGCACAGATTTACTTTTGCTGTTTTATTAACTTTCAGTTGGATGAAGTTGGATGTCTGCAGTGGAAGGCACGCTTCCACTAATCTGCTACCATTCTAGCTTTTTGCCAACTTTAAAATCTAGTGGTGCACATAGCTTCCGCTAAAGGAACTTCTCAGAATAAATTCTGAATTTATTGGAAAGAAAAATGATTTTAGGGGAATGTAAGTCTGCTAAATGTTTGCAAAGTTAGCAAAAACCCCAAACAAAAAATTGGCTCCGCTATAAATGCATTAGTTGAAGTGAGCCCAACTCTGATATTGTCACATGGACTTTGTTTTATATAACAAATATACATGTATTGCTAAACGTGTCGCAGTGTTACTTTTGAACTTACAAGTGAAAGGTCTCGTTGTATTTGGGAGACCAGCTGTTGTTCTTGGATTTGGTCTGAAATCTACGCTTCTTGTCGCTGAGGTGCGGCCCGATCATTGTGACCTCCACGAAGGGTCTGAACATCCCAGACGTCTGCCACTTCAAATCGCTGGCTTCAATCACTGCATTAATACGTATGGACACAATACTTCAACTAGAATTACATTAAAATGCTCTAACTTTGATTTGATTGGTTAAAAACCATCCCAAACGGACCTTTGAGTGTAACTTTCCGCTCTCCGCTCTTCGGATGAGTGTAGAGCTCAATCTGCAGGGAAACCTCCGATGGGTTTGTCCACTCCTGAGCCTGGCGTAACAAACAGGAACATTTGGTCCAAAGGAGGCAAATAAAAACACTTTTTATAGAGTCATGCGACAGAAACACAGGTTTCAGAAAACAAAGGAAGACAAAACGATGACGGGAAGGTGGGCTGATGGTGATTTCATGGAGACCTACCCCTGCTGGGCTGGATTTTCTCATTAGGGGTTAACCTAATACCCTTCCCATTGTGCACTGGCACAGAGGCAGCAGGAGATAAAAACAAGACAGCAACTTAAACAACCAAGTCCAGAAGCAGCGAGGAATCTGAAACGCTCCCGTACTAAGCTCCTTTAAGGCGTTTTGGATCTACCTTGTGAATGCTGCGTGGTCACAAAGGTTTTGATGAGTGTGTCGGTGGTCTGGGTGTAGAGAGACAGAGCGTGGCGGAGCGATGAAAGCTCGGCGCTCTTCTCCAGGAAAGCTTTCTTCAAGCCGTTCCCGCCTGCATGGAAGTATTGCTGCACAGGAAACAAAACGACACGACCAGAGGAATCAGCATTCTGGAAACTGAATGATTCGACTGACTTAAAGTGGAGAAAAGACTCAATAGAAACAAGTTAAAGTCCTCTTAAAAATGAAGGAATTGAACTATTCTGTTCGATTACAATTGGCAAACTGAACAAAATCCTGCCAAGTATTTCTTTCTAGTTTGTAATGCACTTAAAATAAAACAAAAATAACTTAGAAGTAACGTTTTGGCAAGACGGAGGAGCTTAGTGAATTCTGAGTCAATAATTCCATAATATTGATTTGAAAAAAGTGACAGATTATTAACTTTTAAAATGGGCTAAATGTCTTGTTATATGTGTGATGATCTGTAACTGGAACTAGTTATTTTTCATCAATATTAAGAAATTACCTACAGTATTAAAATATAAAGTTAGTTGAAAGTTGGAATTTTATGTGACATCTACATGTCATAAAATATGTGGTAACAAAAAATGTTTCATTTTAAGTGGAATGATCTGCCTGATTTATGGCAGGATGGAGGCTGATGAGGATTTTAGGAGGAACTTCTAACACGTCTTTGTCAGTTCATGGGTTCAGGTCAAACAGGGTACAAACTACATTCCACACATCAGTCCTTTAAGGCAATTATCAGATCATGCATTTGACCCAAGATGTCTTCAGGTCTCTTCTGCTGTCACAGCTGTAGAAACATCTAAACATCGTCTGCAAACTTATTTAATGGACAAACACATCTTACAGAAATACAAAATACAGCAGATATAATCAGTAAATAAATGGTAAAAAGTATCATCAGTTCCATCAAGAATGAAATTAGACTGAAAACCAAATTTTCTATCACATTACCTAGCAACCCCAGTGGAATTCCGCCCGTCACCTAGCAACCCAAGGATGAGCTGTCCAAAATATGTTCATTACAAAATCATTGTTATATAATGAGACTTTAGTCTGGTTATTATTTCACTTTCTAATTTTCTCTGTATGAACTTGTATGATTATAGAGGCGTTGAACCGCCGTCCCTATGGAGCAGAGGTCATAGAGGTCAAGGTTCTGTCTCACCTTGATGGTGTCCAGAGCCACGTCCATGACGGCACACTGCCTGGGCGTCAGGCTTTTAGCGTCTCCTGCCATGTGATCCTAAACGACCCAAACCAAGACTTAGACTAGACCAATTCACAGGAGAAAAGAAACTCAAAGGCAACCTGATACCTTCAGTTTGGAAAGGTGTCCCAGTTCTTTAGCAGCAGAAAGGATCTGTGCTCCCTTCAGGAAACAGAAAAAGTCATGATTAACTTTGTTTTCAGTAGCCTTGTTTTGTAAGTATCGGATTAGAAAAGATGGAAATGGAAAAAGAAAAACAGATACGACCTGGTGAACAATTCATGTTCATCTTAATAAGTAAAGTCTGAGTTACATGTATTCATCTGCTTTGTGTGATTGTATGATGTTTGGCTTGTTGTTTAATAATTAAACTGAATTAACAAATCATGATGGGTAAAAATAGATTTATTTTTGGATCGCTTTTGTCAAAATGTCTACTTTTTTAAATGTATTAATTTTTTTAAGAAAATACGTAAATCATCTGACACAATGACGATTTGATTCACTTCCAAACGGCAGCCATGTTTCCATCCAGCTGTGATACAAACTTTGAGCAAATTTTTCTAATGTTGTAAAAAAGAGAATGAAAATTACACTAAAAAAACAAATATTTTTGGTCTAGTTTCTATGGCAAATTTGACCAATATGAATTACAGCAACACTAAATTTCCCTTTGGGATCAATAAACTATTTTTGAATCTGAATTTTGAAATACTTTAACTACTTTAACTAAGACAAAACTAACTTGGTAGCAACTCTTCAGCAAGAACAAAAAGTTTATTTTAAGTAAATAATTCCTTAATATTGATGAAAAAGTTCTAGTTCAATTGGCAGCTTATTTCATTTATACTAAGGGAAAATGTTTTGTTGTAAGTGAAATAAACTGCCCGTTACCTAGCAACCTCAGTGGAATTCCACCCATCACCTACCAACCCAAAGAAAGGGCTACGCAAAATGTTTCAAACTGGATAAAAGACAAACTGCTTAACCTAAAACTAGAGAAAATCAGGTATGTGATGAGAGGCTCTGAGAATAAATGGGATAAAACTTGGAAATTGTTTATGATCTCTTTCAATAAAGCCTCATCAGGAATAGCAAACCCTGGACACTTTGAGCAGTGGCTCAATAAATCTGGACATGGATTCTGTATGATCTTAGTTTTCCTTTCCGACAGTATTTAGGGGAATGTTGGCCGTTTGTTGGGGGGGTTTGTGCGTTTTGCTTTGTATATTTTGTCTTTCCTCTTCCTTGGTTAAACACTAAAATATGTTCATTAATTTTTTATTTTTTGCAAAAATCATTGTTATATAATGAGGTTTTAGTCTGGTAATGATTTCCCTTATGAGAGCAAAAACATTTTGTTTTAGGTGGAAATAATCTGCCAATGAAAATAGTATTGTATCATCAACATTAAGGAATTATTGACTTACAACTCCTATGTAACCTTCAAGGTAGTTTTGTCATATTTCAAGTGAATCAAGTGTTTTGTTTTTCTGGACTTTTTGCTTAGACCACTAATCTTTGGTAAATTGTGTCTTATGTGTCATTCACACTTTTTTAGGACATTTTAAAAATGAAGTGAAAATTGGATGGGACTGTGGCTGTTGACTCACGAAGGTGTCGTTCCCCTGCGGCAGGACGATGTTCTTCTCCAGGCTGGTCATCACGATCCTCCACAGCTCCTTCAGAACGCGCTTCAGTACGGTTTTCTCACACACCGTGGCGAACAACGTTAATCTGCAAAAACAAGACATCCACACACACACTTACACACACCAACAGAGGAGCCGTGTTTGGGAAGAATCCCACTGAACCCACTGCGCATCGAGGAAGTCCATGAGCGGCCGCAGCATGTTGTCCGAGTCGGCCTCCACCTGGTTCTTGGTGTTTTCGTTGAGCGGTCCTTTGATCTGGTACAGCAGCGACGCCATCTGTCGCATGCAGTCGGTGATGCGGCTCTGGAAGCTGGAAGAGAAGAAGAAGGAGGAGTGATGGACTCGGACGGAGGCGGAGCCACGGGGAACGTTAGCGTACCTGTTCCCAAACGTGCTGCTGAGGTCGTCCAGAACGTTGTTGAGCCGAACCTGCAGGTCGGTCAGCAGGTCGCTGGCCTCCGTGTCCATCTGGAGGAGAGAAGAAGATGATGTGGTTTCAGACAGAAAGAGGAGGATCAAACTGGAAAAGTTTCCAGAGAACCTGGAAGCTAAACTACTTTAAATTACTTCTAAAGTTAAATTAATACAAAATACCTGAGTTTTAAGGTGAATTACTACCAGCTTAGACTCAGTTAAACACCCTGTTGGTGGAGTTTGCATTGATATTCAGCCCATTTCTACTAATAACATGCATGTTACAGTTCACCTCCTGTAACAAGCATGAACTCACCTTATGATCCTCACATGCTTTTTCTCTCTATGTGGCAGAAAGTTGGGAGGTTAAAACAAGACATTTTGGATGAAATGCCCCTTTTCAGCTCACATTAAGTGGGTAACTGGATATTAAGGATTTAATTTAGGATATTCTGCTTGTGCCTACCTGCTCAAACGGTTCGTCCATCTTTGTTAGAAAATTGTTAGAGATATAAACAAACAAAGTGTCAAAATGCCCTGAAAAGGTGGAGGAGCTGCAGAACAAATTATTTCTGGACTTTTGCTTAACATTAAGGTGATTTAAACCCAGATGACATGTTTCACCCATATCCTGCTCAGTCTATCACACAGGATTTAGAAAAGGAACAAAACAAAGTGATAAAATGAAAAACTACAACTGAAGGGGAAATGAAAGTGGCACTTTATGGAAAATAAGGGAAAATGCTGCTGATCTAAAGAGGAAATCCTGACAGATGGGAATAAAACCAGACAACAAAACTCCACCATGTTGGATGTTTTAGTTTCAGTTTGGGGAAAATCAGAAAGGACTTTGGATTTGGAGAAAGAAGGATGTTAAAAACCACTTTCAACTGCAACAAACCTCGGCCTCCATTTCCTCCCCTTCCTCTTTAACTTCCTCCTCTTCATCACTTCCTTCAAACTAGGAGTTGCAGTAAAGAGGCGACACAAAGGTTTTGTCTTGTTGCTTCCATTCAGTGGTTTTTTAAAAGTATTTTTGAAGGCTTATATGCAGTCATGTTTTACATGTTTGCATATGTAGTGGACTTGCCTGCCATGCTAGCTCGCTGATCTTCAGCTAGAAAAGCAGAGAAAAGGTAAAGAATGTCTTTCTCCAGCAACAGTTACGAAAAATGACTTTATATTGGGTCAAAACATGGTTATTATCAGAAAAACGCAAGATATTACCATGTAGTTTTGGTCTAGTTTCTTGTTCAAATATATTAGGACACTTAAAACAGAACTAATTTACACGTAACTTTTCAGAAAGATATACGAGCGAAAAGGGAGTTTGATACACATTAAGTCTTAAAAGATCCTTCCCATAAAGGAAAACATGCTAATTTGTCTGGACAAAACCTTTTGAATTTCATATTAAAATGTTCATTTGACAGAGTGATTCTTTTTCAAGGCAGCCTTAATTTAGTTTCAAATGAAAACAGCATGGTGCATTTCCCAACTCAATGAGAATCGATAAGGAATCAAATTGATATGATAGAATCGCTATCACCACTTTCTTATCGATTCCCGTCTCTCCTTATTGATAAATTAATTTATATCACACTACATCGTCAAATAAGGTGGGAAAGTTCTTATTTTTTCGCACATTAATCATTTTTGCCAAGCCATTTGTTTATTTCTATGTTTATTGCCAATTTTGTCATGCTAATGAGATGTAAAACAAAAACTCTTTTCAAAAAGTCTGGAATTTGAGCGTTGATTGTTTTTTGTTTTGCCAGACAATGAGCTTCTACAACAGCAGCTAATGAGAAAAGACTTTTGGTACCAGCAGACTGCAATGCAGCAACGTTTCAGCATAAAAAGCAGAAGCTAGAGGACTCTACAACTCTGGGACGACTCCTACAGACTAGCTACCAACGTCTAGTCAACTGATCCACCCACCACAGGTTTTGGTTTCTCATCCTCTTCAACAACCTGCTGTTCCAGGCAGATACAAACAGTCAATGCAGATGAGCTATGTAAAGAGAAATATCCGCCTAGAACAGACCGTGACTCAAACCTACCTCCTTTCCTGCTTCCTCCTCCTCTTCCTCTGTGATTTCGTCTTGCTTTAATTGTAAAATGAATGTGTTGATTTGTAAACTAACCTGCAATCCAACCATCAACCAGCCAGAGCTGAACCAAAATACAACTAAACAGCTCAATTATTATAAAAACCTAAAAAAGATCACAAACTCCAGCATCTACAGCCCAGAACCAATCCAACGACTCCCTTCATCTACCAAACATTCCAAGCTAGCGCTAACGTACATACCCGCGCTTCCTCTGTTGCACTCTGACACACAGAAGGAGCAAATTCCAATGCAGATTAACGTGTTTAATGCTTTTACCATGTTTGTATTCCTAAACCTTCCAAGCCTGTTTCCCATTTGACTCACCTGTTTGGCCCCCATTGATTCAAACATTTTCTCCAGCTGGATTCTCAGCTGCTGCACGTTATTCATGAGGACACAGGGCTGCAGGAGAACATGAGGAGATTCGATAACAGCATTCATATCTTTTTAAAATAAATATTAGTTATCAGAATATGCTCTACAACAAAAACCTGAACAACTTACAATCTTCTCTTTGTCAATATAAGAAGGAAAGCTCTTGGTCAGGATGGCGCTGTACTGCAGGAGAACTTTGGCGATTGTCTGCAAGAAATGAAAAATCAAAGAATCTAAACCTGCAAATGTGGTAATAACTTAGCTAATTTTAATTGAGAAACAAAATGCTATATTGCTACAGCTCTTTAGCATAGTCTTCTGCTAAATAGATTAATAAACATCAACAAAAAAATACACCCATCCATCCATCCATCCATTTTCTTCCGCTTATCCGGAGTCGGGTCGAGGGGGCAGCAGCTTCAGAAGGGAGGCCCAGACTTCCCTCTCCCCAGCCACTTCTTCCAGCTCCTCCGGGGGAACGCCAAGGCGTTCCCAGGCCAGTCGAGAGACATAGTCCCTCCAGCGTGTCCTGGGTCTTCCTCGGGGCCTCCTCCTGGTGGGACGTGCCCGGAACACCTCACCAGGGAGGCGTCCAGGAGGCATCCTGACCAGATGCCCGAGCCTCAACTGGCTCCTCTCGACGTGGAGGAGCAGCGGCTCTACTTTGAGTCCCTCCCTGATGACCGAGCTTCTCACCCTATCTCTAAGGAGAGCCCGGCCACCCTGCGGAGGAAACCCATTTCGGCTGCTTGTATTCGTGATCTCGTTCTTTCGGTCATGACCCAAAGCTCATGACCATAGATGAGGGTGGGAACGTAGATCGACCGGTAAATCGAGAGCTTCGCCTTTTGACTCAGCTCTCTCTTCACCACGACGGACCGGTACAGTGCCCGCTTCACAGCAGACGCTGCCCCAATCCGCCTGTTGATCTCCCGCTCCCCTCTTCCCTCATTCGTAAACAAGATCCCCAGATACTTAAACTCCTCCACTTGAGGCAGGACGACCCCCCTGATCCGGAGAAGGCACTCTACCCTTTTCCGGCTCAAGACCATGGCCTCGGATTTGGAGGCACTGAGCCTCATCCCGGCCGCTTCACACTCGGCCGCGAACCGTTTCAGCGAGAGCCGCAGATCACGATCTGATGAAGCCATCAGGACCACATCATCCGCAAGAAGCAGAGATGCGATCCTAAGGCCACCAAAACGGATCCCCTCAACACCTCGGCTGCGCCTAGAAATTCTGTCCATGAAAGTAATGAACAGAATCGGTGACAAAGGGCAGCCTTGGCGGAGTCCAACTCTCACCGGAAACGAGCCCGACTTACTGCCGGCAATGCGGACCAGACTCTGACACCGGTCATACAGGGACCTGACAGCCCGTATCAAAGGGCCCGGTACCCCATACTCCCGGAGAACCCCCCACAAGGCCCCCCGAGGGACGCGGTCGAACATCTTCTCCAAGTCCACAAAACACATGTAGACTGGTTGGGCGAACTCCCATGCACCCTCCAGGACCCCGCTGAGGGTGTAGAGCTGGTCCAGTGTTCCACGACCAGGACGAAAACCACACTGCTCTTCCTGAATCCGAGGTTCGACTATCCGACGGACCCTCCTCTCCAGGACCCCTGAATAGACCTTTCCAGGGAGGCTTAAGAGTGTGACCCCTCTGTAATTGGAGCACACCCTCCAGTCCCCCTTTTTAAATTGGGGGACCACCACCCCGGTCTGCCAATCCAGAGGAACTGCCCCCGATGTCCATGCAATATTGCAGAGTCGCGTGAGCCAACACAACCCTACAACATCCAGAGCCTTAAGGAACTCCGGGCGGATCTCATCCACCCCCGGGGCCCTGAGGCCACCGAGTAGTTTTTTGACCACCTCGGCGACTTCGTCCCCAGAGATTGGAGAGCCCGACCCAGAGTCCACAGGCTCAGCTTCCTCAACAGAAGGCATGTTGGTGGGATTGAGGAGGTCTTCGAAGTATTCTGCCCACCGACCCACAACGTCCCGAGTCAAGGTCAGCAGCACACCATCCCCACTATAAACAGTGTTGGTGCTGCACTGCTTCCCCCTCCCGAGACGACGGATGGCGGACCAGAATCGCCTCGAAGCCGTACAGAAATCTTTCTCCATGGCCTCTCCAAACTCCTCCCACGCCCGAGTTTTGGCCTCAGCGACCACCCAAGCCGCTTCGCCCGCCGGTACCCATCAGCTGCTTCTGGAGTCCCACAGGCCAAAAAGACCCCATAGGACTCCTTCTTCAGCTTGACAGCATCCCTCACCGAAGGTGTCCACTAACGGGTTCGAGGGTTGCCGCCGCGACAGGCTCCAACGACCTTGCGGCCACAGCTCCGATAAGCCGCCTCGGCCATGGAGGCACGGAACATGGTCCACTCAGACTCAATGTCCCCCACCTCCCCCGGAACGTGTTCGAAGTTCTGCCGGAGGTGGGAGTTGAAGCTCCGTCTCACAGGGGACTCCGCCAGCCGTTCCCAGCAGACCCTCACTACACGTTTGGGCCTGCCAGGTCTGACCGGCTTCCTCCCCCACCACCGGAGCCAACTCACCACCAGGTAGTGGTCAGTGGACAGCTCCGCCCCTCTCTTCACCCGAGTGTCCAAGACATATGGCCGCAGATCCGATGAAACAACGACAAAATCGATCATCGAACTGCGGCCTAGGGTGTCCTGGTGCCAAGTGCACGTATGGACACCCTTATGCTTGAACATGGTGTTTGTGATGGACAGACCGTGACGAGCACAGAAGTCCAACAACAGAACACCACTCGAGTTCAGGTCGGGGGGGCCATTCCTCCCAACCACACCCCTCCAGGTCTCACTGTCGTTGCCCACGTGAGCATTGAAGTCCTCCAGTAGAACAAGGGAGTCCCCAGGAGGGGCACTCTCCAGTACCCCCTCTAAGGACTCCAAGAAGGGTGGAGTCCTTAGAGGGGACTCCACCCTCTAAGGACTCCACAGTTCGTGCTTACGGGCCGAACAATAGTTCGGCCCGTAAGCACAGACAACAGTCAGAACCCGTCCCCCCACCCGTAGGCGGAGGGAGGCTACCCTCTCGTTCACCGGGGTAAACCCCAATGTACAGGCGCCAAGATGGGGGGCAACAAGTATGCCCACTCCTGCCCGGCGCCTCTCGCCGTGGGCAACTCCAGAGTGGAAGTACGTCCAGCCCCTTTCAAGGAGACTGGTTCCAGAACCAGAGCCATGCGTCGAGGTGAGGCCGACTATTTCTAGCCGAAACCTCTCAGCCTCGCACACTAGCTCCGGCTCCTTCCCCACCAGAGAGGTGATGTTCCACGTCCCAAGAGCCAGCTTCTGCAGCCGAGGATCAGACCGCCAGGGTCCCCTCCCTTGGCCGCCGCCCGTAACACACAGCACCCGACCCCTTTGGCCCCTCCGACAGGTGGTGAGCCCATTGGAAGGGGAATCCACGTCTCCTCTTCGGGCTGAGCCCGGCCGGCTCCATGGTTAAAAGCCCGGCCACCAGGCACTCGCCATCGTGCCCCACCTCCAGGCCTGGCTCCAGAGTGGGACCCCCGTGACACGCGTCCGGACGAGGGAACGGCAGGTTCAAAGTTTGTGTCCATCATAAAGGGTCTTCAGGCTGCGCTTTGTCTGGTTCCTCACCTGGGACCGGTCTGCCTTGGGTGACCCTACGAGGGGCATAAAGCCCCAGACAGCATAGCTCCTAGGATCAAACCCCTCCACCACGATAAGGTGGCAGCCCAAGGAGGAGAAAAAAAACAAAAAAAAAAACATCTTTTTTATAATTAAGGCCACTCGTATGAAGAGCAGAAGGAAAAACAAGAAAAGGAGAGAAATGTAAACGTGTAAATTACCCCAACTCAGTTTGTAACAAAACCCAAAAAACTCAAAAATGGAGCAGAAATCACATCAAATCCCCAATGGAAATAAATATAAAAAAATACATAAAATGGCCACAGCATACAGGAAACAGAGAGAAATAAAAATGGCCACCAGACAGAGGATGAAACAAAGCTTTGAGTTAAGTCCAAACATTTTTCTTTTGAAAATGAGGATAAAAATGTTTCTGCAAGGCACAAATGTACCTGCGCAAACTGTTAGAAACTAAATGGTGATTTGTAGTTTTTTGCTAAGTGAAGATAAATATTTGCCTTCCAGTCATTAAAAACAGGGATTTTGTTCCTTTTACATGAACACACACATTCACAGCTTGCAGAGTGTAAGGCTTGAACCACTTGGCCTCACTTTGGGACGGGTGGGTTGGATTTATTGCACAAGAAGTGTTTGATATCAATTAATATCTATCAGTCACAGCCATTAATCAATCATCCGATTAAAATTTGACAGAAGGATGTATATATAGTCTCTCTGTTATCAAAGGTCAATGATATCAAGCTTAGTGCAAATAGGATGATACGTGTATAATTTAGAGGCAATCATATGCAAATGGCAAGGGATTAGAATGTGTCATTTAGCCACGCCCACATGCTCCCCCCAGCAGCCAATGTTAGGAGAACAATATTTTATTTATTGTGAATTTTTTTCATCAGTTAATGGAAAAATATTCACCCAACTAGACTGTTGCTTACCATGTGGGACCCCATTTGAAAATAAAGGTTAAAAAAACACAGAGTAACAAAGTGGGAAGAGCTCCAAGGGAGGAGCTTTTAAAAAAATTTAAATATAAATAAATATACATATTTCAAAACGTTCGTAAGCATATACACAGAATTCATAAATAAATAGCACCCATAACATATTAATGACGTCAAGGCAGAGTCCATACTCTCTAGATTGTAACTAAAATCCTTTTGTATTTTAGATTTTCATAAAAAAATGTACATACTTTGTTTTCTTTATTTTATTTATTGTGAATTAGTTTATCAGTTAATGGAAAAATATTCAAACTAGACTGTTGCTCACTATGTGGGACCCCATTTGAAAATAAAGGTTAAACACAAAGAGTAACAAAGTAGGATGATCTCCAAGGGAGGAGCTTATAAATAGGAGAGCGGCTCCACACTCACTCTCTTCATTCCTGCTCGCAGCAATACAGCAACAAGTACTGAGACCAAAAACCAATTAATTATTTCTAATCATATACACACAATTCATAGTACTTAACACATTACTGATTAAGTAATAAAGCTGAAAGGATTATTACGATGTCGCTCTGCTAAAACTCTGTTCAAGGATACCCCATAAGGGCAAGTCCTCATGTGGATCGTTGTTTTTAAATGTTTTTATTTTTATTTTTACTTTTAATAATGTTTTTATCTTTTTTCAAAATCTCTGTTTTATTTTAAATCGTGTAAAGCACTTTGAAATGCCTTGCTGCTGAAATGTGCTATACAAATAAAATTTGATTGATTGATTGATTAAGCATCCGCCATCTTTTCACATTGAAGGCCCGGCGTGTCCGTATTGGTATGCCGGCTTCAGTGCATTGCATGACATACAATTCATATGCCTGCTTTGCTCTGACTTTTGCATGAAGAACTATGTTGGGTCATAAGTTGGGTGTGGATGATGGTGAGGAGAAATGCAGGGACCCAGGTTATGGATGAAATGATGAATTTAATAAAATGTGTAGCTCAGTACAGTCCAAATCTCAGGCAGCACGGATAAGCAGGAACACTAGGCCCAACACCGGTAGCGACTAAATTGACGACGAGTGATACATATGAGCTTTCGCCGTTGCAGGACATAACGGTTCTACTGTGGCGACTAACACAGACTGACTAGACGGGCTGATGCCGATACCTGACGACAACAGACAAGGACAACAGGTGTAATCAATACACACAGGGTAAATACACACATGGTAATCAAGGGAACGAGACACACCTGGGAAACAATCAACGGGCAGAGACAGAGACACAGGAAGCAAACTGAACACAAAAAACTCTAAAAATAAATACACAAAAACACGATCATGATAATGTTGTCTTCTTCCTCCTAGGTCCATGGTGTCCTACTATTGGCTGGAACAGTCTGTGCTTTTGACATTTCGATTGGCTTCAAGTTGTCTTGGTCCTCAACTTCTTGGACATCCTCGTACGACTGCTTGTTAGGTGCCTCGAATTTGGGTTTTGCTGGCACCTGTAAGTAGCCGGTGAGGAATATCTAAATGGAGCTTCCACACCATGAAGTTTAAAATCCTTGCGAGGTTGATCTTGGAAAAGATTCACCCACCTTTGTAGAATTGCCTGGCTTATGGGAGTCATTTCATGAAGGAGACTTTGGAGATGTTTGTAATCAACATAGTCATGATCATCCCTATTGCACTAGCAAAGGCGAGTGCTTTGAGGCGGAGGGCGGCATCTACTTTCTCTGGAACCCTTTGAAGCACCTTGACCATCCATGGCATCCAGGGGCGTGTTGAGGAAAAATGACTATTTTTAGTGTTTAATTCAGTTTAGTTTTTTAGATATAATTCTTAGTTTTGAATAGGTCTGTGTGTGGGTGATTTGGGATGTATGTTGGAACAAAGAGCTCTCCACGAGAGCTTTTGGCTCGGACCCCTGTGGTTTTAACACAAAGGACAGGAGGTCGTAAATTAATATGCAGGGAGCCAGAGGAGACCATCATTTGAAATTCTCTTTGGAAAACAGGAACTCAGCCAGCTCACGGAACACCGTGGATACATGGGAGGTTTTAAACTGTTTCAATCATTAACATTTGATATGTAAAAGATTTATTGCATGCTCTGACTGAAAACGGCAATATTTAGTTTAGAATAAATTTAGTGGAGGATAAATGTATTTGAAAATGCTGGGTTTTGTATGAGAGAATTGTTTAAGATTGTTCAATGTTTACTTGAATATTAGATTAGAAAAGCAGCAAGTGTATTTTATTATTTTCGGTTGATGTATAAATATTGTTTTGTAGTTTAATATCAGGACGGATTTTGGAGAGCCGGCCCACAAAATATAGTATTTTTGGAGATAATTTTATATTGAAATAAAAGGTTTTTCCTGATCAGGACAGAAAACCTGAATTTCACAGCTAAACTTTGAAATTCTCTATTCTGTTTCTCTTTGCCCAGATGGCTGGAACAAAATGGCTTTAGAGAAAAGGGTCAGAGACAGGTCCTGATTGGAGGAGCAGAGTTACGCCTTAATTGAATATATTATAGAGAAAACACGCCCACTCGTATAAAAACCTGTACTCAAGGAGAATAAGGTAGTGTTGAAAAAAGGAATATTAGGTAAAACTGTAAAAAACTGCAATTTTGGATTTTCTTCCTTCTTCCTGTCCCGGATTCTTAGCCGCGGTCTGGGAGCTCTCGCGAGAACACAGAAGAGACGTAAGCAGCGTGTTGGCGTCACAGAAGTTCAGAATTTAATCCAATCAGAAGAAAGTATAACACAAGACAGAGAAATTAAAGGAACACAGTCACACATTAGTCACCTGAGAAAATAAGACAGATAGAGGAAAATACGAAGACGTCGAAGACGTCTTCGGAGAAATAGTCAGCCCATGGTGCTAAAATTGGCCATTTCTGCCTCATTTTCTTTGTGCAAGAGGTTTTATACTAGTAGGTGTGTTCTATTCAAATAGGGGGCAACACCTCTCGACCAATTAGAAGCCGTCTCCAAGCACCCCTGAAAACGGCACCTCCCTACAATTTGGTGAGCCATCAAAGAGAAGTTTTACTCCTTGATGTTTGAAATTAGCCAGAACTCTAAGTCCTGCTGACTTTTACAACTTCGCAAATGTCTCAGGAGACTTGGCTCTATCCAAACAGATAAATAACAAACCGCATGTATTATTTTAGACCAAATTGTCTGCGGGTTGAACTGCCGGTCAATAGTTCACCATGCCAGATGTCCACTTGAGATTCCTTATTTCCTGAGACCAAATGTGGCCCTGCTTTTAAATGATTTTCACACAGATAAGATTGCTTGCCTCCTGTGGTTTTACGACCTCAGTGACACAAAAACTCCTGACTTTAAGTAAACGATAGAGCTAACTCAAACACTAAAAAATGATTATATTAGTATAAGATTCACTAAACTAAAGCACTAGAAATGGTTATATAATTGAATTCAACAAAACACTAAACAATGATTATATTTCCTCAACAGTAGAAATTGCCAAATTTTAGCTCCCTTTGGGCTGGCTCTTTCTCCGAAGACATCTTCGATATTTATTTGATATTTCTTATTTTCTGTGTTTCTTTAAATTTTCTGTTTCTTGTTATACTTTCTTCTGATTGGATTAAATTTGTACTTCTGTGACGTCAATGCGCATTGTTGTGGTTCTGTCTCCGCATGTGGCCTCGAGGACAAAGGAAGAAAGCAGAGCCAAGTTTTTTAAAATTTAGTCAGTTAAAATATTTTCTTCCTTAACAGGCGCAACTACATATTATTCAGGTGGATGCGAAAACATAAATCGGCGCCCCCCCCCCACACAAGGAAGGTACGTCAGGGTGAAGGAGCGTAGAAAACATACGCTTGCTCTACATTCACCCCCCTCCCCAGACGTAGACACGTAAAAGGTAGAACTCGCTACATTTACCTTGTTATGTGCGCGAGGTGAAGGAGCGTAAGGGCGCGCTGAAGTGTACATGAAGAAATAATCGGTGCGTCGCCCCCTGCAGATGGGATTTTGACGCCCCCTCTGGTGCAGCGCCCCTATGCATTGCATGCGCTGCATACCCGCTTTTTGTGCCACTGCTGGCATCCTATGGTCACGGTACTTCTCCAGGTTCCTAGAGTAGCTCTATAGAGTGAAAATAGTCTCAAAATATCTGTGCGTGGGTAAAAAGATTTGTGCGTGTGTAAAAGATTTGTGCGTGCGCAACAGGATTTGTGCGTGTGTAAAAAGATTTGTGCGTTTGTAAAAAGATTTGTGCGTTTGTAAAACGATTTGTGCGTAATACTCGATTTGTAAAACTTAAAGATAAAATAAACCTTCTCCTACGCCTATATATGTTGAAAAAGTACAGTTAGACACAAATCCGGTTATGAGTGCACAACTATTTTTGAGACTCATTTCACGCCTCGGGGAAGCTCCAAGATTTGTGTGTATATGGTGCGTTTACATGCTAGTAAAAGCTGGGATATCTGAGTTTTCTTTGGAACTTTTTTTTTCCATAATTCAATACGTATTTCTCTCTTTACTCGTCTCATGCCTTAGACATATTTTTGTGAGAGAAAAATACATATGTCATTACACCCACGTCTACTTTTTAATACTATAAGATTGTTTATATATGAATTTGCATTTGGGACCTATACAACTGTAATTACTTGGGTAAAAAATTCGACCACTAGTTGGAAGTTTATTCTACTATAACTGGGAAAAGCATTCATTCAAACTGAGAGAAGAAACAAGAGAATGGCGGGTCTGCCGAGTGATCGTGTTTGTGGTCTACCGTCCTAAGTAAGTGGATGTTAAAATTTGCACGTTTTACTGACTGTAGTAATGCATATTTTTTTAGATTTCAGAATATGTTTTACGTGTCAAGTAGTTCGACCCAAAGTTCTCACCCTTCTATGTTAGCAATAGCTCATGTCAATGTTAGCTAAGCTACTATTAGTCCTCTACAGTGGCGCAACTACACATTATTCAGGTGGATGCGAAAGCATAAATCGGCGCCCCCCCTACAGGTGTTGATTGATCTATATAATTGAGATTTATTTTTTGTCTCAAAAGCAGATAGTTGGAAACATGGCTCATGCCTTGGCTACAGCACTCACAAGGGAACTTGTGGGAAATACAAGCTCTCCCTCAACAAGTTCATGCCCTAATAACGGCAACAATTCTGCCCCTTTGGCTTCAAATTCTTCAACACGGGTCAACCAGGCATTAAAACGGTAAGATTTGAATGAAACGAAGTAGATAGCAGTTATGTGTTTATTTCATATATGATTTTTCATTGTTGTTTTTTTTTAATTTATGGACTCTGCCTTGACTGGATGTTTTGTCTCAAAATATTATCTTTATTCTCAAAGGCAATTTCCAAATCTGTTCCAAAAGTCAGACCTGAAAAAGGCAAACAGAGAATTATCGCCTCAACTTGTCCTACAAAAATGTCCAATATTGTAATAAATGTTTTGCCAGGCCCCACCAATCTAACCCTTAGCACATGCAGGGTTAGGGAGAAGGATGCTTTCTTTTTCTGACGACAGCAGGCATGAGGAGGTAACAAATGACAATTATCATTTACTCATAATATTTCATGTATAATTGATTTTGTATTGGTGTCATTATGCACTATATGTAACAGATTGTCAGTCAGTTGGAGGACGAGTTTATCAAACTTAAAAAAACTGAAGGGAAGATGGATGTTCCATAAAGCATCAGGTTAAAATGATTTCTCTTTAATAAGATTGTTCATATTTATTTTGATTTGTAAAATGTTCAGGTTACACCACTAGATGCATATCTTTATTTTATCTCAGGTGGAGGTGAGGAAATTGTCAATGATCCCAATAGATGCTGAAGGGTACAGCAGCAAGCTGCTCCGTTCGGCTTCAAATAATGGGAAAATAGTCCTCTTCCTGGTGCCCCTCCAGGAAGAACTGGAGACAAGTCAACTTCCATTTGATGCAGATTATCATTTAGAAAAAATATTTTTCTGTATATGGATGGATGGATGGATGGATGGATGGATTTTTCTGTATAGTGCTGCCCTATCTGCCAGAGGGATTTATTGAAGTCTGTGCTTCCTTATCATGCCAGTGAATGCTGTGACAGGTATTAGTGTATAATTTTTTTTTTATTTAGAAAGGTAGACAGATATGTGTTTATTAGGGATGTGCCGATCAGGTTTTTTTCTGCCGATACCGATACCAATCACCCCCGAGGGCCGATCACCGATACCGATCACATAATTATTACTTATTTGTTATCATAAACACTACTGTTACATTATGTAGAAAAAGGAACCATGAATTCACCTTAATTTAGACAAAAACTTGTTTTTAATAACTTTTCCAAGAAGAAAACTAAACTAAACAAAACAGGCATTGTGCAAATTGAACTGCTATCAATAATACTATCTTTAACAGACTGATAACATATGAAGGTTGTGAAGAGGCTAAATAATGCAAAGAGCCAAAATAAAACCTCAACATTGACAAAAGATTCAAGTATAAAACTTAACATTCAAAGGAAAATACAGGATCTATTACAATAAACAATCCAGAGTTACTGAATGAAAACTTCCTGTTAGCATAGCGGCTAGCTGGTTACTGCTAGTTCTGACTGGCTGTTTCTGACTGAGCGGAGTAACAGGGAGGAGATCGATTATTTTTTTTTAGAGATTATCTGTCTCATGTTAGGACAGCGAAAGTTTTAATACGTATGTAAAATGTATTTTTTAAGTTAGATGCTGCAACTTTAAACAGGTTCG
Organism: Poecilia picta; assembly: GCA_033032245.1. Taxonomy (NCBI): domain Eukaryota; kingdom Metazoa; phylum Chordata; class Actinopteri; order Cyprinodontiformes; family Poeciliidae; genus Poecilia; species Poecilia picta. Next base: position 4,046,512 of record CM065364.1, on the reverse strand, counting down.
GTGTGAGAGTCTCTACCAGGTGGAGCAGAAGCGGCTCTGTGTCAAATATTACTAAATATTAAATATTACTACCTGTAGCGGAGCAGCGGTTCAACAGCAGAACCAGCGTCTTACATCGCAGCTCCAAGACTTAAATCATTTTACAGGTTATTAGTTTATCTTTCTGACCGTCATGCTAATCCGGGTGAGTGTTTGTAGCTGTGCTGCTTTACCTGCTGTCTGATCCTCCATGTCTTTTTACTGCACTGAGCCTCGATGTAGCCAAACTCCGCCATTGTTTTTATGTCTATTAGCTTCTCGTGTTGATGCATTTTGACCTGCTTCAATTTTCCGCCGCAACACGCAAACGTCCTCATTCACTCAGTGCGTTATAGTTACACATCGCTTAGGATTTGTTGCTGTGCGTTTGTGCCATATGAAGGAAAGACGAGACCAGCTGGACAGTGTTAAGAAAATATATTTAAAATAAGCTAGTTGTAGAATTTAACCATGACTTCAATAATTAGATAAAATGAATGTTACTTGTTCCTAAAATGAAAGCACATCAGAGAACACTCCCTAAGTTTGTACTGCGTCGAAGGGAAAAACACGCCCACCCGCTTAAAGAGTGAGACCGGGAACTTTGAATCCTCAGATCGTCATGGAGATCTCCGGGGAGAACACCCAACGCGGTTGGGAGGTGTTAAGGAAAACCAAATTAACTATTAAAAAACAACTAGGCCCGGGCTTTCCTCTGGTCCCAGGCTCTTTCTCGTATCCGAAGCCGGAGCCGGAGCCGTGTGGCAGAAAACAGAGACGCACGCTACGTGTTGACGTCACAGGAGCTCAGAGTTTAATCCAATCAGTGGACAGTATAACACAAGACAGAAAGTTAAAAGAAACAGTCACTCATTAGTCATAGAATAAGACAGATAGAGGAAAAGACGAAGACGTCCTCGGAGAAACAGTCAGCCCATGGTGCTAAAATTGACTATTTCTGGCTTATTTCCTTTGTGCATAAGGTTTTATACTAGTAGGTGTGTTCTATTCAAATAAGGTGCAACACCTCTCGACCAACCAAAAGCTGTCTCTGACCCTTTTCAAACTCGGAAAATCCCTACAGTTCCTTCAGAGACAAAAACGTGGCTTCTCCTTTTGTTTTAAATAAGTTAGAAGCAGGATGTCTCCGATCCCCCGTTGGGTTATGGCCTTCTCAAATTACTGTGAAACAGCTGGAACTTCCACTGGTGATATCCTGACATAAAAAAACCTAATTTGAAACCTTGTATGACAATTTACTCTAGACCAAAAAGTAAAGGTCAATAAGCCAAAATAAGTTTCTAATTCCAAAACTATTATTAGACTATTTTCGATTAAATCAGGTTACCTTTTACAACTAGCATATTTTAAATATATTTTCTTAACAGAGGTTTTCTCTGTATTGTCGTGTGAGTGAGGTCTGTTGGGTGAGGTGAATATTCTTTGTTTCATTTCGTTCTGTTAGTTTCATTTGTTGTTGGGTTTAATAAATGTTGTTATGCCTTTGCACGTGGAAACCGAGTTGTCTTGTCTTGTAAGTTCAGCTGATGCAATGATCACTTTCAATGGATCCGGGCAGAGGAGAAAATACACGAGTCAAAAGGTTTTGAAGGTTATAGAATTTTCCTGTCTAACAACAGACAAGCTGGGAAATGAGATGCAGGTGATCGGTATCGGTTCAAGAGCCAGTGATCGCCAATCCCGATCATCACCGATTTCACGGAAATCAGCCGATTATGATCGGTGACCGATCGATCGGCACACCTCTAGTGTTTATGTGAATAGGGCATGTAATGTAAAAATTGTATGAGTATTCAGACATGTAAAAAATAGCTTTACAACTACAGTTACTTTAAAAATGTAGCCCTTATAAAATATTTGAAAACCTTTTCTTTCACTGATTCCGTAACATAGCTGGATGTCATTTCCCATCACATAAATCAAATTTTTTTCCTTCAGGAGGGAGGGAGTATTGGAAAAACACCCAGATATACCAGGACCATCATCAACAACTTCTTATTCTGCAGAACCTAGAAGTACTGAAGGTATCATACTATAGTAAATAAGTCAGAAAAACATATTATGTGATCCTGGATGTTGTTGGGTATGTTTGCTGAATATCTGTTTTATTTTAAAGAAACAAAAAAACATTTCTGTATGTTGTAGGACAAAATTAATGTGTACAAATGTAACATTTTGTTAATTATGAATTTCCCAGAATGGAAACAGTTGGAGATCCACAGAAGGCTGTTGAGCTGTTTGTCAAACAACTGAAGCAAGTAGGAGTTAACCAGAGGACACTTGTTCTCACTCTGGATGCGATGGACACTGATGAGGAGCGGAATATGTCTCTCATTTCATTTTACAAGCACAAGCGTGAGAAAATCCAGTGGGCAGTGTTAAGAAAATATATTTAAAATATGCTAGTTGTAAAATGTAACCCGATTTAATCGAAAATAGTCTAATAATAGTTTTGGAATTAGAAACTTATTTTGGCTTATTGACCTTTACTTTTTGGTCTAGAGTGAATTATCATATAAGGTTTCAAATTAGGTTTTTTATGTCAGGATATCACCAGTGGAAGTTCCAGCTGTTTCACAGTAATTTGCGAAAGGCCATAACCCAACAGGGAATCGGAGACATCCTGCTTCTAACTTATCCATCCATCCATCCATTTTCCTACACCCTTGTCCCTTAATGGGGTCGGGAGGTAACTTATTTAAAACAAAAGGAGAAGCCACGTTTTTGTTTCTGAAGGAACTCTAGGGATTTTCTGAATTTGAAAAGGGTCAGAGACAGCTTTTGGTTGGTCGAGAGGTGTTGCACCTTATTTGAATAGAACACGCCTACTAGTATAAAACCTTATGCACAAAGGAAATAAGCCAGAAATGGCCAATTTTTAGCTCCTTATGGGCTGACCATTTCTCCGAAGACGTCGTCTTTTCCTCTATCTGTCTCATTCTCTCAGGTGACTAATGTGTGACTGTGTTTTCTTTAATTTTTCTGTCTTGTGTTATACTGTCCACTGATTGGATTAAACTCTGAGCTCCTGTGACGTCAACACGTAGCGTGCGTCTCTGTTATGTGCCACACGCCTGCGGCTCCGGCTTTGGATACAAGAAAGAGCCTGGGACCAGGAGGAAAAGCCCGAGCCTAGTTGTTTTTTAATAGTTAATTTGGTTTTCCTCAACAGCAGCTCATTTTCATTGTTGCATTCAAGGTATTACTTCATATCAGTTTAACAGTACTGGAAAACAGCTCTTTCATCTTACAAGGCTCTTTTATTGTAGGTGATGCTGCAGTTGGTAGAGGCATGACAAGACGCATCATCTCGTCTGCCATTTCCAAGCTGAAACAAGGATTTAACTTAAGCGGCCGCTTTGTTCAAACTATAAAAAGCCCGACGTGAAGCTCTTAGTCCATGAGAGCCGAGCTGAAACACGTTCTGTCTGAGCGACCACACGAAAAGTAAAGTCAGGAGTAATAACACCATTTTCTAATGCAGTTAATGAGCTTCAGCTTATTGATAACCCATTAGTAGGTCGCCATCTTTCTTGAAGCAAAGTACGGTGACGCTAGCAAACCAATTGGTGAAGTTGTAGCCTGATGACGTGCCTCTCCTCATTTGCATTTAGTCTTTTTGCCCTTTTTCCAAGAGGGGGAAAATAGAATGTGATAAATAAGAAAATAAGGAAATACTAAATGAATAAGGGAAATTGGAAAATGGGAAAATTAACAATTTTTCAAACACATGTTAAATGAAAAATGGAGAAATTAAAAACGGGTAAATAAAAAAGGGATATATGAGAAATTGATTAATGAAAGTGGAAATAGGAAATCGGCTTAATGGAAAAAAGAAATTGGAAAAGGGTTAAATTAACAAATAGATTAATGAAAAATGGGAAAATAGAAAAAGAGATTATCTAAAAATGGGTAAATGAAAAATAGAGAAAATAAAACTGTGTAAGTAAAAAAGAGAAATGTGAGAAATTGATTAATTAAACAGGGAAATGGGAAATTGGGTTAATGGAAAAAAAATTGGAAAAGGGTTAAATTAAAGAATAGATTAATGGGAAAATAGAAAAAGATTATCTAAAAATGGGTAAATGAAAAATAGAGAAAATAAAACTGGGTAAGTAAAAAAGGGAAATGTGAGAAATTAATTAAACAGGGAAATGAAAATCGGGTTAATGGAAAAAGAAATGGGAAAAGGGTTAAATTAAAGAATAGATTAATGGAAAATGGGAAAATAGAAAAAGAGATTATTCAAAAGTGGGTAAATTAAAAATAGAGAAAAGAAAAAGGGGAATAGAGAAATTGATATGGAAAATAAATAAATGAAAAAGTGGGTTAATGAAAATTGAAAAGTGGTTAAATGAAAAAGAGAAATAAAAAATTGGGTTAATGAAAAAGATAAATTATTTAACCATTTTTTAATTTATTTCACTCATTTTTTATTTATTTCACCCATTTATTTATTTATTTAATTTTGGCGCAAATGGCTCTCCATAATTGTAGGTTATCTTCAGCAAAGCAGGGTAGATCTGTCTGTAGTCGGCACCAATGGCACGAAGACGCTTCTTCACTTCAAAGCTTTTTCGTTTACGAACCACAGCAGCCAAGTATTCCTGGAATATCATCACAGTGGCGCTCCTGTGCTTCAAGGGTCGAACGCTGCATTCATAATCCACTGTTTGTCTTGAAAATTATGCAGCCTCACCAGCACCGGGCGAGGTCTCAGCTCCGAGGACGGCACCTGATTTGTAGTGCGATGCACTCTGTCTATTTTAAGTCGGCCCGTATTTGTTTTAATGTGGAGAAGTTCTGGCAGCTGTTCAGGAAAACCAAATTAACTATTAAAAAACAACTAGGCTCGGGCTTTTCCTCCTGGTCCCAGGCTCTTTTCTTGTATCCAAAGCCAGAGCCGCAGCCGTGTGGCACAAAACAGAGACGCACGCTACGTGTTGACGTCACAGGAGCTCAGAGTTTAATCCAATCAGTGGACAGTATAACACAAGACAGAAAAATTAAAGAAAACACAGTCACACATTAGTCACCTGAGAGAATGAGACAGATAGAGGAAAAACGAAGACGTCGAAGACGTCTTCGGAGAAACAGTCAGCCCATGGTGCTAAAAATTGACTATTTCTGGCTCATTTTCTTTGTGCAAGAGGTTTTATACTAGTAGGTGTGTTCTATTCAAATAAGCAACACCTCTCGACCAACCAAAAGCTGTCTCTGACCCCTTTCAAACTCGGAAAATCCCTACAGTTCCTTCAGAGACAGAAACGTGGCTTCTCCTTTTGTTTTAAATAAGTTAGAAGCAGGATGTCTCCGATCCCCCGTTGGGTTATGGCCTTTCACAAATTACTGTGAAACAGCTGGAACTTCCACTGGTGATATCCTGACATAAAAACCTAATTTGAAACCTTATATGATAATTCACTCTAGACCAAAAAGTAAAGGTCAATAAGCCAAAATAAGTTTCTAATTCCAAAACTATTATTAGACTATTTTCCATTAAATCAGGTTACCTTTTACAACTAGCATATTTTAAATACATTTCTTAACAATCCCTCTTTTAATCTCTTCAAAGAGATTACATTCTAGAAAATAAATTTAAAATATGGAATGCAAACATAAAAGTCCAAGTTCAGAAATACCATTTTAAAGCTGGAAAATCAACCCTTGCTTATAATATGGAACTTTCTACATAACATTTTGCTAAAATGATGTAATATTCATCACAGACAAAATCAGACCAAACCAGACATCAAAATCCTTTTTAAATCTTAAACTAAATGTTCAAAATTATCTAACCTCATCATGTCTTAATCAAAATTACTTGAAATGCATATTTATCAATATTTAACATAAGCTCTACCATAAACCTTGATGTTATAAATGATTTCAGAAGTCAAATATCCCTGATGTAAATAGAATGTTACACAAATCTCTGTCCAAAATCATCCGTGAAATGATCAATTAGACACAATACATCGTATATACACAGTCCAGTCACATTAATGTGACCACCACGTACTTTCCACTTCAGAGTTAAATAACCAATCACAGAAGGCAGGTGGCAGCACAGTGCAGTTGAGCGTATATAAAGGGTGTGTGTGGGCTTCGGAAAACATTTCAATCGTTGGCATAATGCAGAAACGAAGCGATTTATCCGACGTCCAAAAGGGCATGATCATTGGCTTTCGGGCCAAGGGTGGAAGCATTTCCGAAACGGCTGAGTTTGTGAACTGTTCGCGTGCCGCCGTGGTAAAAGTGTACCGTGCATGGCAAAATGGGACTGTCCAAAATCAACGACGTGGCAAATGTGGTGCACCACGGGCCATAGATGACAGAGGCGAACGACGGTTGCGGAGATGCGTTCGGGCAGATAGACGGGCTACCGTTGAGCAACTGACCACTAAAATGAACCAAGGGGCTACCACAAGTGTCTCCCAAACCACTATTTAGCGAACATTGCTGCGTCTGGGCCTCCGAAGCGGACGCCTGGTTCGTGCACCTATGCTGACTGGTGTTCATCGACGACGAAGGCTAGAATTTGCACGCCAGTACAGCAGCTGGACGTCCACTGAGTGGCGACAGGTAGCGTTTTCAGATGAATCGCGTTTTATGCTCCATCGGACAGATGGACGTTGGCGTATAAGGCGTGAAACCTCTGAAAGGAACCACCCTGCAACCATTGCAGGAACGGTCCAAGCTGGAGGCGGGAGCATTATGGTCTGGGGAATGTTTTCCTGGCATTCTCTGGGTTCACTGATTATTGTGGAAGGCACGATGGATCAATACAAGTACGCATCTGTCCTTGCGGACCATGTCCACCCCTACATGCGCATTGTTTTTCCTCAGGATGATGGCATCTTCCAGCAGGACAATGCGAGGTGCCATACAGCTGCCAGTGTACGTGCGTGGTTCGAAGAGCACCAGGATGAGTTTACCGTCCTCCCCTGGCCAGCAAACTCACCTGACTTAAACCCAATCGAGCATCTGTGGGACCATCTCGATCGAGTTGTTCGCGCCATGGATCCTCAACCGCGTAATCTAGCGCAGCTGGCCACGGCATTAGAGTCGGCATGGCTCAACATCCCAGAGAAGACCTTCAGGGACCTAAGAGACTCTCTTCCTGCACGTCTCGTAGCAGTTCGCTCTGCGAAAGGTGGTTATTCTGGCTTTTGACAGATGGTCACATTAATGTGACTGGACTGTGTAAAAGACTTAAAATCTATTAATAAACCTCCAATTGCTGTGAAAGAAAGATTTGATTAGTCTTAATAGTTGTACAATTTTTTCTTTTTTTATTCAAACATATCTTCTTTTAATCTCTGTGTTCCTTGATGCTCCTTGAAGTAGAAAGAGTTCCTTGGCAAGTCATAGATGAAACATAAAAAACTTGGTAATAGAAGAAACAACAAAGATGATCCTTTTGTCTCCAGCAGCCCATTTTCCTCATGGTTTTGAACTCAGGCTCCTGACCTGAGTGAGCGATGCTCACCTTTGGGATTATTGTGCCCAAAATTTTGGTGAGTATAACAAAGAGGCAATTCCCTCTTTTCAACTTTGACATCAAATTTAAAAACAGGTATGCAAGACTTCCTGATGAGCGTCTGGGTGTGAAGTCGTCCTCCAGGAAGGGCTGAAGATTCCCAGTTTGTCTCCAACTTGTGATCCTTTGATGTTCAATGAGGGCATCAGCTGGTTTTGCATACAGGAACAAAATCTGTCACCCCATCTAGCGCTTCTTAATGTATTTTAAAATAAAATGTCATTCCTCCCAATTTGAATTAATGTTTTACTTGCACTGTTTTGTTAATTGATACTCTAATTATTCTTTATCGTTTTAAATCATATATTGTTCTTATCAAATCCTATTTTATTAGTTTCATGGAGAGATTTTGTAGCAGCCTTTAGTTTTATTTTAATAATTCCAGTTCAAATTATAATTTCATTCCTTATGTTCCTTTTGCTTTATAAATTGGTAATTTTAGCATTTTAAAAAAGCTGCTCCTTTAAAGCTAAATTTGGCCAAGGTTTTGACCCTCTTTTAATCTAAGGCTTACACGAGAAATTAATGTTTTCCATTGTTTTTAACCCATAACTTAGCTATATTTTAGAAGCAGTTCTATGATTGTTCATTTTAAATATCCAATTTAGACCAATTAAATTTTAATCATAATTTTTGTCATTTTAAAACCTTAAAGAATGATCAGCCTGTTTTACAAGAATAACCGTGTCACTAAAATATATATATAAAAAAAATAACTTATCCTGTTTTAATCATAATTTCAAATCTCAAAATTTCAACCATTTTAACCTTTGATCCATTTTTTCCTTTGAAAACTTATTTATTTTATTTATGAAATATTTAATTGAATAGTGAATTACCCTTTTTATTGTTTATCAATTATCAATATATTTTCAATTTTGGGGAGAAGATTGATACAATTAAATTATGCAAATTTCAGTTTTAGACCTTCCTGGATGACTTAGTTAAAGAACTTGTTTTAATCATATGAATATGAGATGCAATCATGTAACGATCACTTTCCCTCTTTTAGGAAACACTGTTTTGTATAAACTATTTGACAGGTAATATTAAGTTTAGTGTATTCAAATCCTGCATGTTACTTATTTCTTATTCCCTCTTTATTCTATAACAGAACAAATGTTCTGTCATAGAATACCATGAAAATACCATACAAACTAAATAGATTAAAGCGTCAATAAATACAGTCACTGAGGTATGAACCACATAAAATTTAGAGCCCTACGTTTATAATTAAAGCCCAGCATATAATGCAATTAAGATATGGCATTAAGACAAAACAACATTATAAGAGCTATGTCCTGTCTCAGCATTGTCACACTGGAATGGGAAAAACGCATCAAACCATCTGGGAGAGACATAAAAGATCTAGGAGATGAGACAATGCCAACACCTTAGTGTCAAACTACAGGGGTTCAGGACGTGAAAGCAGGAGGCCGTGTGTTCTATGCATAAATTTAGGAGCGAAAATAGCACCACACCATGCAAAAATGTTAAAAAGAACTTCTCCCCCACTACCAAATTTCGTCGACAGCCCTTTTGTCTCCAACCTGCAAACTGAAGGAACCTCGGAGGCAGACTTCTGGCACTCCAAGTCACATGATCAGAGGTGAGAAATCCAGGATCACTCATGAGAACCTACAACAGGACCACTGCTTAGAGAACACGCCCCAGTCTTTCATCTTCCCCATCAGAAGACCTCCAGAGTAGCAGTCATGTGGTGGAGAGCAGAAACTTCTGGACATCGAATGCAGTCTCTTGATGAATCTCGGTCAGCCTTTAGAGTCGACAAAACAGGATGTACCAATACAGTAGAGTCAGTGTTTCACTCACACCCCCATCTGGTTTCCAACAGAGGGCATTGTTCTTTTGTAGTCTCGACTCCCTGCTGATTCCCGGCCGCAGAAGACTCTCACAGGAACCGCCTGAGTCCCTTTTGCTTCAGCCAGGTGTGAAAGACAACACCGAACGCAGACATCTGTTGCCAGGCTTCGGAAGCAACGCTCCGCCTTGAGATGACAACAGGAAAACAGTTCATTTCTTCACTGACCTCAATAAGTCTCTTGACCGCTTTTGGCTTTCATAGAGCAGTCCAGCAGAAGATGGGCATTGTTGTAGCAGTGGCCTGACGCGGAACTCAAAAAGAACCTGTCAAATCCACATCATTACATGGTGACCGAGTTCCAAAAGATCCAGCCTCCGAGACCACCATCAGTGCAGGCAGGAGCTTTAGACGAATCCTCCTGTGTGGCTTCCATTGTTGATGACATAGCAGAAACCGCCAACCACTTCAAATCCTGAACTTCAAAAAAGCAAATGGAAACATGTTTAACGATACACCATCAGATGTACCAGAATTAAGCACTGACACTCACTGTTTGAAACAGTAAATGTCAGCACCTTGGTGACAATCACTCCGCTTGTACCAGTTAACTACAAAATGTAAAAATCTTACAAACTCTAAAAAATTTTAACATAATCCAAAATTAATATTTTTTTAAAAGTTGGGACAAGTAGCTGAATTTAACAGTAGTTTTAACCAGAGTTCTTCTCAAAATTAACATCCACCTGTGATTGCATAATTAAAAGTCAGCAGTGACGCAGAATCCATCAGCCATATTAAACAAAATAAACTTGATTTTGATGTTGCATGAAGCTATTCAATCTAAAATGATCCATTTTAAGTCAGTAAGAAGCTTCAACCTCAGAGATACAATATTGCGTCAAACAGGAAGGCAATATAAAAATTCTTAACCTAAAAATCAAAATTCACTGTAGTCCAAATGAAAGTCAGAATTACTGATTAACAAATTTACAATTAACTTTATCCAATCAGTAACTAATTTAAGTAGAGTCTACTTTTCCTTCCCCCTTGGAGATATAATAAAATCATTATTTTAACAATTTGACTATTTAATGTGAAAAAATTTCACCGATAAACTTAAGATTTTCCACCATTTCTCCAATTATCCATCCAATGTTCAAAATAGACAGATATTCAAATTTCAAAAGTTCATCAATGAGATCTTATCTTTAAACCCCCTTTGTTTTTCTTAGTTCAAAACAAAAACAATTTATAGGTGGAAAACCAAATTTGAAGAATTGTCCATATAATGCTAAAATTTCAACACGTCCAATTAGTGACCAATGTGTCACATAAAAAAAATCAATTCAGTTAGAAAGTTAGTGTGTTAGTATGTAGAAAAACCAAACAGAAAATAAAAAAATCAAACATACACAGCTACTGACTACACGACGTCATAACTACATAGCGCTGTTCTAAAAACTCAGAGGCCCTCTGCACACACATCCACACTCAAGCAGTCTTTCACACCTGTAATTTGTTCGTCACACTCCAACATGTGAAATAAAGATATTTGTCCAACATAAAGTTGGAACTACCCAATTTGTACCGATTCCATCTTCCAAACATACACAGTCCAGTCACATTAATGTGACCACCACGTACTTTCCACTTCAGAGTTAAATAACCAATCACAGAAGGCAGGTGGCAGCACAGTGCAGTTGAGCGTATATAAAGGGTGTGTGTGGGCTTCGGAAAACATTTCAATCGTTGGCGTAATGCAGAAACGAAGCGATTTATCCGACGTCCAAAAGGGCATGATCATTGGCTTTCGGGCCAAGGGTGGAAGCATTTCCGAAACGGCTGAGTTTGTGAACTGTTCGCGTGCCGCCGTGGTAAAAGTGTACCGTGCATGGCAAAATGGGACTGTCCAAAATCCACGACGTGGCAAATGTGGTGCACCACGGGCCATAGATGACAGAGGCGAACGACGGTTGCGGAGATGCGTTCGGGCAGATAGACGGGCTACCGTTGAGCAACTGACCACTAAAATGAACCAAGGGGCTACCACAAGTGTCTCCCAAACCACTATTCAGCGAACATTGCTGCGTCTGGGCCTCCGAAGCGGACGCCTGGTTCGTGCACCTATGCTGACTGGTGTTCATCGACGACGAAGGCTAGAATTTGCACGCCAGTACAGCAGCTGGACGTCCACTGAGTGGCGACAGGTAGCGTTTTCAGATGAATCGCGTTTTATGCTCCATCGGACAGATGGACGTTGGCGTATAAGGCGTGAAACCTCTGAAAGGAACCACCCTGCAACCATTGCAGGAACGGTCCAAGCTGGAGGCGGGAGCATTATGGTCTGGGGAATGTTTTCCTGGCATTCTCTGGGTTCACTGATTATTGTGGAAGGCACGATGGATCAATACAAGTACGCATCTGTCCTTGCGGACCATGTCCACCCCTACATGCGCATTGTTTTTCCTCAGGATGATGGCATCTTCCAGCAGGACAATGCGAGGTGCCATACAGCTGCCAGTGTACGTGCGTGGTTCGAAGAGCACCAGGATGAGTTTACCGTCCTCCCCTGGCCAGCAAACTCACCTGACTTAAACCCAATCGAGCATCTGTGGGACCATCTCGATCGAGTTGTTCGCGCCATGGATCCTCAACCGCGTAATCTAGCGCAGCTGGCCACGGCATTAGAGTCGGCATGGCTCAACATCCCAGAGAAGACCTTCAGGGACCTAAGTGACTCTCTTCCTGCACGTCTCGTAGCAGTTCGCTCTGCGAAAGGTGGTTATTCTGGCTTTTGACAGATGGTCACATTAATGTGACTGGACTGTGTATTTCTCCAGATGAGAAACCAAAATCCATCCTGTTCAAAGTTTTCAACACAATTTTTATAACACCATGCCTGAAAGAAACATAATTATCAGAAATCAAATTAACATATTTCCACACAAAATGCATCTTCGTGTGCAGAGAATCACCTAATAGAAAAAGGTATGCATTAGTCAATATGTCCTGATTTATCTGTCGGAAAAGTAGGAAAGAAATACAGTTAACGTTATAGATGATTAGAACAGGTACTCGCCCCCTGTTATCTTCCTGCGAAGTGAAAAAGAAAATATACATACAGAAAAGAAACAAACTTATCACACACAGTGGCGCAAAACGACACATAGAACATAAAACATACGCAGCGCACGGTACCAAAGAGACAGCAGCTTCAAAAAGCATGACCAAGACGGGACACACAAAAACAGCTGCGCACACACACACACACAAGTCTGCAAACAGTAATACACACACACTCACCCAGCTCCGCACAATGAAACACACACAATCACACAGAGAAAACTACACACTACTTCAGGTAACAAATAAGACAAACAGAAGAGAAACAATAGAGAGAAAAAGCGAGCCGGCATAGAAGTCCTACAATGTACGAAAAGCTCCAATTATCCAAACCGTTCCGCATTCGTGCGCGAACGAGGGATCCACAAACCTTCAGAGTCGGGTTGCAACTCAAATTACCGAATCAATTCCAAACTGTCTGATGCGCTCCGCTTTTGTGCGGCCAAAAGACAAGGGACACTTCTAAAGCCAAACTCTCAATTACTTGAAAAGGGCAAAAAATTTAAACAAGCCAAACTCCCAGTTATCAAACTGAAAAGGGCAAACCAAACTCCTCGCTAGCAGTTTAACGAGAAAGGGTAAAAACCAAACTCCTCGCTAGCAGTACATCTTAACGTACGTGGTCTAACGAGAAAGGGTTAAAAAAGCCAATGTAACCCTCATAATTGTAACCCTTTGAGAAGAGCAAAATTCTCTGGCCGGGTCCGGCCAAACTACCTTTAACATACACAATAGCCAATAATTTTGACATTTCCAGGCGCAAGAAAATTCCTGGGGGCCACAAAATTTTCAAATATGCCCAGTGTACAAACAGCGTTAGTGCAAAAACGACTGGTAGAGGTCACCACCCCTCCTTGCAAACTGTGTGTATTTAACAACTAACTATTAAACCATAATTTGCTCTTTTAGACAGAGTCTTCGTACAAAGCAGACGTCCCGATCTCCCGTGACGTCACACAGCGACGCGAGCCTCGTGCCACAACCAAGATGGCGCCGTCCGCAAAACAAAAGTAACAAAAGCTTACCAGATTACAGTTGCAGGCCGGGACGGCTCCAATCGGCTTCAAAACATTAGAACCGGCGAGCCCCCAAATGTTGAGGAAAACCAAATTAACTATTAAAAAACAACTAGGCTCGGGCTTTTCCTCCTGGTCCCAGGCTCTTTTCTTGTATCCAAAGCCAGAGCCGCAGCCGTGTGGCACAAAACAGAGATGCACGCTACGTGTTGACGTCACAGGAGCTCAGAGTTTAATCCAATCAGTGGACAGTATAACACAAGACAGAAAAATTAAAGAAAACACAGTCACACATTAGTCACCTGAGAGAATGAGACAGATAGAGGAAAAACGAAGACGTCGAAGACGTCTTCGGAGAAACAGTCAGCCCATGGTGCTAAAAATGGACTATTTCTGGCTCATTTTCTTTGTTCAAGAGGTTTTATACTAGTAGGTGTGTTCTATTCAAATAAGGTGCAACACCTCTCGACCAACCAAAAGCTTTCTCTGACCCCTTTCAAACTCGGAAAATCCCTACAGTTCCTTCAGAGACAGAAACGTGGCTTCTCCTTTTGTTTTAAATAAGTTAGAAGCAGGATGTCTCCAATCCCCCGTTGGGTTATGGCCTTTCACAAATTACTGTGAAACAGCTGGAACTTCCACTGGTGATATCCTGACATAAAAACCTAATTTGAAACCTTATACGACAATTCACTCTAGACCAAAAAGTAAAGGTCAATAAGCCAAAATAAGTTTCTAATTCCAAAACTATTATTAGACTATTTTCCATTAAATCAGGTTACCTTTTACAACTAGCATATTTTAAATACATTTTCTTAACACAGCCAGGTCTCAAAGAAACGAGTGGGATCGTTACCTTCAGCCTTTTCAGCCTTCCTTCTCCCCCTGTTTTCTAGATCGTCAGCACGCTCCGTCAGGTCCTTCACCCGCTTTTCCAGCGATTCGAGCCTCTCAATGGACGGGGCTGAGTCATCCTCTATAGCTGAGAGTTGGGTTTCAATCTCTTATGCGTGTTTTATGGTCTTCCAAGAATTTACCATGCGTCTGTAAGAGCAGAGAGACTGGCTCGAGTTTCTCTTCGATAACTTTAGTGAGATTCGCAGTGACTTCACGAATCATCTTGCGTGGTGCTGGATCCATTCCTTCTGACGCTATGCTAACAACCATTTTAGCTTCACTGCTCTGCAGCCTGGGATTCTCCACGGCGTCGACTGCTGGGGTTTTCCTGCGTGGCATATTGCCAGGCTGGCTCGAAAAATATCTGCTCATACTCATCGCAGTTTTACAGAAAGAAAATGACCATGTTCTGACATTATTCGTGGGGTATAAGTGGAAAAACATAGTGAAGTGGCGTGCTAGCACTCCAAAGCGTGACCATACCTCAAGCCGCCATCTTGAAAAAACCCACCTTAAGCTCATTTTAAAGGACAAGCTTATGATGCAGCTTTTGTAGCCGCAGTTAGCTGCCTAGCTCTAACTGTTACACAAGGTAACGCAAAAGACAAATTTGGCCACATGTCCCCTAGAGGGTTCCGTATCTATGCATAGAGTCTGGGTCTGTTATTTACATTTTTTTATTAAAAATTCATATAATTACTGGGAATTTCGGGAGTACCTTCTTACCTTGCGAGAATAACCATCAATCCCACCAAATAATACAATGTTGTACCTATAGGAAAAAAATGGAGAGAAACTATTACATTTCTATGTCCTTTACAATAGTAAATTATAATGCTCTTATTGTTACTACAATAAGTCATTTCACAGTGTGGTTATTCTATATTAACCTAAAACATTGTCATTAATTAGCATAAAACAAAAACCTCACCTCACCTGATGAGCTTGTGATTTGTATCTATAGGCGCTTTCGCACAGAACGGAATGGGTGTGTTCGCATTACAACTTGTGTTCCACCCGGCCCCAAGCGTTCCAGCAGCTGATTGGCCGCTGGTTGTTATGGAGTCAGACACTGATTTTCGTCTCAATATCAGCCAATCAGCTGCTGGAACGCTTGGGGCCGGGTGGAACGCAAGTTGTAATGCGAACACACCCATTCCGTCCAGTCCGTGCAGTGCAGAGCAGTGCGAAAGTGCCTTATGTGCACTAGGTACTTTGGACTGGGCACTGAATAGGTTCTCTGGACAACACATCCCAGCTGAGTCATTCGAGACAATATTCCAAAGCTGTCTACTCTGTGCATAGAGGCTTTAACTCTGTCCCATTCAACATTATGCCCTTGAGCTTTCAAGGTCCCTTTTACTAATCTATATCTGGTATGTGGCGTTCTGTTTTTGATCTCTGCAACAAGGACATCCAGTTCTGCATCAGTACACTTGCAGTAAAAAGTACTGATTGACAAATTGTTCTCTGTCATCCTTCTAAATAAAGTTGAACTCCCCATAACTTTGCAATTGTGTTCACAGAAAGTCCAATTTCAAGTAGATGAATCAATTGTTCAGTGCAGATTATTATTCTTCTCTAACAGGCTGATGCATGTTTCCATTTTTTAATAGTCCCACTTTCACTCTTTTGGCCCCAGATGATGAATCTGCATGGAGCCATTCAGTGCAGGAATTCAGGTATGAAGTCCTCTTCCTCTTTTTGGGTGGAAGAATTTGCCCTCTCCAGTTTTCAACCACATTTTCATCTGCTGTGGAAAGGTTTCTGGTGGGATCAGACTCCATTAAATCACTAGAATCCATTGTTGTGTTACCTTCAGCATTGTGGGTAATTATGGATGCAGAATTAGCTTCTGTAACTTCTGTTGATGAAACCTTTTCCTCCTCTTTTTTTGCTTTTGCAGAGCAAATCTGCATATTTCCTTCGATGAAGGAAAGATGCCGAGATATGAAGCGATCGACTCGAATGGGTAAGTTCTCATGTTTGAACAGGCCATGTTTTACATTTTTGAATTCAGCTTCAACATTGGCTGAGCTTGCGGTGAGGCTACTGCTTTTGAAGAGGGAAACCATTATTCCTGTCCACAGTGGTAAGTAACTTGCAAGTCTTATAATGTGTGGCACAATCTCAGGGAGGAAATGGATGTTATCCCTATCCCCATTAGCTGCAGCATGTGTCCTGCTCTCCTCACAAATGTTTAACACCCAGTCTCGTAGGTCAGTCTGGATGTCATCACATGGATCCACTTGATGCACTTCCTTTGTGTCTTCATCTGGGATGATGATTGAGTCTTCTGCAATCTGGGCTTTCAGGTATTTTTGCACCTCTGATTCAAGAGGGGTTCCAGAACTATCATCACCCTCTGCCTCACTGAGAGCCACAACTGTGATGGCATGTATTAGCTGCTTTGCATGGTTCAAGCTTTGTGACTGAAGAAACTTTGCTATTCCCCTGACAAAGAAGTCTTTGACACAGTGTGACTTGTTTTTCAGGCAGTCCCAGTGGCAGACCATCTTTATGCAGTGGGCAACATCAACCCTGATATAACGGGGAGGAAGTTTTACAGACTGGTTCCCAAGTAGCACATGGAAGCATTCATCAATGTACGACTTCAGGTTAGAAAGAGGAGTGAAGGTCTTCACCAGAGCACCAAGAATAGCTAGGGAAAAGTCACTCACAGCTTCTTTAGGTACAGCTGCACCTGCGCGAAGCCATTCTGTCAGCCATGTTGCTATTGTGTTAATGTCATGCCTTTCTGATAGCATTTGTACCACTGGGACTGAGCAGTTGTCTCCTTTCAGAACACCTTGATACAAGAAGATGTGGGCAGATGTACCATTTGGTCGTGCCAATTTTCTGACAACTGAACCAGTTGCATCAAAGCAAACTACTGAGGGACATTTTTTGGTGAGTGCCTTATGTGTATCTGAGTTTGACTCCAATAGTGACAAAAGAATGTATCCAGACCAATATCTCTTAGACTGCCACTGTTGGGTGTGCTATACTTTAATAACTGCAAAAAGTAGAATGGGGTCTTTGTCACCTAACTCCAAATCTTTTCTCTCCTGCTTGGCTTTTCGTAAGGTTGCCAGGTTTGGAAGGTGACTTGGCTCGGGATCTCCAAAATCCATCAACTCTGATGCCTTTGCTGACCTCCGTACAGATGGTTCCATCCTACCCTGACACAGCTCTTCTGAAATCTGTGCACGAAGGGTTCCTGACTTGAATCGTTTGGACTGGCCAGTGTGCAGGGAGATGCACCATGGGGCACCATGACTGTTGGCTCTCTGCCACATGTCATTTTAACATGACCTTGACACTCTTTACAGAAGCCTATGATATCAATGTACTTACTAGTGACAGTTGGATAAACTTTTGCTCTTTGGAATACAAATGTACAAGTGCTTTTCAACTTTTTCCAAACCAGATCATTAATTATATGACTCCATGTGCCAGGTTTTAAAATTGTGTACTCCCTTTTGCCAGATGATGAAAACTTGTCATTATATTCAACTTTTTCTGGAATAAATTTAATCCAATCTTCAAATGGAACTTCAAGTTGAAAATCTGAACATTGTTCAGGAGAAGTGGTGTTTGAGTCAAACTCGGTGTCCACAGGGCTTTCAGGAACACTTTCTTGATTTATTTCCAGGCATGACCAGATGTTTTGTCTGTTTAGTTTTACAAACGTGTACAGACTTTTTGCAGACATTTTATTTCCCAACTGGTGACTTATCTCTGTCCAGACAGCGGCAGCTGGAGTGGCTATCTAGCAGTTTTCTAGGATTGCCTCTTTTGACTTGCAGAGAACTGCGAAAAGAGACTCTCTGTCTACTGCGGGCTGTCGAGGCATCTAGTTAAAAAATAAAAAGGCTTTGATTAGAGTTGCTTAAAATCTTGCCTACATGATTTCAAAGAAGCCACAAAACATTGGTATTCTAGCAGTGTCGGCACAACTACAATAGTCTTGAACTAAAAGTAAAGTTGGCTTTCATAGTTTAATTTCTAACATTAATAATGTTAATTATTAAAAAAATTAAATAATGCATTGTTACTTGTCTGGTGACTTGACAATTTAAGTACCTGTTAAATTTTAATTTTCCCTTGGAATTATTTTTGAATTTAATTCAGAAGATGTGCCCTTTATGCATATGCTTAAGTGTTAATGATTCAATATAAATGTAAAGGCTGCAAGATACTGCCTCTCTATGTTTCAATAGGTTTAAAAAGCCTAGACTTCAAATATAAGTTGTGAATTTAAATACATATGTATGTAAGCTAGTGTTGAAAAGGAATAATTTATCTAAATTAGAAAATACAATTCTGTTCTTTTCCTTTCCTGGTCCTGGATTCTAGCTACCGTCTTGGAGCCCACGTGAGGAGACAGAGGCGTACGCAGCGTGTTGGCGTCACAGAAGTGCAGAATTTAATCCAATCAGAAACAAAGTATCAGACATAACAGAGCATGACAGAAAAACAGACTTACATTTCGTTACCTGAGATACTAGGAGACGAACATACAAAGACAAACGAACATACGAAGACGTCTTCAGGAAAAGAGCCAGAGCAAAAGCAATAAAGATCGGCTATTTTCTGAATTATTTCTTCCTATACTCAGATTATATTCTTGTGGGAGGTTCTTGCTTCAAACAAGGCGTCCCTTGCCTCAACCAATTAGAAGTTGTCTCCGACCGCCTTCAAGTCCTGCTAAGTTTTATGACTTTTGGATGTCTCAAGAAACATATTTGGAATTCCCTGTTAATCCACCCAAACAGATAAAGGCACATTTGTAAGCTCCATCCATCCATCCATCCATTTTCTTCCGCTTATCCGGGATCGGGTGGCGGGGGCAGCAGCTTCAGAAGGGAGGCCCAGACTTCCCTCTCCCCAGCCACTTCTTCCAGCTCCTCCGGGGGAACCCCAAGGCGTTACCAGGCCAGCCGAGAGACATAGTCCCTCCAGCGTGTCCTGGGTCTTCCTCGGGGCCTCCTCCCGGTGGGACGTGCCTGGAACACCTCACCAGGGAGGCGTCCAGGAGGCATCCTGACCTGACCATTTGTAAGCTTTTAAACAAATATTTTTCGGGTAAACTGCAGGTCAATGTGCCAGAATAAGTTATAACTTTTAAGATATATTCAGGTTTATTTCACTAAATGCTGTTATCTCCTGAATCCTGCAGAGTTTTCTCCAGGATCTGGCTCCTTTTCTCCCAAAACAAACCCTTAATCCTATATTTGATTCAATAAGAGCTATCTCTGAACTTAATATGCTTTTGCTCTGTTATTCCTCCCAAAGCCTCCCTGATATTAAACTCATACAAAACTACAAGTAATTAGATACAGTTCCTGTTTCCTAATACTAAACAAAACATTTTCAATTGCATTCATCATTGACTGATTTTAATTCTACAACTAACTAATACAATATTCAAATAAAATATTCAGTGAAAGCATGCAATATTAAAATATTTTATATGATAACAGTCTGAAAGTTTAAAAGTTCACAGCTTCAAAGTTCAGAAGTCTATAGGTCAATAGTTTACCATGCCAATGTTCACTGAAGGCTCTTTATTTCCTGAGACCTGAGTATCTCCTGTCCTCCCTAGATGTCTGAAAAGATAGGAGCCTATAGCTCCACAGATATATTGTTTAACAACGTCTTAAAAGGTTTTCTCCATCCATCACTTGTTCTTTGATATTTTGAACCCAGCCATGGCTCTTCCTGCCAATTGAACTCACCCACACAAACTTCTTCAAAATTTAAGTAAAAGATTCAGCTAACTAAACACAAAAAGATGGTTATATTTTCTAAATGCTAGAAACGATTATATTTCCTCAACACTAGCCATGCATACATCCTCTCTGCTTTTATGGGGATGGATTGCATTGAGTCAATATTTTATGTGAAACCTGAGCATTAATTTACTTACCTTATTCAAAAATCAAAATTGGAGGGTTGGAAAAAATTCCAAAAATTATTTATTCCAAACGATTTCTCTGAGAATAGAATAATTTTAACGAGGTTGAAATTACACTTGCTCTTCCGCCAAAACATCAGGGGTGGGGGATGGGGCTCACTACAGTGTGGGTGGAGCCAATCCCAGTTGACCAGAGAACAATGTCAAAGTTCGCAAAAATTGTATGTACTTTTAAAAATCCTTGAAGCCCATACACATTTAATGTCAAACAGGATTAAATGAAAATTGTTGCATTTAAAATATATTTACTAAATATTAAGTACATTACTTGGACGAACTTTGTTGAACCAGTGACGGACTTCCGGTTTACTCTGAAAAAATTTTGCTCAAGCAACTAGTATATTTTCTATGGATTTTTTAAAATTATTTTTTACCCGTTTGCTGCATAATCAGCAGAAAGTAAGTCAACAATGTGAATATAATAGCACAGTTCAACAGGTTATACACATTACGTTAGGGTCACGGCTGCATGTCCTTTATTGGCAGGATTCAATTATTATGGAGAGAGAACACAATATTCGTGAGAAAACATTGCTATCTTAAAATATTTCTTGAAATGAGAAATTTTTTCTTGTTCTAAATCTTTATTCAAGTTCAAAACAAAAGAAGGTACACATTGTACAACAGCTGGAAATCTGAAGATATAAACGAAGTAGCCCACACTTTGGTTCGTTTTGGAGCAAGATGGGGGGTGGGGAGGGGTTGAACTCTGGATGTCCTAAAAAATAAATTTTAATATCTCAGAAATGAAAGCTGCACAAACGACAGTTTCAACGGCACAAACCTGCACAAACGGAGCACTAACCATTCAGACTACAGTATTTGCTGATTTTTTTGAGGTGGGTGGGGTGTCAGCTTCACACAGCTATCTCTTTGTTCAAGATCCGGGAGCTGCACACCTGGGAACAGTCAAGGGGGAAGACAGGACAGCACAGAGAATTAAATGCATAGGAACCCCCCCGCCCCCCCCGACACATTGTACCACCAAATACATAAAAATAACATGCATTAGTTTACTTAGTAATTTTCTTTTTAATTAAGAAAAATTAAACAAATATCTTCTATCTAAATTAAAATAAAACAACTTCTCTCAAGCAGAAAAAAAACTATTGATTATATATAATTAACAAAACTGGAAACAAAATAAATGCATAAATTCAAGCTTTTGAAAACCTTCATCTCACTCATTGTATAAGAGGTCTACAGTTAGGAATACTTATGTTGAACACCTCAATGCCAAGTAAATTATCAAGATCATATGAGAAATATCTTTCTACTAACACAATATGCATTGTCATGAGTTGAGGTGGTGAGGAGACGCAGGCTGAACCCAGGTTGTAGTGAAAATGATAAATGTGGCTCAAAACAGTCCAGATCAGGCAGCACAGCATAGAGTTTAGCACACAGCTAATTACCGGTAGCAGCTGATACAGTGAGGACTGAAAAGGAGAGCTAAGCGCTAACCAGGACTGTACAGTACAAGTGGAGAGCAGAGAACGCAAGACGTAGACGATAGACGAGGACCCGACAAGAGACAATCAGGTAACTAGACACACCAGGGAAGCAATCAACAGGGAAGATGCAGAGACAACAGAGACTCACAGGACAGAAACTGAACACAGAATACCCTTAAAAATACACAGAAACACGGGTCATGACATGCATAATATTTTCAATATAAGTATATTTTTAAGGTCTTCACTTGCTAATCACGTATAATGCTGTAAAACATTTTGGCCTGTTTTAAACTAAAGAAATATACTTCCTCACCACCATCTGAAATTCGCTCTTCATCCATGTGTCTCATACCCAGCAAAACGAAAACTAACACCAACTCCCTTCGTGCTCATCCTCCTCCCACTTAACGAAGAGTAAATAATACCCTTATTCTCAAGTCCAACACTAGAAAAAACTGCTAGGTGAACAATGGACCTAGATTTTACATTCACTGACACGAATTTCAGTTTTACTTTGTGGCTAACATTCACCTTAGCTTATGCTAGCAGGCAATATTCTCTGACGTTCTTGTAAAAATGCTATTTAAGTAACCTAAACATTGTTTTTACTTTATTTTCAAGTATATCATATGTTTTTATTGTCGGTGTCGGAGGACTAACGGGGACATTATGGTTTGGGCTTTTAGCTTGACGAAGCCTGATGAAGTACAACAACAAGCCTCATAGCTTTATATGACAATGACCCAACAAAAACTGAATTTTTGTTCCGTTTTTTTTGGATAATTTACATGAAAACGTTCCAATTACAATCTTTGTTTACACAGTGCCACCATCTTCTTAATTCATAAGCACTTGGAAATTAATGAGAACTTAAAAGCCAGGAAAACAACAATGTTCATAGAATATTATTGTCATAATTAGTCTTTTCTAGCTGTCATGGTAACTCAAAGGGGAAACAAGTGAGCCGCATTAGCTGCGTCTGGTTCAGAAGCGCATCCCAAACCTTTGGTAGAAATGGCACGTTTAATTTCAGTCTCTTTTACATACAGAACAGAAAACTAAAGGGAATGCAATATTGTGTTAATCCATTTATAGTCTAAATGGAGGAACTAGTAGTTCATCTTGAGGAAATAAATAAGTGCAGAAATTAATTAGACGGTAGTCTGCTGCATAGCTAATGCGGACGCGTCTCTGCCGCTGCAAAGAATTCAACTTAACATCCTGCGGTTTTAACAAATGGAGCTGAAGACGTTTCCCTCGCGCACCCAGAAGGAGAGCAACGCTCAAAAGCATCTTGTCTGTTTCAGGGAAGTGAAACTACGCCAAAAGAAAAATAAAACCCTCGTATAAGCACACATCAGGAACACACAGGGTAAAAAAAGTTCAACTCATCGGTTTGGATCAAACAGATCCAACTGACTGATTAACTAATGCAAATTTCTCTGCAGACGCAACCAAGAGGATTTTTGAGTCTGAGTTCAGACTGCAGCAGGAAAAGTGATGTAATTTAAGTGGAGCTGTTTAATTTATTATAAGTTATTGGGGCCACAGTCAGTGGTTTTCTTCACTAAGGAGAAAAAGTTAGATCTGTTTCTGGATTCATGGTTCAACTAGGTGACAATTAACTAAACCGCATAAAAATACGGCTAAATAGCCGATGTTAGTGTGATTGTAATTTGATGGGTAAAAATAGAACACGGCTTACTTTTGTTAATCCTGTTGGTCAAAATGAGGAGAACAAAGTCTAGCGTCTACTTCCCCTTGATTGCTTCCCAGCTGTGTCTCATTCCCTAATTACTCTCCCTGTCTTTAAGTCCACCTGCTGTCTTTGGTCCTCAGACGTCTTGTCTCCTCCGTGTTTCCTTGTGCAGCACCTGTTTTCTGGTTCTTCACATTAAAACTTCATTTCATCTCGTCTACCTGGGCTCATCTGCATTTCTCCTCACCTGCAAATGATGGGAATAATATTGTAAAACAATGTGTGATTTTATTACACTCCTAAAGAGTGCAATAATA
Source organism: Poecilia picta (assembly GCA_033032245.1). Classification (NCBI taxonomy): domain Eukaryota; kingdom Metazoa; phylum Chordata; class Actinopteri; order Cyprinodontiformes; family Poeciliidae; genus Poecilia; species Poecilia picta. Next base: position 4,022,616 of record CM065364.1, on the reverse strand, counting down.
TAGAATGTAATAACATTATCTTGAGAAATTAAAACTATTTAATCTTCACAAATGAAAATAAATTTTAAAAAATTAAGTATCATGAATATAATGAAAAGAAAACATTTTATTGGTTTTTCCAACACATTTCCTAAAGCCCATCCCTGTAGCTTTATAATGTGTTGTAATAACTCACTACTACCTGAAAGGTAACAGACTCTTAAAAGAAAATGGCTTATAAATTATCTTATGTCTGAAACATTTGAATAGTTTTATAAGATATTTTAAATTAATGTGAACATTGGCAATTGATTTATTATATTAACTGCTGCATCTATCCAGACTAGAAAAGATATCTCTCAAAAATATCCTAAGCTATGTTCTAAACTTCCTTACATTGGAAAATGTCCAAAATGTGAGAAACTATCCTTATGCACTGAAACCTCACATCCATGGAAGATGAAACCACCATGAAATAATCAGTCAATAATCTCCCTACTCCAACATTTTCTCATAACTTCTCACTAAACCTACAATACAGTGTCATGCCACCCAGTGCAGAATTAGGACATAAAACGGCAAATATGAGTTAAAATAACCTTAATTATATAAACCACCAAATGAATGTTTTGCTTTCCACAATATTTGTGTCAGGAACGCTGTTTTAAGTGGACAGGAACCACGAGGCCTTCGATGTCTTGTCATATTTAGATCTTTACATTTCATAACAGTTAAGTTGTACAGGTCAGAACTCACCGGAACACTTCGTACAAAGTCACACAGAGCAATCTGGACAACTCAGACTAGAAACTTAGACAAGACTGCCGCGCTAAACCTGCGGCGCGTCAAACATGAACGGCTAAACAGACAGGTGAATCAGATTATCAATCAGTGGCTGGCTGTAGCGCTGCTGCAGGCCAGCGGTCATGTCCCTAAAGCCATAGCCCTCCGCCGCCGTCAGGACACAGATCAGGACCTGACCTAGCTTGTTGCCCACACTTGTCATCGACTGGGCCGTCCGTGAATCTGCGCCCGCCAGCTTCATCTGATGATGGCGGCATTTGAGGTTACACCTACCTTCTCTGTCTTCTTAGAAGATGGAGGTGACGCCCGCCTGGAGCTCCTCCATCTGGCTGAAGGTCTCCCTGGCGTAGCTGGACAGCGTCCAACCGCTGGTTGGTACAGGCTGCATGGCAGGCGGGTCAGGAGGAGGAGCCAAGTGCCCCTGCAACTTGAAACTTGTTGATGGTCTCCAAGTACAGCAGGGACCTGGCCATCCACTCCTCCGTGTGGCTCTCCAAGGAAGGTGCTATTCCCCAGCGTTCGCCCCTTCATCTGGCTGAGGACCTTCCTGTCACATGACAGCCTGCATCACAGACACAGGAAGCTGTTATTCACCAGTCCACGTTGCCCACCAGGGTGATGGTGAGCCATACCTGTACGTCAGCGCAGCGGGAAGGAGCAGCTGGTGACCCAGGTCTAGCTGTTCCCACACGCTCCTCGCCCAGGACGCCACCTTCTTCATGCAGTACCTGTCAAAATGGACGTCAAGCCGTCAATCTTACCTCCCACTCCGCTGCCGCCTGCAGCTCCTTATAACGAGTGAGTTACCTGCACTCCAGGTGCTCTGTCCCCATGTAGTACCAGCCATTGCAGACGGCAGCTGGTTAATTTGTGCACGCAGTTCGGACACTTGAGGCTGAACTGCCACATTCTGTATGGGGCCCAGAGGAAGAAGCGCCGCTGGAAGAAGGCGTCGGGCGAGGCGGGCGGCTGGCTGTATGTGAGGCGGGGGCCAGGCGGATGGTACCACAGCTGCAGCTCTTTACTGAGCACGGCCCTGCCCATCTTGTCCCCGAAAAACAGGGCTTTGCTCAGCCAGTCCTGCTGCTCCTCCAAGACTCAAACAGGACGACCTGCAACAAAGCATGTGCAGGGCAGTGAATTACTGCTGCAAGATAAAAGACAGTAAAAACATTTCTTCTAAAACCAACCTGGGCTTCAGCTGTGGTGCTTGTTGCAGCTGGACGCGGTGTGGAGGAGAAGGAGGGGGAGAAGCTGCTGTAAATAACAGTCATCACCAAGCTGCAACACTGTGATGAAACATAACCCACACTGCTGCATGAACCCCACCTGATGCGGACAGGTCCTGCTCGGGGGCAGCAGCAGCCTCCACCATCAGCACATCGTCTTCCTCCGAGGAACCTCAAGACAACAAACAGCAGCTTCAGCTCTGAGCCCTTCAGCTGAACTTTAACACCATCAGAAGAGAGCTTACTGTAGAGAACCATGGCTCTGTTCTTCCTCGGAGTGGAGAGCTGAGGGAATGGACGCCTGCTGGAGGCGGCGGCTGGGCTGGAGGCGGCCTGCTGGGTACTGTCCCTCCTCAGCACATACCGTTCAGCTGGCTGAGTCAGGCGCCAGGGTTCTGGACCGGCGCGTGTCTGACCCACCTCCTGTAGCTGAAAGGGAGACGCAGAGCGTTGAGGTTCTGCAGAACGTCTGATCAGCCGTCAAGAGAACCGGTCCTACCTGCTGGTTTCCGGGTCCAGCAGGTAGGTAATGAAGCCCACCAGCGGCTCACCCTCCGACTCTGTGCCTCTGCACCTCTTGTCTGCGAGGGCAGAGGTCATCTCCTCAAAGAGCCGGGCGTACTCCAGCAGAGCGTCCTTGTGCAGCATCAGAGGGCTGCTGCTGCTGTCTCCTCTCTCTCTGCCTCGTGGCTTGCCAGAACCCCCACTGGACACCCATGGGTCAGCATCCACCAGAAGGTCTTTCCCCTATACAGACCGAACTGCACCTCCATTTAGCTGAGAATGTAGCGTCAGTCTGTGGGATCCCCTCCAAGGGCCCTGACCCGACCCAGAGCCATGGCTTCCAGTTTCTGGGGCGTCCAGACGGGCAGCTTCTCCCTGCTGCCTCCTTCCCTCACCTGCTGGGCGGCAGCTGTGGCTTCACTGGAGGCCTGAAGCCGCAGCTGGGTGGTCCCAGGTAAAAGAGTGAAACTTGGCTTGTACATGTTCACTGAAAAAATGGATTCATAACTGATTAATAGAACTCATTAATAAACATTAGCACAGTATCTGTGTTAACACTTAATATGAGAAAATCAGTGTGCATAACTACTGATTTGTCACTTGACTACTGGCAGTGTGAACGGCCCCGGCAGAAAAATCAGAATTGACTAAAGATCGGAATTGGGTCACTTCAGGCTGCAGTGTGAACACATCCTAAAACACTTGAGGTTTGCTTATTAGTTAAACAATTAACCATAATGTTCAAAATACTTCCATCCTTAAGTGGGAGAAATTCCTCACCTGTGGCAAAAGTTTTAGGTGGTGTGACTGAAAAGAGCAGAAAAATGTTTAATTGCGTCATTATTTTACTAGTTGTGCAACTAACAATTATCCCTCTGGCCAAAACAAACCTTAGACCAGTCCTTCTCAACCCTGGTCCTCAGGTCCCCCTGGTCTGCATGCTTTAGATGTGCCTGTATTCCAGATCAGCTGATTCAAATGATTTCATGACCATAAGTACTTTCATGACCAAGAAGCCTGTTAATCACCCAGAGATACAATTCAGGTGTGTGGCAGAAGGGAAATGCCTAAAGCATTCGGAATTGAGAAACGCTGCCTTAGATGGTCAGACAGACTCCACACCAGGACAATTGCATGTCTTTTGAGTATGAAGAGGAAGCATCACGTCAGTCACAGAGTTTGGGGTGGTCTTAATCTACAAACGCATGACACCAAATCATAACATTAGTTAATTTTGAAAAAAAACAAACTATTTGATGCAATCTTAAATGTTTTCAGGAAAACACTTAAGGTTTCACTATTGTATCAATAATTGACCTAAACATGCTAAATACTTACATCCTTAGGTGGGACAAATTGCACACTTGTAACATAAATAATCTGCAACTATAACCAAGAATGCAGAAAAAATGCAAATAAATAAAATAGTCATTCTTGCTATGTGTCAGGGGTTTTCCTATGTGTTTCTTTAATTTTCTGTGTTCTGAGTCTCTGTGCTGTCCTGTCTTCCCCCTTAACTGTTCCCAGCTGTGCCTTGTTCTGTGATTACCCCCACCTGTGTATTTAATGCCACCTGTGTCGTTGGGTCCTGGTTGTTCATGTCGCCTCTCTTTGTTGCTGTCCAGTTTGTTCTTCAGTTGCTAGTTCCAGTCTTTTGAAAATTACCTCAAAGCCGGTGTGAACATTGTCAACTGCTGATGGAGAAACTTTTTCATGGCAACCAACATGTCAGCGTTTAGAAACGAACAGGATTTAAGGGAATGTAACATTCCTTCAAAGTCAACAAACTGTTGTCCACCTGCAATTAAAATTTAAATGATTAAAATACCTGAAATATTAACAATTGCATATCATCAATAGATAAAAGCCTCACAGACCTTTGTAAGAAACCACTTTTTTCTTGTGTGGCTCAGACAACACAATTCCTCTGAACAAATCCTCTGTAAAGAATCAGTGTGGACACTTGATCTGGCAGGAAGGTATGAATATTTTATGTTTGCAGTGGAATAAAGTAGTTTTTTTTTTTTTTTTAAAAAAAACTGGCTAATCATTCTAAATTTGTTATCTGCTGTCAACCATGAATTTGGGTTTTCAGAAGCTAAGTAAATACCAAAACCATCAAATACATAAAAATAACACCCGTTAGTATTTTTTCTTTTTACTTAACTTTAATAACTATCTTCTAAATTAAACTAATTACAGTGATCCCTCGTTTTTCTTAGGGGTTGCGTTCGAAAATAACCCGATAGGTGAAATCCGTGAAGTAGTTACCTTTATTTTTTTTACAATTACTACACAGCATAAATAAATACTCTACATTGAAACCAAAGAACAAACCTGTTTTCAGGTCAGCGGATGTGCGTCATCCGGAGTCATGTCACAGCGTCTCCTCCAAGCTGCCCCGCCAGATTCACAGTTGTATCTACGGCAGAGCGACGGATCTCGTCAAACGAGCCTCCGGTGGGTTTTGTGCTGATTCTGGCCACAGTTTTTTCCAACAGGCATTCAAAGTTTTCAGCTTTCATCTCTTGAATGGTCAAGCTGTATTACTTGTATTTAAATACCGTAACATTTTTTGGTGACTGTTTTGCTAATCAGGACGCAGAACACAATGCACTGTGAATAAAATGCACACAAAAAAATCCGACGCAAGACCGCGAAAGGTGAACCGCGTTATAACGAGGGATCACTGTAGTTAAAATAGAACAACTTTATCAAGCAGAAATAAAGTCAACTGGAAAAAACTGCTGGGCTCTTTGCACCTCAGTTTCCGCGTTCGGGGAAAAGCAGCTCGATTGTTTCTGATCTATTGAAAATGTTTTTTCAGACTCGGTGCTTGGCCAACGTTTGTTCATCGATCCAAAGCCTCAACAAGTCAGCTGGAGAACGGTTTTAAGACATGTCCAAAGTCCGGTGTTCTGTCAGATCAGCATACATTGTCAGATAGTCATACGCTTAGCTCAAACATGTCTACGCTGTCATTACCATATGATTTTATTTAATCAGCGACATAGAATCATGACGTAGCTCATCATACACATTGTTATTAACAGTTATATGGCATTTTGACTTAGCGGTTAAGTAGGTTAATGAGTTTTACAGGCTTGGGTTGTAGTTGACTGCAGCTGCAGCTACATCCCGCTTTAAATACACTTTGAAACCAAGACAACGCATGTATACCTATCTAGTTATCATATTATAAACAATTTAATGACTTATTTTCATCATAACTTGTTGCATATGCTGAACTGACAACTCCTCCAAAGGTCGGACTTCTTTATGCGCGGGCATGCGCACTCACTGCATGTATGCTATCCTGACAGCATATGGCGATCTGACAGAACACCGGCCCGGGGTCAAATTTTATCCGGCCTGCAGCTTCTGTCATAAAATCAATAACGTCTGGCCCACACGTAGAATTAATACATTGGGCAGCAGTACTGTTAACTGCATATAGCGTGGCTTACACACTAAATGCTGTTTAGGCGAACATCTTAAAATTTAAGATGTTCGCCTGGTTATACATCCACTGACACAAAGGTCAGTTTTACTTAATTAAACTTTATGGCTAACATTAACCTTAGCTTGTGCTAGCAGGCAATATTTTCTGACGTTTGTCTTGTAAAAATGTGCTATTTAAGTATCTAATCATTCTAATGGACAATGTTTTTACCTTATTTTCAAGTATATTGTGTGTTTTTATTGTCATTGGTGTCAAAGAGGTTACGTCTTGGGCGTTTTACTTCTGAAGCCTGACGAAGCACAACAAGCCTCATAGCTAAACAGTAGCTCAGCTCTGGTGTCAGATCTGGTTCAGCTGTTCAGGTTCAAAGTTGCTGCTTTAAGAAAAATTAATGAAAACTTAAAAGCCCATTATATTAGGAAGACAACAACGTTCCTAGTATTGCTTTTTTTGCGTCTGAAGTGTCTTTTCTAGCAGTCAAGGTAACTCAAAGCGGAAACAAGGGAGCCACCTGCAGATGTGACGTCAACGCCATACGTGCAAAGAGCCCATATTCTTAATTGGCAGTTAATTTGCAGTAAAAATAAAAATAGATACAATTATGTAGAAAAAGGAACCATGAATTCACCTTAATTTAGACAAAAACTTGTTTTTAATAACTTTTCCAAGAAGAAAACTAAACTAAACAGGCATTGTGCAAATTGAACTGCTATCAATAATACTATCTTTAACAGACTGATAACATATGAGGCTCTGAAGAAGCTAAATAATGCAAAGAGCCAAAATAAAACCTCAACATTACCAAAAAATTCAAGTATAAAACTTAACATTCAAAGGCAAAAACTGGATCCATTACAATAAACAATTGTTGAGGAAATATAATTGTTTCTAGCATTTAGAAAATATAACCATCTTTTTGTGTTTAGTTAGCTGAATCTTTTACTTAAATTTTGAAGTTTGTGTGGGTGAGTTCAATTGGCAGGAAGAGCCATGGCTGGGTTCAAAATATCAAAGAACAAGTGATGGATGGAGAAAACCTTTTAAGACGTTGTTAAACAATATCTGTGGAGCTATAGGCTCCTATCTTTTCAGACATCTTGGGAGGACAGGAGATACTCAAGTCTCAGGAAATAAAGAGCCTTCAGGCATGTTAAACTATTGAACTGTAAACTTGTGAACTTTAGAGCTGTGAACTTTAAACTGTTTAAACTACTAACATCATATACACAGTCCAGTCACATTAATGTGACCATCTGTCAAAAGCCAGAATAACCACCTTTCGCAGAGCGAACTGCTACGAGACGTGCAGGAAGAGAGTCACTTAGGTCCCTGAAGGTCTTCTCTGGGATGTTGAGCCATGCCGACTCTAATGCCGTGGCCAGCTGCGCTAGATTACGCGGTTGAGGATCCATGGCGCGAACAACTCGATCGAGATGGTCCCACAGATGCTCGATTGGGTTTAAGTCAGGTGAGTTTGCTGGCCAGGGGAGGACGGTAAACTCATCCTGGTGCTCTTCGAACCACGCACGTACACTGGCAGCTGTATGGCACCTCGCATTGTCCTGCTGGAAGATGCCATCATCCTGAGGAAAAACAATGCGCATGTAGGGGTAGACATGGTCCGCAAGGACAGATGCGTACTTGTATTGATCCATCGTGCCTTCCACATAATCAGTGAACCCAGAGAATGCCAGGAAAACATTCCCCAGACCATAATGCTCCCGCCTCCAGCTTGGACCGTTCCTGCAATGGTTGCAGGGTGGTTCCTTTCAGAGGTTTCACGCCTTATACGCCAACGTCCATCTGTCCGATGGAGCATAAAACGCGATTCATCTGAAAACGCTACCTGTCGCCACTCAGTGGACGTCCAGCTGCTGTACTGGCGTGCAAATTCTAGCCTTCGTCGTCGATGAACACCAGTCAGCATAGGTGCACGAACCAGGCGTCTGCTTCGGAGGCCCAGACGCAGCAATGTTCGCTGAATAGTGGTTTGGGAGACACTTGTGGTAGCCCCTTGGTTCATTTTAGTGGTCAGTTGCTCAACGGTAGCCCGTCTATCTGCCCGAACGCATCTCCGCAACCGTCGTTCGCCTCTGTCATCTATGGCCCGTGGTGCACCACATTTGCCACGTCGTTGATTTTGGACAGTCCCATTTTGCCATGCACGGTACACTTTTACCACGGCGGCACGCGAACAGTTCACAAACTCAGCCGTTTCGGAAATGCTTCCACCCTTGGCCCGAAAGCCAATGATCATGGCCTTTTGGACGTCGGATAAATCGCTTCGTTTCTGCATTACGCCAACGATTGAAATGTTTTCCGAAGCCCACACACACCCTTTATATACGCTCAACTGCACTGTGCTGCCACCTGCCTTCTGTGATTGGTTATTTAACTCTGAAGTGGAAAGTACGTGGTGGTCACATTAATGTGACTGGACTGTGTAGATTACGCTTAGTATTGCATGCTCGGATTAAAAATGTATTATTTACCTGTAGAATTAATGTAGTTGGAAAATGATTAGGATGGTTTAATTTTTATACGAATGGTGTAAGCAGATTAGGAACTGTATCTAATTACTTGTTCAGAAGGCATTGTTACGAGAAGAAAATTACTCGTTATATCCTCTCTATGCCCGGGTTCAGAAAATGCTGTGCGCAAGGACCGAGACCACGCAGAGACAACAGTGTCACAATAATCAGCATTTATTCAAGACAGATGCAAACTATCACCAGAAAAGCTCATCACAAAACATCAGAAAACCTCAGAGCACAAACAACACATATTTACCTGAGAAGAGGAAGAGACAAAAGATGGAAATAACAAACAGACAGCAAGAACGTTCTTGGAGAGGTTGCAAAGAGCAAAATCTGATTTGTTACTCTGTGTGTAAAGTTTTTATCCTCTTTTCTTTAATTTATTCAAATAGGGTGGAACTTTGCCCATCCAACCAGGACCTGTCTCTGACCCTTCCTCCAAAGCCATTTTGTCCCTGTTGTCCAAGGAGAACTTCTCCTGCTGATTTTATGGCTTTCACCAGGATCTGGCTCCTTCCTGAGCCATGAACAAAGCACCTCACAGGTCCCTGTGAAACTCTGTTTTTTCTCCCTCCTGTGGTTTTATTATTTTATAACCTTGTAAATGCATTTATCTGTGGTTTTAACCCCAGGCCCTGCATCTGAGCTTACTGACACAAAAACTCCTATTTAAGTAAAAGATAAAGCCAACTCAAACACTACAAAAATGGTTATATAAGCAAAAGATTCACTAAAGTACTAGAAATGGTTATATGATTGAATTCAACAAAACACTAAACAATGATTATATTTCCTCAACAGCATGAAGCCAGATGGTTGAAGGAAATAAATTAAAAAAACTAAAAGGATCTTCAGGGTATAGGAGGTGACCTGATTTAGTGAAATGGACTGAAAAGTTATTAAAAGTTATAACTTATTCTGGTACATTGACCTGCAGTTTACCCGAAAATTGACTGAAATATTTGTTTAAAAGCGTACATACGGTTTGTTATTTATCTGTTTGGATTAGGAGAGAGTTCCAGCCACGTCTCTTTAGACATTTGCAAAGTCGTAAAAGTCAGCAGGATTTTAGAGTTCTGGTTAACTTCACTGACAAAGAGAAAACTTCTCTTTGATCACTCGAACAAAATTGAAGGGAGGTGCCGTTTTCGAAGGTGGTCAGAGACAGCTTCCAATTGGTTGAGCGGAGAGACACCTTGTTTGAATAAATTAAAGAAAAAAGGATAAAACTTTCAACACGGAGTAACAAAGCAGATTTTGCGCTTGCAATTTCTCCAAGGACGTTCTTGCTATCTGTTTTATCATTTCCTCTTCTCAGGTAAATTTATCTGTTTGTGCTCTGAGGTTTTCTGATGTTTTGTGATGTGCTTTTCTGGTGATGGTTTGCATCTGTCTTGAATAAATGCTGATTATTGTGACACTGTTGTCTCTGCGTGATCTCAGTCCTTGCGCACGGCATTTTTCTGAACCCGGGCAGAGAGGATAGAACGAGTAAAGTTTTGCAATTTTATTCTCTTAACACAATCCAGAGTTACTGAATGAAAACTTCCTGTTAGCATGGCAGCTAGCTGATTACTGCTAGTTCTGATTGGCTGTTTCTGACTGAGCGGAGTAACAGGGAGGAGATCGATTATTTTTTTAGAGATTATCTGTCTCATGTTAGGACAGAGAAAGTTTTAATACATATGTAAAATGTATTTTTTAGGTTAGATGCTGCAGCTTTAAACAGGTTCGGTGAGAGAGTCGCTACCAGGTGGAGCAGAAGCGGCTCCGTGTCAATTATTACTAAATATTAAATATTACTACCTGTAGCGGAGCAGCGGTTCAACAGCAGAACCAACGTCTTACATCGCAGCTCCAAGACTTAAATAATTTTCCAGGTTATTAGTTTATCTTTCTGACCGTCATGCTAATCCGGTGAGTGTTTGTAGCTGTGCTGCTTTACCTGCTGTCTGATCCTCCATGTCTTTTTACTGCAATGAACCTCGATGTAGCCAAACTCCGTCATTGTTTTTATGTCTATTAGCTTCGTTGTGTTGATGCATTTTGACCTGCTTCTATTTTCCGCCACAACACGCAAACGTCCTCATTCACTCAGTGCGATATAGTTACACATGTTTAGGATTTGTTGCTGCGCGTTTGTGCCATATGAAGGAAAGACGAGACCAGCTGGACAGACAGGCTGAGAAATGAGATGCAGGTGATCGGTATTGGTTCAAGAGCCAATGATCGCCAATCCTGATCATCAACGATTTCACGGAAATTGGCCGATTATGATCGGTGACCAATCGATCGGCACACCTCTAGTTTTGAGGGTTCGAATGTGCCTAGGACTTGCACACGGTACTCGGTGCTAGCGTGGCTAACACGATTAAAGTTTAGTAAAATGCCTTTTCAGGTGAAATAAAATCTTTAATGTATGTCAGATACGGTATACATTGCATATTGATCTGTTCAGCTAACGTAAGGCTGCAACAGACAGGCTTCAAGGTGTAGAATGTTGAGGAAATATAATCATTGTTTAGTGTTTTGTTGAATTCAATCATATAACCATTTCTAGTGCTTTAGTTTAGTGAATCTTTTACTTATATAACCATTTTTGTAGTGTTTGAGTTGGTTTTATCTTTTACTTAAAATTAGGAGTTTTGTGTCAGTAAGCTCAGATGCAGGGCCTGGGTTTAGAAGGTCACAGATAAATGCATTTACAAAACCTGCAAGGTTGTAAAACCACAGGAGGCAAACAATCTTATCTGTGTGAAAATCATTTAAAAACAGGGCCACATTTGGTCTCAGGAAATAAGGAATCTCCAGTGGACATCTGGCATGGTGAACTATTGACCTGCAGTTTACCCGAAAAAGTATTTGTTTAAAAGCTCATAAAATGTGCCTTTATTTGTTTGAGTTGAGGCAGGGAATTCCAAATACGTTTCTTTGATCATTCAAACAGAGTTGAGGGGAGGTGCCGTTTTCAGTGGTGCTCGGAGACGGCTTCTAATTGGTCGAGGCAAGGGACGCCTTGCTTGAAGCAAGAACCTCCCACGGAGAATATAATCTGCCTACAGCAAAGAAATAATTCAGAAATTATAGCCGATCTCTAATGCTTATTGCTCTGGTTATATTTCTCCAAGACGTCTTGTTTGTCTTTGTTTTGTCTTCTACGTAGCTCAGGTAACTAAATGTAACTCTGCATGTTTTTTCTGTTCTGCTCTGTATGTCTGATTCTTTTGTTTCTGATTGGATTAAATTCTGAACTTCTGTGACGCCAACACGCTGCGTACGCCTCTTGTGTTCTCACGTGGGCTCCCAGACCGCTGCCGAGATCCGGGACCAGGAGAAAAGGAGAAGGAACCGAATTGTATTTTTTAAAGTTTTACTTAATTACTCCTTTTTTCAACAAGAACCTGTATCACTACTGCCATTATGCTGTACTTGGCTAAAAGGTTTTCATAATGGATGTGTTTCTTATTGACTATTTTTTTCATTCACTAAACTCAATGAAAGCAAAGCAATAATACTTACACCAACAGACAATCCTTTGTTCTTATTGATCCTATGATGGTTGAGCTGCAAATGCGTTGTGAATAAGCTTTGATCCAAGCAAGACTTTCCGTTTCAGATTTTGGAAATCTGAATTTTAGTTCCACAAACACAATCAGGATACCTGACATCGCCTGTACAGATTCCCCACTGACAGTGGAGAAACATTCTTTTTGAGTCCTGATGCAAAAACTTTCTGTCGGTCTGATACTCCACAATGTACATCAGCATGAGTTTGTGAGACGGTGACCCACTGATGGCTGCGCTGTGACGTAAAATGGGCATTAGCCAATGAAACGCGGCCCCTGTGGTAGTGAACCAAAAATATTTACAGCTATTACCTGACTTAATATCTGTGTTTTCACCTCCATTCATAGGGGAAAACTATCGGAAGTTTTTAAAACAATTTGCTGGGAGACATGGGTTCTCTCTCGATGTGCCAAACCTAGAGCGCCCGGCGAGCTGACAGCTGGCTGTTAATGCAGCGGGAGCAGACATCTCCGAAAACGTCGAAGCAATACTGTAATTGAGTGATTTACTGTTGAACTGAGCAAATATTTCAGATCTATACATCTACATTCTCACCTAAACTTTGTAAAAAATAATTTTGTGTAATTTTAAGTGTAAGACAGCACAAATAATTTTGCCGCCATTTCTGCTTTTGTGAACACCCGTTTGAAAGGATGCAAACCCTAAATTTGGACAAAACTGGTTTTGTTCGACTCCCTCTAGTGGTCTGGAGCACTTTGGTCTTCAGCACTTTTTGTTAACATCTTTTCGTCAGTGGACTGCATTTCATTTGTTTTTTATTTGCGTCTCTCCAACTGCTGCAGATGTTACTACAACATAATCCTCATCCCTCGCAGCTGATACAAAGTGCTGTACATTAAAACACAACATAACAATAAAAAAATAAAAACTCTTACAGTTTAAAAACAAAAACATGCAATTTAAAACTAGATCTTGCTGGAGTTGAAAGCCAAGTAAAATACAGGTTAAGACGAGCTTTAAAAGACCGAGACTACAACCGATACTGGTGTTGGTTTTTTGGGTTCGCCACACCATTCATTAGCCATCGTCCATGTTGTTCAAATCTTCCCTTCCAACTGAGCTCTGTAATAACAAAATATTACTCTGTAAAAGTGAAAGTCCATTTTAAACAAATTTTTTGTGCACTATATAAATTCTGAACAATGACAATAAAACTTCAAAACAATACAAAGCCACATTCAAAGAAATTCCTCCTTCCCTGCCATCAATATTTATAGAAAACTTTAACTGTTAATATCCCACTTGGTCCTTCCCTCAAACTTTAAACTTCACACTAACCTACGAGATGACCCATAAAGGGGTGATCTTGTTTTATCATGTTTCAAAAATGTAAAATGACTCCATTCATGAATACAAAACTGTGTTTAATGAACACATTTTCAAAAACGAATACAATTAAAATTGTACAAATTTAAACAAAGATTTGAACAAAACAGGTGAATTTAAAGAAAATTAATTTTCAGTGCTCCAGCTCACGTTTTGCTCTTTATCCATATCTGGCTCTTCGTCCTGCTCTGTTTGTGTGATTGCATCAATTTTCTTTGAAAGATTTTAGCATAAAAAAACAATGTCAAATGTAACCCAGGGTAAAAAAACTGCCCTTAACCCTGCCTTTTGCTGCTCCATTGGGTAGAGTGACAATTAACACACCTGAGGTAGTTATTTAGGCCTGCTCCAGCTTTCCCAGTCAGGTGTGAGGGGGAGAGCTGGAGACAAAGGAGCTACAGGTTGGTGCTTCCAAACAATCAGTTTATCTTTGTTTGTTATGCCCTTTTTTAAAACTTACAAGGTAAAAATCATGTAGATCTGAACATCCAGTGAGTTTGGAGCCATGAAGCTGTCATGCACTGATCTATAGATGGAATTGGTGAGTAGTGAGCATGATGTTGTTTGGTTTGTTTAGCATGTTGGTGGTGTAGCTAATGCCAATTGTTTGATCATTGTTGTATGATCCAACTTCTTAAATTCAACATGTGTTTAAGATAATGAAATGAATGCTATCTTTATTTTGTCTGAAAGATTAGATCCAAGATATAATTGCATTTGTTTCTGCATGTAACTGAAAAGTGTAGTTAACTAGCAGGCTGGTAATTTACTGGTCCTGTTTATTTTAATACAGGCCAGGTGATCCCTTTTTAGGGTTAAAGGACGGCGAGCTTCTGAGAACTGGCTGGGGCCAGGAGAACCTGAGTTTACTCCATACTGATCTGGTAGGAGGTTGACGGTCTGTATCATTTCCCCCTCCATCTCAGCATTCAAACACACAATCCTCTCTTCATCTGAAACGACTTGCGCTTGGACATTCTTATCTCAAATATCTGGACAATTCAACCATGGACTTTTGAATGTGTGTCGGTCAGACACTGTGCTGACCAGTGGGGAAACTTAAGACTGTTGTGCACAAAAGTATAGAAGATCTACTGCAGTACTGTGTATATTTATTTTGTATTTATTATTTTGGGTTCTATGTATGTTTGTCTTGTGGTGTTCACTTTAATTTTCTCTTTAAAATACATGGTGTTTGAATTCAGTTCCTTCGTATTGATTACTGACAACAGCTCCAGTAGACGAGTTTAGTCTTCTGATTTATTCCATCTAGTCCTTTATTACATTAAATAGTGCTACACAAAACGCATAGCAATTCCAAATATATATAGTAAAATAAAATAAGACAGTCACATATTAAATACATGACAACTGACTTTGCATCTGTCATGTTTTTAAGAAAAGAAAATTAATTTTCGGTGGTCCAGCTCATCTCAAGTTATAATAAAAATATACTATAAATAAACCTTCCATTGGCATAAAAGGTGGAGCAGCCTTCTAATAACTTCAATTTGTCATTGGCAGCCATCAGCTGCTTCTTCAAACTAAGAAACTCTCCCTGGAGAAACTCCATCTTTTCTCTGCAGCCTTAAGCTGTCGAGTCTTTTTTCAAGTGTTTCCAGACTAAGCTGGAAAGCCTCATGAATATTTTTGTTAACAGATTCACGAGAAGCCGCCGGATCAGTACAGTGATACTGTAACCAAAAAAATAAAATAACTGTTAAACATATTTTTTGCAATGAACACTAATACTTACGTGAACAGCACCATAAATAATCCTGATAAAGACTATTCCACCACACTTAATGCTTCATGTCGCACATGCTTAGTTTATGAACAAAAGTTAAAAACAGAGAAAACATCCAAAAATAACTTAAAACTTCACACAGTAACTGTATATTAAGTGTATATTTATGCATTATCAATCAAGAATTTAACTACTTCAGTTCAAATTAAATCAGTCTTGCATAAAACTGATTAAAAGCTACATTAATATTAAATGGAAGTGATGCTTCATGTTCGAAACGTCTTGGATTCATTTCACCCCCTGAACGTACCTTCATCTGTCCCGTAGCCTAACGGCGGCATTCTCTAACTTAAACTTAACAGGTATGTTATATCCAAAAACAATAACCATCAATTGAAATACTTATCACTACACAACCGTCAAAACAATACTTTTTAAAATTACTTACCAACTGCTATAGTTACACAAGCTAACTGTGCAACGTTCTGCACAGTCCTCAATTCTGGGTCGGAAAATTTAGGCAATTTCAAAGGAGAATAATTTTCCATTGTCTATAAAGCACAAAATATATAGATAACAATTATAAAGACGAAACACAATATAAACTTTAGTTTGTTCTTCAAGTATTACCATAAAACACATACTTGTCTTGCTGCTGTAGAAGAAAAAGAAAATGTCCGTCAAGCAATCAGAATATATGGGCGATACTAATAGAAACACCTGCCCTCTTTCCCACATTTAACTGGACAAACTTTATGATGAATGACAGGAGTTTCTTTCTTAATGCCCATTTTAGCTTTGACCCTTATTAGCCTCAGGAAGCACAACCATCTGAACGAAGGAAGAGAGGATCCACTGCAAAATGATGTGCTCCTCTTGACTCAGCTTGTGGAGACGGTTCAGATCCATGTTGACGCTCTTGATGGCAGATCCTGAGCGGCTCAGCGCCTGGGTAAAAGTGTCACAGGCAGAGGTGTCCTCTTGTCCCCACAGGTCTTTGGCAAAATTGATAAAGCGCAGCATGTTCCCCAAATACTGCCGGATGGTCGTGGTGCTGATTTTAGCCACCTGCAACATTTTGACGTACTGCTCGACCTTTTCTTCTTTCTTGAAAAATGCAACTGTCATCCCAGAGGCCTCCTGCGCACCTGCGGCTGCCTGCTGCTCTGCCCTGAGAGAGAGGCGCGCTCTCGCCCTCTCAGCATCCTCAGCCGGCACGGCCTCTGCTGCCGCACGCATGGCCCTCTCCTTGTCTTCACAGGGCAATACACAATGTGCCTGTTGGCTCTGTTGGTGAAATGATATTGTCCTTAGGTTGGGGTGTGGACTGATGGGACTCCATACGGTTTTTAAGGGTTTTTCTGAGAAAGCTTCTAGAATAGCCACGTTTTCTGAGGCTAGTTAAAAGTGTCTGTGTAGCTTTTCTTCTGAGTTCTCGGAGCAGATTCTATTGAATCTTAAAAGTTGTGATTTAAGGATCCTTTTAAATACATGTTTAGGATGATGGCTTTGTTTATGGAGAAGTCCATGTGTGTTGGTAGGTTTATAGAAATCCTTCTTGGATAGGATGCCCAACGAGGAGCTAAAATGTTGACTTTTGTTTCATGTATGATGGGTTCAATTGTTATGGAAGGATGAACATTCAGTTCATTCACAAAGTGATGGAAGTCTTCAAGTGAGTATTGTCAGATACTGAACATGTCGTTCAGGAAGCGAAAATAGTTGAGTGGTAGTTTGTTACATGTTTTGAAAATGATTTCCTCCCACTGCCATATAGATGTTCGCATATGCAGGTGCGAAAAGCTTCCCCATAGCAGTCCCCTTAATTTGTAGGTAGTATTGTCCATCAAATTAAAAGTCATTCCTAGTCAAGCTTAGGTGTAGAAGGTATAACAGTTCTTGATCTGGTTGATCCGTTTCTGGATATCTCCTTAACCAATTTTCCACCGCAGCCATACCTAATGGTATGTCAATGTTGGTGTACAGGCTGTTTACATCCATAGTGAATAAGAAACAAGGATCTTTTATTTGTAGTGAATGGATGTTGTTAAAGTGTTGCATGTCCTTAATATAACTTGATGTTTAACGGAGAAAGGTGTCAAGTTCAAATATTCAGCAATTCCGTAACTCTCGCTTCCACAATCTGAAACGAAGGGACGTCCTGGTGGAACTCTGTGCGGAACTGTCCATTTGTGAACAGTGTAACCCAGGTTACATTATAGGATTATTTAAATAAATAATCCAAATTAAAGTAAATCCAAGTGATTCTTAAAACTACTAGGTTCGTCTGCTGGAGGTGGTGGCAAATTGTAAAAACACAGAGACAACTAGATGGTGCAAAATCTGTGAGGTGTATTAATATTTACAATATATACAAGTATTTGCACAATTTAAAGTTCAGAAGGGATTCCTTAGGTCAAGGAAGTCTTTGGTGATGATGAAAGGAAAATAAATAATAATCCAGTTCCGTTCGTGAAGACTGTTGGGCTGAATCTCCAACCAGTTCGGAAGAGAGATGATAGGTGTGGTTATTCCTGGATCCGCTAACTGTTAGCTCGCCAGTTTGGTTAGCCAGAAAATCCTTTCCTTTCAGCCACTCCTTGAGCGGGGGGGATCTGTAATGCACCTGGCCAGGTCCGTCTTGACCACTGTGATCGCTACAACTTTCGGTTGATTCAACATGTCCTCCTGATCTCCCTGAACAGGGAACAACGGTCTGCTGAGTCCATGATGTATTGTGTTCCTCACCTCGGTCTGGTCCTTCTGTCAGGATGGGGTGTTGGTTGGTGGTGAGGAGAGACGCTGAGACCCAGGTAAGTGATGAATGTGATGAATTTAATGAGGTTGCTCTACAGTCCACAACAGGCAGCACGGCAGAAAGTAGCACACAGCTAATACCAGTAGCAACTGATGATAGGGACTGACTAGATAAGCTAAGCTAACCAGGACTTAACAGTTCCACTGGCTAGCAATACAGACAACGTTTGATGTTGTTAAGAAAATATATTTAAAATATGCTAGTTGTAAAATGTAACCTGATTTAATCGAAAATAGTCTAATAATAGTTTTGGAATTAGAAACTTATTCTGGCTTATTGACCTTTACTTTTTGGTCTAGAGTAAATTGTCGTATAAGGTTTCAAATTAGTTTTTTATGTCAGGATATCACCAGTGGAATTTCAAGCTGTTTCACAGTAATTTGTGAAAGGCCATAAACCAACAGGGGATCGGAGACATCCTCCTTCTAACTTATTTAAAACAAAAGGAGAAGCCGCGTTTTTGTTTCTGAAGGAACTCTAGGGATTTTCTGAATTTGAAAAGGGTCAGAGACAGCTTTTGGTCAGATGTATATAGAAGACTTTGAATACTTCATTAATTTATTTCTGATTACTAACTAAACTCCCAACCTTGTTCTTTATCGCATTAATTTGGCATGCTGATTGTTTGGCTTTTAATTGGCTGCCTAATAATTTATCAGCTTTTTTCACCTGATTCGTACCATCTCTGTTTGATCCTGAAAAGTAAGTACTTTACTTTTCTTAATATTGTATCTAGCTCATATTTAGCTCTGACTAATTTATCAAAGATTGATGCGTTAAGATTTTTTGGATATTCCCTCTCCAATTTCTTTATCTAATTTCTGAGAATCTTGTTTTTCGATCTGGGAAGAGTGCTGCATCAGTATTCTCCTAATGAACGCTTTGAACCCGCCCCAAGTTGAGTTTTGGTCTGCAGTATTATTATTGTTTATAAAGGATTCAGTAATTAGTTCTCTGAGTTTTTTGCACAGGTCATCATTTAGTAAACTGGTATTCATGCTCCATCCCTCCATCTATTGGAGCATGATCGGTTATTGCTATTGAACCAATATTACAATTCACAACACTTTAAATGAGACAGAGTGAGATCAGAATACAGCACATTCGAATATAAACAGGGTGCCCCTCCTCCTTGGGCTGCCACCTTATCGTGGTGGAGGGGTTTGTGTGTCCCAATGATCCTGGGAGCTATGCTGTCTGGGGCTTTATGCCCCTGGTAGGGTCACCCAAGGCAGACAGGTCCTAGGTGAGGAACCAGACAAAGTGCAGCCTGAAGACCCTTTATGATGGACACAAACTTTGAATCTCGCGTTCCCTTGCCCGGACGCGGGTCACCGGGGTCCCACTCTGGAGCCAGGCCTGGAGGTGGGGCACGATGGTAAGCGCCTGGTGGCCGGGCTTTTAACCACGGAACCCGGCCGGGCTCAGCCTGAAGAGGAGACGTGGATTCCCCTTCCAACGGGCTCACCACCTGTCGGAGGGGCCAAAGGGGTTGGGTGCAATGCGTTATGGGTGGCGGTCAAGGGAGGGGACCCTGGCGGTCTGATCCTCGGCTGCAGAAGCTGGCTCTAGGAATGTGGAACGTCACCTCTCTGGTGGGGAAGGAGCCAGAGCTAGTGTGCGAGGCTGAGAGGTTGCCCACGGCGAGAGGCGCCGGGCAGGAGTGGGCATACTTGTTGCCCCCCATCTTGGTGCCTGTATGTTGGGGTTTACCCCGGTGAACGAGAGGGTAGCCTCCCTCCGCCTACGGGTGGGGGACGGGTTCTGACTGTTGTCTGTGCTTACGGGCCGAACAACAGTTCAGATTACCCACCCTTCTTGGAGTCCTTAGAGGGGGTACTGGAGAGTGCCCCTCCTGGGGACTCCCTTGTTCTACTGGAGGACTTCAATGCTCACGTGGGCAACGACAGTGAGACCTGGAGGGGCGTGGTTGGGAGGAATGGCCCCCCTGATTTGAACTCGAGTGGTGTTCTGTTGTTGGACTTCTGTGCTCGCCACGGTTTGTCCATCACGAACACCATGTTCAAGCATAAGGGTGTCCATGCGTGCACTTGGCACCAGGACACCCTAGGCCGCAGTTCGATGATCGATTTTGTCGTCGTTTCATCGGATCTGCGGCCGTATGTCTTGGACACTCGGGTGCAGAGAGGGGCGGAGCTGTCCACTGACCACTACCTGGTGGTGAGTTGGCTCTGGTGGTGGGGGAGGAAGCCAGTCAGACCTGGCAGGCCCAAACGTGTAGTGAGGGTCTGCCGGGAACGTCTGGCGGAGTCCCCTGTGAGACGAAGCTTTAACTCCCATCTCCGGCAGAACTTCGAACACGTTCCAGGGGAGTTGGGGGACATTGAGTCTGAGTGGACCATGTTCCATGCCTCCATCGCCGAGGCGGCTTATCGGAGCTGTGGCCGCAAGGTTGTTGGTGCCTGTCGCGGCGGCAACCCTCGGACCCGTTGGTGGACACCTTCGTTGAGGGATGCTGTCAAGCTGAAGAAGGAGTATTACGGAGTGAAGCTTCTTCAAACAAGACAGAGGCTCGAATGTCCTTTACTGAACCTTTCCGTTCAGTTTTTTTTTTGAAGCGAAAACAGCGACAGCTGATAACGGCAACAACTGATCGTAACCAAATAACAACCACAATCAACAAAAGCAAGATAGTGATAAAACAGAACCAGATCCTGATAAGCATTCTTCAAAATAAAAGACTTCCTGTATTCAAATAAATCATGTCTCGCACTTAAATATATTTCAGTTCACCGTTGTAATTATATACTGTCATGTTCAATTCCATTAACAATAATCATCGTGTAAATTATGCTTAACATATAATTGTAAATCAGTCACTTATCATGCAAATATATTGAACAACATATAAGTATAAAAAAGTCACAACAAGGAGTCCTATGGGGCCTTCTTGGCCTGTTTACTCTGGGTTGGGCTCTCCAATCTCTGGGGATGAGGTCGCCGAGGTGGTCAAAAAACTACTCGGTGGCCTCAGGGCCCCGGGGGTGGATGAGATCCGCCCGTAGTTCCTTAAGGCTCTGGATGTTGTAGAGTTGTGTTGGCTCACGCGACTCTGCAATATCGCATGGACATCGGGGCAGTTCCTCTGGATTGGCAGACCGGGGTGGTGGTTCCCCTGTTTAAAAAGGGGGACCGGAGGGTGTGCTCCAATTACAGAGGGGTCACACTCTTAAGCCTCCCTGGTAAGGTCTATTCAGGGGTCCTGGAGAGGAGACTGGCAGCTGAAGGAGGAGCAGCTCATCCTGCTCTCTCCCATCCTTACTGATAGCTTTGCCTGTGAATTATTTTTAAAGCTACATTTACATTTTTAAAGCTTATTTTTAAAAGTCACAATTTTTACATTATCAACATCATAACTGGATTACTTCAAACCCAAGGACCGGGAGATTTTCTCGCTTTTATTTTTACTTTACTTTTCCTCACCTCCAAGTTGAACTAGGGCAACATGACCGCGTTCAACCCCAAGGACATTCTACAATGACTTCAGTTTTTAGAAACGAAGATTCAACGACTGGAGGTGAACTTTGAGATCAACGCTGCCTGTGGAAATGAAACAACTTTTCCTCAAATCAGCAGAGAGGTCGTACACCCCGCACCAACCAGCTCACCCTGGATCGCTAAAGGCAACAGGCCGAAACAAAGGTCTCACACTACGGATCCCATGAGACGACTAACAGGGAGAACCCTTCACCTGGACGAATCAGTGTGGCCGGCTCTGGCCAAAACCCACCCTCAACTTCAACACCTTCTCCGCCAAAGAATAGCAAACAAGCAGCCAGAGCCAAAACGGCTCCACCACCAAGGACAACGCGACCAGCCCAAGCCCCAAAACATTCCGACTCCGTGGGAATCTCGCTGAAAAACAGATTTTCTGCACTTCAGCACGAGCCTCTGTGTGAAAAAAACCCACCTTCAAACATCAACAATGAGGCTAGACCAACGCATCCACCGCGCAAAGCTCCGAAGAACAAAGCGACCACCAGAAACACGAAAGGTATGCCAAGAGTGCTTATTGTTGGAGATGAGACAGTTAATGGAATCAGTCATGTTTGCAAGAAAAGAAGAAAACGAGAGTGGTTTCTTTTCTTGGTGACACTGTATCCGATTTGACTCACAATGTGCTCTCTCTAACCACTGATCAGCCAAACATTGAGAGTTTGGTTGTGCATGTTGGAGCCAACGATCTGGCAAAGGAAAAATCTGAGATTCTGAAAAAAGACTTCAATATTCTTCTGGACGCTTTGGGAAAATTAAAAGTGAAATTATTTCTCAGTGGTCCAATTCCACTGCCTCAATGGGGAGATGAAAAACAATCCAGGCTGGACATGATAAACAAATGGCTGATTAAAACCTGCTCTGCCAGCTCAGTGACCTTCATCGATAACCTTTGGATCTACTGGCAGCGTTTCCACCTCTTTGGAAGAGGAGGACCCAATCTTAACAAACATGGGACAAGGCTGCTCACTGCAAACATTTTTCATTTTATCAACAAGAACAACGATGTGACCATCGCTTCAGAAGAACAGGCTCAAGGACGTCTGACTGGGATTGAAGCCTCTGCTTATCAAGACCGCATTGTACCAAAACAAAGTGATAAAACATCATCTATGAACAGACCAACCGTCCCAACACCTAAACTCCTCAGTCAATCCCTAAAGAGAACCGGGCAGCACCTGATCCGCTTGCAGGTGCTGGTAGATGATCCGGGTCAGAGAAGACGGATGGAGTCTTCTTCCTCCCAGCACAACAGCATGGATCAACAGGATCGCCACATAGCTGAGGATACAGTTTCTGAGGTCTGAGACTGGGGTCCAGATATTATCTTTACACCAGTCTTCCTCCAGAATGTGTTTGGTCCCCTTGCACTGAATAGCAGGACAATACCTGTCCGGATCACTTCAAGAGAAGATATAAAGAACAGAAACACGAAAAACGGCTGTCTTCACTCTAATCTCAGAATGATCACCTGCCTGAAATTTCGTAAGATCGAAGTAATCCCAGTCTCCAAGTCACTTAAACTGGCTCTTTAAATACCAGGTCTCTCTGTGCTAAGGCCCTATTAATTAATGATTTCATCACTGAGCATAATATTGATGTTTTATTTCTGACAGAAACATGGCTGAATGACATTAATGAAGCAATTGTACTAATTGAATCAACGCCTCCCACTTACAACTTTTTAAGTGAAAATAGAAAACACAAAAAAGGAGGAGGTGTGGCTTCAATATTTAAGGATACCATGAACTGTAGTAAAATCTCTCTGGGTCAGTTTATGTCTTTTGAGTATCTTGCAATCGAGGTAAAAGGCCACAAACGAACTTTGACACTAACTCTATACAAAAGTCCAACATATGTGGAAAATTTCGTCACAGACCTGAATGAGCTTCTATCTCTCATATGTATTGATTACGACTGTTTAATAATTGTCGGTGATTTCAACATTCATGTTGACAACCCCCAAGACCGAGGGGCTAAAAAGCTTTGTAATATATTAGAGAGTTTTGGTTTAACACAACATGTCAAACAAGCAACACAGACTCATGGACACACACTGGACCTGGTTATCAGTAAGGCTGTGAATATTTCCAATGTCTCTGTAACTGATGTCGCCATGTCGGACCACTTTGCTGTTATTTTTGATGGTTCTTTATCTGCTTACCTACTTGGACAAACAGCCACTATCACAAAATGTACTTTCACAGAAAACACTGCAGAAATATTTAATCAAATCTACTCTTCTTCCTCGCCGTTAAGCCATAATGACGTAGATAAGTTGGTAGATGATTTTCAGTGCAAACTTTCAGATATCATTGATTACATTGCCCCCATTAAAGTCAAGGTTATGACTGGTAGGAAGAAATCTCCATGGAGAAATGCACAAACAGTTGAAACTGCAAGACAACTCTGCCGTAGGGCCGAATGGAGATGGAGTAAAGCTCAATTTCACGTCTACTATGACATCTACAAAGAAAGATTACGTCACTATCACATGACACTAAAACATGCAAGAGAATCTTTCTTTGCAGATGTCATAAATAAAACATTAACAATGCTCAAGCTTTATTTCCTACTGTCGACAGGCTAACAAATCCTCCGATGACGTTGCCATCTGAACTTCAGTCTAATGCCGCCTGCAACAAGTTTTCCAGTTTCTTTTCAGAGAAAATTCAAAAGATCAGAGGATTAATCTGCACATCCACTCCAAAGCCAGTACCAATGCTGTGCCCAAACAAAACAAATCCAGGAACAATGACCCATTTCCAACCACTTAACTATAAAACCTTAGAAGAAATTATAAGTCAATTAAGTTCCGGTTCCTGCTGTCTGGATGTCCTACCCACACATTTCTTTAAGAAAGTCCTGCCTGTCGTTGCTACTGATCTGATCCAAATAGTAACTCATCACTGTCTTCAGGTGTTTTCCTCCAGGCTTTGAAGACAGTAGTTATCAAACCGCTGATAAAAAAGAACAATCTAGACAAATCAATACTACAGAATTACAGACCGATCTCTAACCTACCATTCATCAGCAAAATTATAGAAAAAGCAGTTTTTAAACAATTAAATAACTTCCTGATCTCTTTGACTCCTTCCAGTCTGGTTTTCATGCTCACCACAGCACAGAGACGGCCTAGTCAAAGTGTTCAATGACATCCACATAAATACAGACTGTGGGAGAACCACAGTGCTGGTTCTGTTGGACCTCAGTGCAGCTTTTGACACTGTTGACCACAACATTTTATTGAATCGGCTGGAGACTTGGGTCGGACTCTCCGGTCCGGTGCTACACTGGTTTGAATCCTACATAAAGAACAGGGACTTCTTTGTTTCAAATGGAAATTTCTCATCGGAGAGGTCAAAGGTCACATGTGGGGAACCCCAAGGTTCAATCCTAGGACCCCTTCTCTTCAATATTTATATGCTCCCACTGGCTCAGGTTATAACAGGAAATAAGATCAGCTACCATAACTATGATACACAGCTTTACATCACAATGTCACCAGGTGACCTTTGACCCCATCCAATCACTGAATAGATGCTTAGAACAGATCAATGTGTGGATGAGACAAAACTTTCTCCAGCTGAACAGAAACAACACTGAAGTTATTATCTTTGGACCTAAAGAGGAACGAACCAGAGTCAATGCGCAGCTTCAGTTACTACAACTGAAAACCAGCGATCAGCCCGAAACCTGGGAGTAGTGATGACCTCTGACCTGAACCTTCAGAGCCACATTAAGACAGTCACAAAGTCGGCCTTCTATCACCTGAAGAACATCTCTAGGATTAGAGGACTAATGTCTCAGCGAGATCTAGAGAAGATCATCCATGCGTTTATCTTTAGCCGTATTGATTTACTGCAACAGCGTCTTCACAGGTCTGACTAATAAATCAATCAAACAGCTGCAGCTGATCCAGAAGCTGCTGCTGCTGTTCTCACTAAAACCAGGAAGATAGAGCACATAACACCAGTTTTAAAGTCTCTACACTGGCTCCCTGTAGCTCAAAGAATATACTTTAAAATACTGTTGTTAGTTTACAAATCACTGTCCTCAGGTTACAGCTACTTGCAGAGGGCCCGTCGCTCAGGCCGCAGTGGTGGTCTGGCTGTTATCTACCGCAGTAACCTAAAACTGTCTCAGCTGGCTGTTCAGGACTTCTCCTCCTTTGAATGTTTGGCTTTTAATCTTAAAGCCCCGTTCCAGGCGAATATTACTTTGATTTACAGGCCTCCGAAACCACATGTTTTATTTCTTTCAGAGTTACATGATCTTCTCACTTCTTTTTGTGCTGCTCAGTGAAAAATGTTATTCTTGGAGATTTAAATATTCACATTGATGACTCATTCTCTCCTTTGGTGGCAGATTTTAAGTTTCTTCTGGACTCGCTCAATCTCATTCAGCATGTTGATGCCCCCACTCACAACAGTGGACACATTCTGGACTTGGTGATGATCACGGACACAATAAGCATTAGCAACTTATCTGTTTATGATTTGGGTGTTTCCGACCATAGTGTCATCTCATTAGACATTCCCTCAAGTTTGTCTGTTCCGGACGCAAAATGTTTTATTCAGTTCCGTGATCTGAAAAACATCTCCCCTGAGGCTCTGTCCTCTGACCTTCACTCTCTGTCTGCTATTACTCACCTATCAGTCAGTGATTCTGTGGACCATTACAATCAATCTCTCCAGGAGCTTTTGGAGCTCCATGCTCCGCTTAAGTCGAGGGTGGTGTCTTTCTCCTGCTCAGCCCCTTGGTTTACTAATGAGTTGCGGAATATGAAAACAGCTGGTCGTGCCATCGAGAGACGTGTAAAAAAATCAGGTCTCTCTGTTCATAAACAGGCATACAGGGAACATCAGAAAGCGTATGCTTTTTCGCTCAGAAAAGCGCGATCTCAGTACTATTCCAGCATTATCAATAGTTGTCCGAGAAACTCTAAACAGCTTTTTTCTACAATACATCACCTCCTTAATCCCCACAAAAAAATCTACGCTGAAGATACGACTCAACAATGCAATCTGTTTCTATCATTCTTCAAAAACAAAGTAAACATGATCAGATCTCAGTTTCCTGGTATCTCTGATCCCCGACTGGCCTCTACTTCTGTGCCTTTTGGGCTGAACAGCTTTGATGATGTTGCTCATATCGAGGTAGAGACCTTCCTTAAGGGAATGAAACCCTCCTTTTGTGCACTTGATCCTTTTCCCTCCTCACTTATAAAATCAAATGGGACTGCGATAAGCCCATTAATTACGCAAATTATAAATAAATCACTGAAATCCGGCCACGTCCCTCTGTCTCTTAAAACTGCCATCATCAAACCCCTTCTAAAAAAAACCCTCTCTGGATCCTGAATCCTTTTCCAATTATCGTCCTATTTCAGATCTTCCTTTTCTTTCTAAAGTGCTGGAAAAGGCAGCGGCTGCCCAACTCCAGCGCCACCTTCAAAGAAATTCCCTGTATGACAAATTTCAATCTGGGTTCCGTCCTGCTCATAGTACTGAGACCGCCCTGCTAAGAGTTACAAATGATGTTCTCATGTCTGCTGATACTGGCTGCACTTCCATTCTTGTCCTCCTTGATCTCACTGCTGCATTTGACACTGTGGACCATAACATTCTCCTACATCGTCTGCATGTGGAAGTCGGTCTCAGTGAATCTGTCCTGGATTGGTTTCAATCTTTTCTTTCTAATAGGCTGGAATGTGTCTTCCTAGGCAACTCCAAGTTCCAGACAGTTGGTGTGTCCAGAGGCGTCCCGCAGGGGTCAGTTCTAGGGCCTATGCTTTTCTCTCTTTACTTGTTGCCTTTAGGTAAAATCATCAATTGGCATAAGATTTCATTTCACTGTTACGCGGACGATTTGCAACTTTACATTAGAACAGGATCACCTCCTACTTCACCTCCGCTTACTGCGCTAACGTCCTGCCTGGAGGAGATTAAGACTTGGATGAACCAGAACTTTCTTCAGTTGAACTGTTCCAAAACCAAGGCCATACTCATCGGAACGCCTCACCAGGTTCAATCCTCGACTCTGACGAGTATTTCATTCTCTGGACAAGACATTCCATTTCCTTTGTTGTTACAAACCTTGGCGTTCGAATGAACTCTCATCTCACATTTGAAAATCACATTAAGCACCTGTTTAAAACCTGTTTTTTTCATCTTTGCAATATTTCCAAACTTCGTTCATCTCTCTCCCGCTCTGATGCTGAGACCCTCGTCCACGCCTTTGTCTCCTCCAGGCTCGACTACTATAACTCGCTGCTCATCGGAGTGAAAACACCTTCAGAGACTTCAGTATATCCAAAACAGTGCTGCCAGGATCCTAGTGGGAGCTCGTAAATTTGATCACATCACACCTACTCTTTACGAGCTTCACTGGCTTCCTGTCACTTATAGGATTCAATATAAAATTGCACTTATCACCCATCACTGTCTATATGGAACCTCACCGGATTACCTGAAGGACCTCCTTACTTCACATTCACCTTCTAGACCCCTACAATCCCAAGCCTGTAATCTTCTCCACCTTCCTCGATCAAAACTAATGACAATGGGTGATCGAGCCTTTGCTGTGGCTGCTCCTCGTCTATGGAACTCTCTTCCAGACAATTTGAGAGCCCCGCAATTACTGTCTGATTTTAAAACTGGCTTGAAAACTTTCCTTTTTAGGTAAGCCTACCCCACTTTTAAATGACAGTTGTTTGTTTTTGTTTTTTTAAATTGTTTTTGATAGCTGATTTTATGTTTTTAGATGCACCATGTAGCACTTTGAGATTTTTATTAATGAAAAGTGCATTATAAATTAAATTGATTATTATTCACTTAATGGTTTAGCACCACAATACCTTAAAGATCTACTAGTGCTGTACCAACCGTCTAGACCCCTCAGATCTTCTGGTTCTGGTTCTGCTCTGCATCCCCAGAACCAGAACGAAACGAGGAGAAGCAGCATTCAGTTTCTATGCACCACGACTCTGGAACAAACTTCCAGAAAACTGTAAAACAGCTGAAACACTGAGTGTCTTTAAATCTAAAATTAAAACCATGCTGTTTAGAGTTGCTTATGGATAAGCTGAATGCTTTTATTTTTAATTTTAATCTTTTTAAGTCTTTTTCAAACTCTGTCTCATGTTTTTATTTTAATTTTAATTAATTAATCACTGTCTCTTTTTGTTTTTATTTTAATTTTAAATTGTGTAAAGCACTTTGAAATGCCTTGAATCCTTGTAAGATACAAAAACTCTGAGGTTTGAGAATCCTTGTATGATGTCGAGGTTTGAGATGTTTTAAAATGTTTTTACTTTTTACTTTTAATAATGTCTCTACCTTTTTCTAATCATTTTCAAAATCTCTATTTCCGTTTTCATTTTTATTTTTTATTTTAAATTGTGTAAAGCACTTTGAAATGCCTTGCTGCTGAAATGTGCTAAACAAATAAAATTTGATTGATTGATTGATTGAGGGTCCGTCGGATAGTCGAACCTCGGATTCAGGAAGAGCAGTGTGGTTTTTGTCCTGGTCGTGGAACACTGGACCAGCTCTACACCCTCAGCAGGGTCCTGGAGGGTGCATGGGAGTTCGCCCAACCAGTCTACTTGTGTTTTGTGGACTTGGAGAAGGCGTTCGACCGTGTCCCTCGGGGGGCCTTGTGGGGGGTTCTCCGGGAGTATGGGGTACCAGGCCCTTTGATACGGGCTGTCAGGTCCCTGTATGACCTGTGTCAGAGTCTGGTCCGCATTGCCGGCAGTAAGTCGGGCTCGTTCCCGGTGAGAGTTGGACTCCGCCAAGGCTGCCCTTTGTCACCGATTCTGTTCATTACTTTCATGGACAGACTCTCTAGACCAGCCAAGGTGTTGAGGGGATCCGATTTGGTGGCCTTGGGATCGCATCTCTGCTTCTTGCGGATGATGTGGTCCTGATGGCTTCATCAGATCGTGATCTGCGGCTCTCGCTGAAACGGTTCGCGGCTGAGTGTGAAGCGGCCGGGATGAGGCTCAGTGCCTCCAAATCCGAGGCCATGGTCTTGAGCCGGAAAAGGGTAGAGTGCCTTCTCCGGGTCAGGGGGGTCGTCCTGCCTCAAGTGTAGGAGTTTAAGTATCTGGGGATCTTGTTCACGAATGAGGGAAGAAGGAGGTCGACAGGCGGACTGGGGCGGCGTCTGCCGTGAAGCGGCGCTGTACCGGTCCGTCGTGGTGAAGAGAAGCTGAGTCAAAAGGCGAAGCTCTCGATTTACCGGTCGATCTACGTTCCCACCCTCATCTGTGGTCATGAGCTTTGGGTCATGACCGAAAGAACGAGATCACAGATACAAGCAGCCGAAATGGGTTTCCTCCACAGGGTGGCCAGGCTCTCCCTTAGAGAGAGAAGCTCGGTCATCAGGGAGGGACTCAGAGTAGAGCCGCTGCTCCTCCACATCGAGAGGAGCCAGTTGAGGCTCGGGCATCTGGTCAGGATGGAGCCTCCCTGGTGAGGAGTTCAGGTCCCACCGGGAGGAGGGGGAGACCCAGGACACCTGGAGGGACTATGTCTCTCGGCTGGCCTGGGACGCCTTGGGGTTCCTGGAGGAGCTGGAAGAAGTGGCTGGGGAGAGGGAAGTCTGGGCCTCACTTCTGAAGCTGCTGCCCGACCCCAGATAAGCGGAAGAAAATGGATGGATGGATGGATTTTCTCAATCACTGAACATTTTCTGTTTCTTTCAGCTCCTTTTTCTTAACTCTTTTGAGTGCGAGGACTGAGGCAAACATATGACTGTGGAAAATGATACAAGTTTTACGTGTGTGGGGTCAGTTGGACCCCATTTCTACATACAAGGGTTAAATACATCTTGGATTCAAATGTTAAAGGATCCTTTTGTATATTTGCTGCAGTTATTCTTCATGCATTTAGTGAACAATAAAACAGTTTTCTTCTGCATTTGATTCATTTCCTGTTTAAATGTCAAAAGATTTATTTTCAATTTCAACTTTCATAAATTCCTTATTTACAGTAAATTATTCCCATCTTGAAACCGGTTGATGAAGGTCAGAGGTCAATGCTTTGAAGTGATACAATCTTAATATTTTCTGTTTCAGTCAGAACCTGAAACTCAGAATCTGCAGAACATTTTTCTCTTTGGAGGAAAACATCCAGGAACTGGAAGATCAGAGCAGAATGAAAACTGGAGATCAGTGTTGGACAGAAAAGCTCTGATCGCTGCATCTGACATATTTTAAATATACTTAATAAACTGAATTTTATCTGCTGCTGACTGCATGCTGCACCTGAGCAGCTAATGCAGGTTCTACGTTTAATTAAGCCTCTGGTCAAAATGAGTAAAGTTTGGGATGAGAAAGATTTTTTTGGTTCCGTTTTGAAATATAAACACTGAACAAGCTGGATGACGGAGCAGAATCACCGTCCCAATCAAAGATGGCTGATAAAGGTGAAGATATGAGAATGACAGAAAAATAAGAACTGTTGATTTTCAATGCTGCCTACGTTTAATAATGTGAGAAAACTAAATGTTTTATATTAAATCAATCTGTATTTAATAGTTTTTACACAAAATTAAAGAATAGTGTTGAAAATGGACTAATGTAAACTATGTGTGTATCACTTTAAGAGCTCAGTAAACCATTTGAGTAATGTCTGTTGTGATTGGTTCATTGGAATTTCAGGTTACCAATAGCTGTTACTGTTATTAGAGCACATGTTCAGTGCTAGATTGGAAAGTTGAGGGGAAAACGCAATGGAAACCGTTAAAGCTGTTTGTTGAAGAGACTTGGAGCGTGTCAATGAATAAAAGTAAGTTAGTCAGTATCTACCTAAGATTTAAATGTCTGTACAACTTTAATATATACATATGGTAATTTAAAGAGTTGTGGATTATTTGTAGTCTCTTGTTGCCATCTGCTGGACAAATTAGGAATAACCATTTGGAGCGAGTAGAATAATTACTTTCATTTTGATTTGTTTTCTGTGTCTTTGTAGACCACTCTCAGCTCTATTAAAGAAAGTTTGGACCTGCAATCTCTCCTCTCATCCTTTACCGGATGCTCGTGGTGGCTGTACCTTAAGAACTGAAACTATTTATTAAGGGAGCACAACAAACAGACTTTTTCAGTAGCTATACCCAATAATCATCCTAATAAATATAACAAATTCTAAGGATTCCAATCTCTTAATGTGTACCTCCTCTAAAATAAGACTTTTGTTTCATAAATTATCAAATTAAATTCAGTTTCATGTTGATTTTCTAAGGATATTCTGTAAAATTGTAGCGGTTTCAAATTTCACAATTAAATAATCAAGTTAATCCTACATTAATTTTCCATTTCCATTGAACAATTAATTATTTCACCTCCAAAAAAACAAATGCTTATTTTATTCCTTGATATTTTTTTATCGTTCTCCAAATAATTAAATCAAATTTACTGTCAAAGATGGAAAAGTTACAAACCAGAATCAATTAGTACTAGTAATCAGAAATAAAAGGGATAATAATAAATCTAATTTAATTCATCTAAGAGATGACAGATGTTACCATGGGCTAGCCTTTTTGAAAAAAAAAAAATTGATCCAAGATGGCTGCCATTTTTCAAGAGGATCATCAAGAGCAATTTATTTTTGCACTAAATTTGTCAATATTTATTACATATAACTACTTTTGTTTTAAAACCATACATAATTGGACTTATAGAAATTATATTTACTGATTGTTTAAATTTTTTCAGAATAGACAAAATAGTTGTCATGGATAATTACGTTTGTCTAAAATTGCTAATTAGATGAAAGTGTTTTTTGTGAAATAACTGCCTACAGAACCTGAACCTGAAATCGGATGTATTTTCTTGATCTTGTGTGTTCTTTGTCTGGTGTACGTTTTTTTTCAAAATGGTGGTCATGATTGAAATGGAGAATATATGTTTGTAATAAAATTGGCAGAAGGTATTAGCAATGGTAGCGACAGCCAAACAAAATGTTAGGTTCACTAACCACTAATCTGAAAACTAGAACCTCAGGTGAGCTAATGCCAAACTGTTAAACACATAAAGCATTAAAAGTAGCCATTGCTAAACTACCAAATACTTTAAAAATGAGCAGAAACTAACACTAAATCACCAAACATTAGTTTCTGATTATTTTTGCTACTTATTATTTTAAAGTTGTATTATGTTTATGTTACACCGTAGAAAATGATGGGCCGGGTTACTCCTCGTGTAGCATATTTATTCAGTTCAAACTGGGAACAGAAAGTACATCAGTTATAGTAGCTCCTCCTAATATCTGCTGCAACAACCTGTTTTCTCAACAATGGCGGACTTCTTTGGCGTGCCAGAGCCTCACCCGCTGTTGCATATGGTGCTGAGCGCCCTCCGATGGCGAAACCCAGGGATGGAAGTAGGGGGTTACGGTCGGGTACTAGTGATGGGCAAATGAAGCCTCATGAAGCAATGAACCTTTCCAGCCCTTTGCTTTGCAAAAAGGTTCAGTACTCGATGCTTCATTCATTACTCACTAGTTACATCTGCTGGTGAAACTGTAACAGCCTGTCACTCAGTTGGATCACACTTCCAAAAATTACTAAATGCAATATTGTCACAAAGTTTTCATCAAACTCCTGTTTAGTAACAGGAGAATCAATGAAACCATATTTAATTGTCATATGTTTTAATTATTACAATTATTTGTAGCCAATCTAATCCTGGTATATGTTGAACGTCAGTGGTTGTGTTGGGTTTTCTTTTATGTCAGACTGATTTGAAAATAAAGACATTTGATGTTTTAGTGTCTTGGGAGTGAAGTGCATGTTGGGGCTTTTTCTTGGATTTATAATTGGCTCTGATCTCTTATATTTGGCAACATGTTGAATTTTAGTTCTACACCATTAAATCTGTTTCTGCTGTGAAAGACTGATATATTGTTGCTAAACAGACTACAAATAATAGTGGAACTTTGCAGAAGGTGAGAAATTGGGAGGTGGAGGGTTAATTATCTAAGAATAATTTTATTGTGAGGATAATCTCAAAATATTCCCAGATGTCAGAGATTTTCCTCTTGCTGGCTCCATTTCAGACAATCAGTCAACTTTTATTTGTGTAGCACATTTCAGCAAGAATGCAGTTAAGAGATCATAAAATCACAAAAATATAAAGTCATTAAAAAAACAATCTACAATTGAGAAAAGCAGTAACAAACATTACATTTTGATGAGTGCCATCATCAATACACATCAAATATGTTGGTCAATATGTCGGCCAACCCATGATGCAGCGCAGCTCATCGTGCTTTTATTTTGAAAATCGACACACAAAATGAAGCAGTCACGTGACCCAGGCAATGCCAGGCCTTGTTTGTTGCCAGTCACGTGGTTTTCAGCAAAACGACACAAGCCTCGAAGCGGGGCTTCATCGGACACGCCCCCTTTTTAATCGGTACAAGCCTCGAAGCCTGGATTCAGATGGACCATCACTAGTAAAAAGCCACATAATTTGTTGCCAATGCCTTTTGTATCTCGCTAAGCTTCGTCCTCCTTCGTTTTGAGCATGTGGCCCCATTTTCTCATGACTTCTCAACCTCTATTATAAAGTTTGACTCAACCAGAAATATTTATCTACGTGAAGTTTCCTGCTCTTTTTTCCTAATGTTACTTGTCCTGGGTCACCGAGTCAACATAACTGATAAGCCGGTAATCGGGAGAGTTTGTGGTCGGACCGCTTTGTTCATATACTGAGGGCTGTAGGAAAAAACATGGCGTCAATCCGCATGTCAACTACTGAGGAGAAGTATAGCTGCTGGCATTAACGAGTAAAGCTGAGTGGGAATTAACTTTTTTTAACTCCAGGCCTGGAGGGCCGATCTACTGCAACTTTAAGATGTGTCTCAACTTCAACACACCTCAGTCAAATAATGAGGTCGTTAGCAGGACTCTGGAGAACCTGACTCACTGAAGAGGTGATTCAGCTGTTGGATTCAAGTGTGTTGGACCTGGGAGGCATCTAAGAGTTACAGGACACCGGACCTCCAGGACCAGGATTGCCCACCCCTGATCTAGAGGACCAGTAAGCACTGAAGTTGTCTAGTCAATAGTTTCTTATGGATGAACACCAAATCTAAATGTTCAGTCTGATCCATAGTAGCATGTTGTTGTTGAGCCTGTGGTTTGTCCTGAGCTAATGTAAACACTGTCTGTCTTTTCCTTCTCTCTGGATCATCAACTACACAATAATATGCAGCTGGACATATTAATAGCACATTCGTTGGTGTTGCAGTACAAACTACTGGGCGATGTTCTGTTTAATTCAGTGTTAGTTAAATTGCCAGTTAGATCGTGTGTTTATTTTATTATTTTAAGGTCCTTCAAAGAGATGCTGATGCTAATAGCTGTGAGCAGGAAGGACCTCCTGTAGCAGTTTGTTACAGCCTCTGACTGTTGACACTGCTTTTCTGATGAAGAGGACGCTCAGTTGGTCATACTCTTTCTTAATGGACATTATTGTGTTTATGTTTGAATGTTTCCTTTAATCTCCATTTTAAAGTAATGATTGTTTTTCTCATATGTAATTTCAGGTGACAACTTGAAAGTAAGACAGAAATGTCGCCTGGCTGAAGATGTCAGACCTCAAAGCAGAAGCCCAAGAGGATCAGGTAAAAAGTTATTGTAAGTCAGTAATTAGGATTATTAGCTGCAAAGAGAGAGACAGAACTGTTCATGGTTTCCTTCAGTTTGATCCCTTTATGTTGCTTCAATGTGTTTAGGAGTTACTTCAGTATTACAGACCACTTAGAAATACATGACAATCAAGTATTATTGGACAAAACTTTGATTACTTGAATAAATCACGCTGATGTTTATGCAGGTTTTTAATTAAATGTTTTTGTTACAAGTGAACTGAGATCTATTCAGATTCTGAGGAAAAGCCACAGATCCAGAAAATCTCCCCCATGACCAGCAGCCACAGCCTCCCACCTGTCCTCCATCTTCACTCCCACCTGTCCTCCATCTTCACTCCCACCTGTCCTCCATCTTCACTCCCACCTGTCTCCATCCATCTTCCACTCCCCCACCTGTCCTCCATCTTCACTCCCACCTGTCCTCCATCTTCACTCCCACCTGTCCTCCATCTTCACTCACCTTCTCCATCTCCATCTCATCCACCCGCTGCTCTGTGTTCACCTGTAGCTGTTTAGTCCACCAGTACCTCCACTAACTGACTCCCTTCAACTGGAAATTCCTCCATCAGGTAAATTTAACCTACATGTAAAAACAGTGACTACACTTTGTGTATGTATCATATTTTTAATTGAATTATTTATAGATGTAAGGCATTTTTGGATTTGATTAGTTGATGACATGAATAAGAGAGTTAAATGCAATAAAAGGTTTGTGTGGTGGGAGTTTTGTCTGTTTTAGTTTTCCTGCATTAATCCAGGTGAGCTGCAGCAGAGACTCATCTAAAGCAGGACAGAGGGTCCTGACCTGCAGGGCTGAAGACCCCCAGTCTACATTGTAGTAAATTATTATTTAACATTACAGCGTTTTTTATTATTCTTTGCAGATTGAAGCATTCAGTGTAACGTCTTCAAAGCCTTAAGGAGGTGAAGGAGTCGGCCTGGAAAACCCAGGATGCTGCGAGCCGTTCTGATCCGACTGACAGTCTCTGGTTCTGCTGAAGAGATGGACTCAGTGGATGAGTTTGGCCTTCCAGCCTCCACTGCAGAGAAATTAGAAGTCCTGAACCAAAAACTGGAATTAGGAGCTGTTCAGAAATAAATAGTATGTATACTTTTTTGAAAACATAATTTGCCTTTTTCTTCACATTATTCTTTCTTTCTATCAGGTGCAGTACTGTTGAAATATTAACTTTTAAATTCTCTGTGTTACTTTTTTAGCTGGATCTCCGAGGGACCTGATCTGCTGTCTGCAACATTTTATCCAAGATTCTTTCAAACCACCAAGCAGAGCAGCAGAGATCTATTCAGACTGGGTGGAGAGAGAAGAGAAGTCTTTCTGGTCACCAGCTCTTGATTACTGAAATATTTAGTAAGTATAATCTCATCATCCATCCATCTTCTGTACACCCTTGTCCCTAGTGGAGTCAGGAGGTGCTGCTGCCTCTCCAGCTAACGTTCTGGGCGAGGTGGGGTTACCCTGGACAGGTCGCCAGTCTGTTGCAGAATCTCATGTGCCTTTCAGTCTAAAAATGTGAATTGTTGTATTTTATTCTATAGCTGGACTTTGTTATGCATGTTTCTCTGTAGCCAATGAAACGTTTGGTTTCATAAAACCATGAATAATACACGTCTCAGTTTAAAATATATATATTTGGTCTGTTTTTCAGGACCTGTACCAAAGAACCAAGCATCTGATTCAAAACACCAACAGTTTTAAGGCTCAAGCTTGTCTGGTTTGTTTTTTTATTATTATTATTTTGTGCATGAAATCAGTTTTGGTGCAAATATTTCTTTTAAAATTATATTTTTAAGCACTGGGTTACTTTGCTGACTTTGCTTTGATTTTTTATTATTGTGAATGTCTTTTCTAAAAACCCATTGTACTAAAATGTATACTGTGCTGTTTTACTTTGTTCTAAGAAGGTTTCATGTCTTTTTGGTACATATGTATAAATAAAT
Organism: Poecilia picta; assembly: GCA_033032245.1. Lineage (NCBI taxonomy): Eukaryota > Metazoa > Chordata > Actinopteri > Cyprinodontiformes > Poeciliidae > Poecilia > Poecilia picta. Next base: position 3,985,479 of record CM065364.1, on the reverse strand, counting down.
GTGATTATCATATTTTGTTGTGGGTAGTCTTTAATGTTAATACTGTAAAATTAATAAATTCTTTGCCAAGTGTTTTTAAGTGATTGTCATCAATTTTACAATTTATTACATTAGATTAAAATGTCTTGGAAACAGAAGACAACCATTCACAAAAACAAAATGGGGGGCTACTAGTTTCATGATTCACTTTCAAAATGCCACATTTACAGTAATATGCTGCATTTAAATGAACTAATAAACTTCATGTATAAGAGTCTACTCTGAGTCTAGTTAATGTTTTTATAATGAATCAGTGATTTAGTTCTGGTTCTAGAGCCAATCCAAGTTAATAAATATTAAATATTATATTTTATTATTATTTTTATTTCAAAGAAAGAATAATTAGTTCTCAATCAAAATATTTTCTTTGAAGCTAAGAATTGAGTTTGAAGCTCTGGCTTTTATATATTAATGTTTATTATGGTGAAATTCTGACTTTGAAAATGAACCAGGACTACATGGCTAAATAATCCAAATTATTGCTGTTAAGTTTTGACTGTGCAAATTTAAAAACACTCCACAATTCTTGAAGAGTTTTTGGACTTTTCCACCTGGATGTTGGAAATATTTTGACTACAAAACTACATTTCTGTTTGGGTCAGACAAAAGCAATACTGGACATATTCTAGAAAAACTTTTGATGTAGCATATTGGCTAATAATGTTCTGTTTTTCTGTATTTAAATGAAAGTAACATTAAATTATAAACATATGAAAGATGCAACTTTTCTACTAAATTTTTTGTCATTTTCATTCTGTTTTAAAGAAACTTCACTGTGGATTTGTGGCACACATTTCTGCATTTAAGTATAGAAAAAAAAAAAGAACAAATGGAGGAAGTAAATTCAAAACAGTGCCATAACCCTCTCTCCCCATCCTGTATCTTTATTTCTGTTGGTATGAAAGGACCAGACTTTGTTATCTTGGTTAAAGGTAATAATTAAAACTTAAAAATATGTATGTATTGTGTTGTGAATGTTTTTATCAAGTGTAATTTTGGTTTATTTATTTTATCTATGTAAGTTTTTTTTTTGGTTTCGGTCTCCGGGTTAGTCTTTTTCGTGGAAAACTACATTAACCAGAATGCTTTGCAAATATAAACTTGCTTGATTTTGTTGCCTGGCAACGTGTCAACAGACGGGGAGAATGCGAGAGCTTATCTATAATTTTTAAACGGCTGACAGAAAAAGCATTTCGACTAAATAAATTAGCTTTTAATAGATTTTTTTTCTTTTATAGGTTAAGAAATCTTGAAAATTTGTATTTTAAATATTTTTCTCATAGGAACGACACCATGTCGAATGAAGGAGCAAGTTCAGTTAGTGAAGAAGGTGAACAGGCTGAAAACACGTCGTCCTCCACACAGCAACACACTGAAGGTACTTCAGACTCTGTTGTCTCTTAGCGTCCCAACCGTTTCACACTTTTAACAAAAACATATTTGTTTAATTAAATAAAGGTACCGTCTTCATTCTAACCCAGTAACAGAAGGTAAACAGTGACGCTAATTTTAGTTTTTTTACTGTTAAATTGCTGTGGACACTTGGTAATTATGCTAAATTTATATTACAGTAACTTCTGGCATGACTGCTGCGTTCAGTTCAGTCAGAACTCAAGATGGCTATGACGTCACACGGGATTCCAATATGGCGGTGCCCAAGTAGCCACTGAAGATCATTTTACAAGCGAGCCTCACTTTTAATTTTCTGTAGTTTAGAGTTGTAAGCGCTACATGTTGTTTTGATTTTATACACATTACAAGGGTGTCAGTAAAAGCAGGGAGCGGCCATATTGGATCCAGCGTTTCTGAGACTTTCCGAGGGAGAAGTTAAAATCTGGGGTCTTTCAGTTGATTTTTCTGATTGAGAAGCAAGAATTTCTGAACTACAGCTACAAAAACAATGGCTATTAGCTGTCGCCATATTGGAATCAAAACTTCTCCAACACAGCTTTTGTTACGACTTCCTATTAGGACTATGGTAAATTTTCACCACTAGAACTTCAGTAATTTTCTAGAATAATTTATTACGTGGCAAAGCTATCTAAACTCGAATCTGAATTTGACAAAGGTGATAAAAAATAGTGATGTGAAGATAGTTGGAAAGCAGTTTGTCTGTTGTTTCCTATAATATAATAAAAACGGTGTGAATGTGGATGTTCCCTCCATGACCCAGGAGGCGATGCTGAAGTCCCTGAGGTTCCACCGGAGCCCAGCGAGGAGCTGAAGAACTGTCTGCCTGAAGACATGTTCTACAACTACGAGGAGCTTCACTCCAGACCCACCATGACCCCCGACTCAGAGATCCCAGAGAACCTGTTGCTCTTCTCGTATCCGCACCTCTCAGCCCAGAGCAAACTATAACTACTACTACTAAAACTACACACACAGCCCAGCACAAACAACAACTACTTCCTGTTCATATTTAAATCTCTTACTAATCTGTCCAGTTTTTGCAGGTTAATGTTCATGAATCATGTGAGTCCATCTGGAACACCTCTCCTCCTCCTTGTCCTCTCCTTCTCCACTCTTCCTCTCTCCCCCTGTTCTCCTTGACTCCTTCGCTCCTCCAGCCACTCATTCGGCTACAACAGCAGTCGCAGGTCCAACCTGAGGCTGCTGGACGAGACGACGCTGCTGTTCATCGCAGGAAACCTGCTGGTGGTGCTGGAGATCCCCACCAAGCAGCATACGTACCTGCGCTCCTGCAGCGGCAGAGGAATCGGCGGCATTGCGGTCAGGAAACTAACTTAGACAAAAAAAATCACATTATGTGATGGTTCTGTTTTTAAGTAACTTAAATCTTAAAATGAAATGAATCCATTCTGGATTTCCAGGACTAACGATTGAATCGTTTATTTTCTGGACTTTTAGTCATGAATCCAATAACAGCTTTCACCGCCTAAAATACTGTGAAATGCAGAAAAAAACAACGGAGTATTAGGGGCATTCAGATAGAAAATATAGAACTAAATTTATGCCAAAAATCTAGAATTTGGTTGAAAAAAGTCTGATGTTTTGAGATTAATCTCTCAAATTTATACTTCTCTGGAAAGTAAAAAAAATTGATGAAAAAAACTAAAAACTGAGATTAATCTCAGAAAATTTCTAGAAAAGACTGAAGTTTCAACTTTACAACTTTTGGAAATTTCAAAAGTTGTAAATTTGCTAAAAAAAAAAAAAAGTTAGAAATTTTGAGATTAGTATTTATTTATTTTTAGAAATTTTGAGATTAATCTCAGAAATTTTGCAGAAAAAAATAAAGAAATCTCTCAGATTGAAATACCAAAAAAAAAACCTTTAAAAAAAATTTTTTTAGATTCATTTCAGACATTTTCTAGAAAAAAGCAAGAAAATTTCAGAACTACAAAAGTCAGTCTTTTCTTTACTTTTGTCTTTTAAAAAAAAATTTAAAATCATACATTTCCAAGTGTTTTCTAAAGAACTTTTGAGATTAATCTCAGATGACTGAGTTTTTTGATTAAATTCTGCTCTTTTTCTTTCTATCTACAACATCCCTGATACGTTGTCTTTTAAAACCCAAACTTAATCTGTTCTCTGTGTTTGCAGGTTCATCCAGCTGGAGGGTTCTTTGCTGTGGCAGAGAAAGGAATAAATCCTTTCATCATAATCTATGAATATCCTTCACTCAGGCCGTATCGCATCCTCAGAGGTAAACATGTCCATACTTTCCCATAATCCTCCCTGTGGCAGCGCTCGGTGCTCAGTGTGAACGTGTCCAGGTGGAACGGAGCGAATGTTCACCTTCGTGGATTTCAACCCGGACGGCAGCCTGCTGGCCAGCGTGGGCGGCGCCCCCGACTACATGCTGACGGTGTGGAACTGGAGGCAGGAGGAGGTGATGCTGAGCTCCAAGGCCGTCTCCCAGGAGGTTTACCGGGTCAGCTTCTCCCCACACATCCCGGGTCTGCTCACCTCCTCCGGCTCCGGACACATCAAGTACGCAGCAGACCCGACCCGCTCACAGCGCAGTTCATCTTTCTGCCTCTAGGTGGCTTTCGAAGGACAACACAGGCAATTTTGATGAGAAAAACCAAAATAATTTATAATCTAATGCAAATATTTAAAAACCAAGTTATAGAAAATTAATAGATTAAGAGATGCAGGAACATTTTCACAGATTTCAATAAAGTTTGCAGATTTTTATGGCTGGAAAGACTGTGGATCTCTGCGGCTCCTCCGGAGCCCCGACTTTCAATAAGGAAACAAGGAAATTAGTTCAGATTAGAAAATTATTCTGTTTTCCTCTGAGGCTGAAAGAATCCCAGCAACAATCGGCAACAATCCAGATTTGATTTGTTGTTGTTTTTGTTTCTGTCAGGTTTTGGAAAATGGCGGAAACCTTCACGGGTCTTAAACTGCAAGGAATCATTGGACATTTTGGGAAAACTGCTTCGACTGACATTGAGGGCTACGTGGAACTTCCTGATGGAAAGGTGAGAACGTTGCTCCTGGAAGGACCTGGAAGAACCTGGAATTTTGTCTTGGTTCCTTAAAAGTGACCTGTTATGAAAAATTCACATTTTGCACATTTTGGCTTCTATTGATTCTGAAAACGGCTCAAGCGCTTACAAACACCATCCAGGCGGTTTTTCATTTGATTTTTTTTTTTTTTGTTTGATTTGGTGTCTGAAAAATTAGCCGTTTCAAAAACCTCCTGATTGTAAGATTCCAGCTCGTTACCCAGCAACTGAGTTCTGATTGGACAGCTGGTTTTATGTGCTATACAATGGCTGCTGGAAAATACAAGTGTTTTATTGGATAAACCATCCAGAAATCACTTGCTGCATGCTTGTTGGTTGTGCACAAGACTCCACTTCTGCTTTTCAAGGACGTATAGTTAAATGTAAACCAGCCGCTTATTTGGATTTAAAGTGACAAGGTGCCCTAAAGCAGATCAACATGCAGAACTGAGCAGGTTAAAATCTCATTATCTAAGAATGATTTTGTGCAAAAAATTTAATGAACATGTTTAAACAAATTAATTAGGATGGTGAAAACGTCTTCAAGTAGAGTGTGTTTCCCTGTCAGGTGATGTCGGGCACAGACTGGGGCAACCTGTTGCTGTGGGAGGGCAACACCATCCGGATGGAGATCACGCGTATGGAGGGGCGGAGCTGCCATGTTGGGGTGGTCCAGCCATTCACCCTGGAGGACGGGCAGCTGATGACGTTCGGTGCAGACGGAGCCGTACGGGTAAAGAGGACGTGGAGGTAAACCCGGTGAGGGGGCAATCAGACGGCTGACGCTGCTTGTCTGACTGCAGAGCTGGGACTTTGATAAGATCAACATGGCCACCATGAGCAACAGCAGCAGCCACTGGTTTGAGTTGGAGCCCATCAACGAGCTGCTGGTTGGCCACAACGTCTGCCTGACCTCCATGGTTCGGACCTACGTGCCCGACTCCTTCGTGTGGTTCGCTCAGGTCAGACTGCGCAGCCATGGCAACCAGGGTAACCATGGCAACACTCAGGTCTCAGGACTCAGGTCCTCTATGTCTCTGCTGCTTCACAGGATTCAAACGGAAGCATCTGGAAAGTGGACCTGTCCTTCACCAACAGCGTGAGTCCATCCGTCCATCCATCCGTCCGTCCATTAGCTTAATGCGCTAAAAGGAGAGCTAATTTTATATTTAGCGTTTTGCTAACTTTAAAAACGTTTAGCGTTCTTAGTTTCCCCTAAACACATTTAAATTCTAAAGCGCTAATTTTGTTGGTTGTTTTGTAAACTTCCATTTGAATAACATTCAATGTCTGTGTTGAAGTTTTGCTTATCAACTGTTAAGAATTCTTCAAGTATTTAGATGTTAATATCCATGCTTTTATTTTGAAGGAGCTGAAGTTGGTTGTCCTGTACTCAGAAAGCATTGATGTAGAATGGAAACATTTTAAAATCCTGATGTCCTGCTTGTTTTCAAGCCCCACAGAAAAACTCAACAACTATGAAACTGAAACTATAAGAATTTAAAGTTTTAGCATTAGCTTCCACTAAATACCACATTGGAATAACACATTAGCGATAGTGGAACTAATGATTATGATTAACGCTTTAGAGTTAGCGTAGGCAACATTTTAGTACCAACTAGTCCATCCAGCCGTTTCCTTTCATTTAAATTAAATCTGTTTAAATATCTGCAATAAAAACTTTTTGAACTTTTATTTTAATTCTTCAGCAATTACTTTGATCAAAACTTGAATCCTGACTGTCTGTTTTTGTTTAGGCTGCTGATCCAGAGTGCCTGTTCTCCTTCCATGCCGGGGCGATCCAGGGCATGGACGTGTCCACAAAATCCCACCTGATGGCCACCACCACTCTGGACCGTGGGCCCAACGTCACTTCGCCTTCTCACCGAATATCAACATAAAAAACACACAAAAACTGTCAAACAGAGGCTTTAGCTGCTTGTTTCTGTTCTGTTCAGGTTCAGTCAGAGTGTTTGATTTCGTGGCTAATAAAGAAGTTGCAATGAGTCGCTTCAATCAGGGGGGAACTATTGTCTGCTGGGCTCCACTGCTGGTGAGAGTTATCATGTTTTTAGCTATGGGTGATATGGGCAGTGGCTCAGGGCAGCATCAGAAAGGGGGGAGTAAATATTACAGTTAGTGAGACTGAAAGGTTTTGTCTAGTCAGATGCTCAGCAGCACAGGAGCACCACAGGGATCTGTTCTCTCACCATTCATTTGTTCACTTCAGACTTCCTGCACAAGTCATACTCAGATGACTCTGCAGTCGTCAGGTAGATTAGAGATGGACAAGAAGCTGAATATAGAGAACAATCAAATTATCACTGCAAAAAAAACAAAATCTTAGCAAGTATTTTTAATCTAGTTTATTGTATTAATATTGTACATTTAAAATAAGACATAAGGATTAAGTATCTACTTTTCAGCAAGACATAGGAACTTGTTTGAAGCCAACAATATTTTAAAGTACTGGTTTCACTGGCATATTTGTCTAATTTATAACAAGACATTTTCCCGTGGTATAAGTGAAATAATCTGCCAATTAAACTAGAACTTAAAAAAAAATCCATATTAAAGAATTATTGGTCTAAAATAAGCTGTATATCTTTCTGAAACTTTATTTGCAAGTTAGTTTTGTTTTAGTTCAAGTTTTCTAAGATATTTACACTACAAACTGGGCAAAAACATACTTTATAAGATTTAGCGATGTTGCAGTGTATAGAGCACTCTCTCTGAGTGTCTTCAGTCAGAGGGTTCTTCAGATTCCCTGTAATACAGACTGTTACAGGAGCCATCAGCATCTCTTAGAACATTCTTGAATAACACAAGTTAAAATAAATGTAATTTCCATGGTTCTATTTTTTAAAATTTTATTAAATATTTTACTCATATTTTATTAGATACCTGAACAGTTTTTTAGGGGTCAGCAGAAGGAGGGGCCCGCTCGGGGCTCCATTAATGCTAGAACCGCCAGAGAAGCGACTTCCTCTGTAACTGGTTCTGTTTTCTCCCAGGTCAACCAGAGCGGTGGGTTGCTGGTGACGGGTTTCGAGGACGGAGTGGTGCGTCTGCTGGAGCTGTTCAACCCTCAGGAGCTGCAGGACTCGAGGAAGAGCAGGGGCCACTTGATAGGCGCCGAGCTGTGCCTCAACCAGGCCTTCAAGCCCCATGAAGGCCCCGTCACCGCCGTGGCGTACGACCGGAACGGAAAAATCCTGGCCACAGGGGTGAGTCGGTCCAGATGGAGCCAAACGTGGCGCCTGATGGGTCAGCAGGGCCAAATGAAGCGATTTGATTGAAAATAACGATGAGGGCCATTAAAAATAATCTGGACAGTTTAATGCAGAACCTGAAAATACAGCTCAAAAGCATTAAACCCCCCTGAGCTTAGCAATTATAATCACAGTCTTTTATTTATTTTATCTGTATTTTGGGTGATTTACCAACAGAAGACATACAGCCAGAGCTGTTCTCCTTCCTCGCCGATGCTCTCCTTCAAAGCATCCTAATGATGTTCATTAGGATATTATGAACGTTAAGACTAGTTATAGTGCTGGATAAACAGTTTACTGTAACTGTAAGTTGTTTCTCCCCCATTAAAACATGTAGCAGCACGAACATGAGGTGATTGACAGCCTCCTGGCTCTGATTGGTTGTTTTTGGTGCCATAGCAACACAGGGAGGAGGTGGAGCAAATTTTCACAGATCATCTGTTTCATGACAAACTGTCAAGACAATTAAACATTGTGACAGTTTTAACAAATATATGAAAAAATATCATTTTTATTAAGGTTACGTATTGCAGCTTTAAATCAGACTAGACAGGACTGGTGCAAATCCATCCAGGTAACCATAAACCAACAATCACTTTGTACACAAGCAGTTAGCCGACTGACCCTGAGACCATTTAGGTTCCTGACTGTCGGGTCTCATAAATCTGTTTTCAGGTCTCTGTGTTGGATGAATAAAGAAATATGTTTACAGAGACAGTTTTAATCTTTTTAAATCTCCTCCTTCCTGTTCAGAGTTTAGACTGCACCGTTTTCTTCTTCATGGTCGGTGAGAAGTACAACCCCATCGGCTTCATCCCGGTGCCCGGTCCAGTCAAAGCCCTGGAGTGGTCTCCTCACTCCCACGTAGGTCTCAGCTGCTCCGCCCTGCTCCGCTGCTGCAGCTGGACGCTCTTGCTGACGAAAGCTTCTGTTTCAGAGCGAGAACCGACTGCTCATCCTGTGCCAGACCGGCCACGCCGTGGAGGTTTCCTGCCCCGAGATGGAGGACCACGAGTTGAACAAAACCTTCCAGCTCCAGAATGTGTCCAGGAGCTCCTTCAGGTTCAAGAGCATCAAGTCCAAAATCAAGGTGTGGAAACCAACAGTTTGCTGCTGCGATCCACCGCAGGGCGGTTCTGATCCGACTCTGTTTACAGAGAGACGAGGAGATAAGAAGACGGCAGGCAATAAAGGACAAGAAGAGAAAAGAGCGAGAAGAGAAGATTAAAGCACTGAAGAAGGCGGGGATGAAGGTTCCTGATGAAGAGGAGGAGGAGGAGGAGGAAGAGCTGCCTCCCATCATCATTCCAAGCCCTCCCAGTCCTCTCTGCTGTGGCTTCTACTCCCAGCCGGGACAGTTCTGGCTCTCAATGGTACAAACGGATCAAAACAATTCATATTCTAATTATTCTGGATTAAATCAGCAACAAACCGTCACTTTTATCTGCAGTTCATAAATCAGACTGATCAGCATCAGCGACGGTAAAATGCTAAAAACTCAGAGTGTCTGTACATCCAATCTAAAATTTGCATCTAAAATTAAGGCCTTAAATTGTCTTAAATTCATTAAAAATGTAAGTTGATACTAAATATATTTAAAATGTTATTGTGGCAAGATTATTCAATGTTGTATTTTGCTCACATGACCTTTCTGTCAGGAAAATTTAACTCAAGATGGCATTAAAAAAGTTTTAAAAAGTCTTAACTTGACTCGCTGAAACCTGAACCATCTAACTGGTCTGCAGGGAGGCTTCGACTCAGGTTTCCTGTATCACTGCAAACTGTTAGCGGATCAGGAAGAGGATAAAGACGCTGAACAGCGACAGGACGAACCCTTCGCGTTCCTGCAAGTCAACGACGCCGACGACGACCCGATCTGCTCCATGACTTTCAGGTCAGGTTTTACAGCACGACTGATCTCTGGATCAACATTTATTAAAGGGAATGTGGGATGCAAAATTCATTTGGGTTTCTACACGCAGCTGTTTTTTGGTTTTTGCATTTTTTAGTGTCTCTGTTTCCTTTTACCATATATTTGTGCAAATTGGAATTATGAAAGTCAATCTGCTTTATGGAAACACGCCAATTCCTATTAAACTCTCATATTTTCAATAAAACATTTGTATTTCACAAAACTGAATCACGAGTCACATGATCAACAACTAGATGTTTCTACTGGCAGAAAGGATGAAGAAGACGACAGGAAGTGGAAAGAGGATGATGGCGCTGCGTGTTGACAAATTGTGTAAACAAACTTATTCACGTGTGGCTTTAATTGGAAACGCCACAATTGTGAAATTGTGTGTTGTCGACATTAGCTTCTGCAAGTGTCTCCTTCAGAGGGTTTTGTGTTGTTTCCTTCAGCGCCCCCACAGGCCAGGAGGGGTTTGACTTAGAGCAGAGAGAACGAACCACAGCAGCTGGAGATGGAACAAGTGTTGAAGTTTTGATCTCAAATCGAACTGAGTCTACTGGACTATCAGTTGGAAAAACAGCCGTAGTCAAGTGAAATGTTTCTCTGTTCTGCAGAAGCATTTTCTTCTGGATTATTTAGAGCTGCAGATGTTTCCAGAACCTCAACTCTGACAATTAAAAACATGTTTTTGTCCTAAATAAAACATTTTAATACCTTCATTACACTCCTACAGCCTTCATACAGGAGCCATGGTGATGTTTCCCTGCTCTGCTCTAGTGCTTATGATGATATTCCTTCATGTTTACCAGCTCTGAATGGAAGCTGCTGCTCTGCGGCATGCAGTCCGGCACCATCAGGGTCTACTTTCTGCAGCCTGAAGACTACAACCTCACCTCTATGAAGGCTTACTGGGCGCTGAGCGTCCATGACAACCATTTCGGACAGCTGCGACATCTGCGCTGCAGCTTCGACGACATGTTTGTGCTGACGGCCGGAGACGACGGGAACATCTTCTCCTTCCACTTGCTTCCACCCAAAGAGCTACAGAAAACCCTGGATAAAGTGGCCAAGATTCCTTCACCTCGGGTCGGTTCACATTCCTTCATGATGTTCTTACAAAGTGAAGTTGAAACCCTGCATTTACTAATACTGTGGTCTCAATCTGATGAATGAACATGTAACCATGAAATAAAGGACATCAACATGAAAGGTGCTCCTGTTTTTCCTGTGAAATGTAGGCGGGTATGGAAACAGAGGCGTTTGCTCTGGACATCGAAGACCCAGGAGCTTACAGGTGAGTATAAATTAACTTGTGTATCATTTTTTGTTTTTTCTTGGGATGGTTGAGTAGATTATTGTTTTTCTGAATAGTTTTTTAGCTATCAGCTTCCAGTGTTGGGAACATTTCACTAAAATGTTAGCTTTGCTATCCATAAACATTAGTTCAGATGATGCTAAAACACAATACCAATATGGTATTTAGTGGAAACTAATGCTGAAGTATTTTACCATCATTCTAATTAGCACAAGCTAATGCTAAGGCACTTTACCAATGCAGGATTCAGTTGAAGCTATTTCTAAAGCACAATTCCAGCAATATTTAATGGATCGATGTAGCAACATAGTAATTAGCAGAAGCTAATGCTAAAGTGCTATAGCAACATGGTATTTAGTGGAAGCTAACATGCTAAATTCAACCATTTTGACACCCACCACGAGTCTGTGACACAACGTATAACGTATCACCCTCAACAGGATTAAATGTTATTCTACACCTTCATGTGAAGCTTCTGCTTCAGGAAGTGATTTTTTTAGCAAACCTTTACAAACCATGGTTTCAGTTTTATAGTTGCTGAGTTTTGCTAACGTTGCTGCAGATTTTGCACACAGGACATTTCTTTATTAAGAAATAATAATTGGCTGTAACATCACACTTACTGTTCCTATTTTATTTCCTCTGAAGTTTAAATATATAAACTTAATGTCTGTGTGTTGAGTGCTTGAAAAAATGCTGGTTTGTGTCACAACATTTGTTAATAAAGCTTATTCTGATTTAAAACAAATGTGAAATTACCAAATTTATTAACATTTTTAGTTGAAAGTACTTTCTAAAAGGATACTAATGATGGAGAATAGTAACTGTATGATATTAGCATATTGTTGTAGCTTTATTGCTCACATATTAACCCTCTAACTACAGAACAGCAGTTGGACGCGCTGCTGTTTTCTGTGTGTTTGATTTCTGAGTTTTAAACCTTGAAGAAGCTCTGGTAGCTGTTTGTCTCTGAGCCAACCTCCACCTTCATTCCGCTCAGCATCGAGACGGCCAAGCAGAAGACGGAGAGGGACAGCCTGCTCCGGGAGGCTGAGCAGAAGGAAGCAGAGATGCTGAAACAGCTGCTGGGGCTTCAGAAGAGATTCAAACAGGTCCAGAGCGACAACAATCATCTGATCGAGCACGTCCAGCTGAAGCCGCAGGTACTGGAACCAACAGCAGAATTCAGCTGCAGCGTCACCCGTCAACACAAAGAGGGTAGCACTGAGACGGCTTCAGGCCAAATATCACAGAACTAAACAAATTTACACAAAAATGTCACAATTATCACAGAAATATAAAGATAGCACCTTTAAGGAGCAATTTAGATTTTATTTTGGGCTTAGTGTGGTGTGCCTCAATACAAATGCACACCGCACTTTTCAGATTTGAATTTGTGCATCTGTCTGCAGCCATTTTTATTTGCGAGTTGGGAGGCGTGTCGCTCTAAAACAGTTCATTCTGACATTAATAGACTAAAATCTCATCTAAAAATAAATTTGTGCAAAATTAAAATTAATCAGCATGTTTTGAATAAGTCGTAGACTTATCCTAATCTCTTCAAGAAAGAATAGTGGGTCCGCTTTAAACCTGTTTCCACGGCACTGTTATTGATTTACATGAGATTGGTTGGGTTTATGTTTGTCCAGGAACTGGTGGTGGACCAGCAGTTCTACGAAGAAGCAGAGAAGCAGAAAGCACTGAGGATTATGGAGGTCCAGAAGCAGATGGCCTGGGAGCAGGAGAGCTGCACCATCGCACTGAAGAAGCTGAAGGATTGGTATGCAAACAGAACCAGCACCACGCTGCTAGGCCACAAATCATCCTGGAAAAATCATTGGGAAACAAACAACGTTGGTTCCGTTACAGAGTCCAGATTGTGTTCACACCAGCTCAGTTCAGTACACTTTAACCCGACTCCAGTTCATTTGCCAAGAAAGTCCGGCTCGTTTTGTGAGGTGTGATTTTGTAATCAGTCTCTGGTCTGGGTTCAGTTGAAGTGAATTCTTGATGTGGTTTAATGTACATGTGAACACCAGGCGGACCGGAGACTGCTCCAAAACCAGGAAGTGGAAACAGAGCAGGGCATTCTGGGTAAATACAACCAAAACAAACACGCTAACCAAGTGGTAGTGGGAGAAATAGCTTGAGAAACAACTGTTAAAATCTGACGCCACTCCATTTGTTTCCCTTTCAAGAAGAAGGAAGTTGTGCTCATTGTTTTTTTCAGAGGTTTTTTGTCGTTTCCTTCAGTGTTTTTTGGAGCAGCACCCCCACCAGGTGAGGAGGGGAACTGGTTGCTCAAAGGTTTTGGTTGGTTTGACTCGGTGCAAAGGGAATGTGAACTACAGCAATGGAAAATGTAACAAATGTTGCCATCTTAGTCCCCAATCAGTTTGAAAACACATTTAGATCACACATAAAAACACTTGATGTTTAAAAGTGTGTGTGTTTCAGGTCTGACAGCTCCATTCAGGTCGACATCATCACTGTCTCAGCGATAAGCAGCAACCACAAAGTCTCCAAGTACCCTCTCTCAGCGTTCCCAAAGCCTTTAACTCCAGACGAACCTCAGGTGGACCGCAGGCTCAGCGTAGCCGTAGAAGGTATCCCGGAACGGAGGAGGCTCAGATCGGAGCCAGTCAGAGATGTTTGTTCAACAGAGGGTCGGTATCGTCAGGCTGATGGGTATATCTCCACGTTTCAGCCTGCAGTAACGCTCTCTCTCCCTGTAGAGAAGCTGATACCGCAGTCCTCCGTTCCCGTCAAAGCCAGGGTCAAACTGGGAGACCGGGAGGAGGAGAAGCTCCGAAAGGCTGCAGAGAGAGCAGAGGAGGTTCGACTCAAAATACAGACGAGGAAGGAGAAGTGGGCCCTAATGTGAGTCAAATATCAGGTTTCTGCTTCCGTTTGTTTACTGCAGAGCCGGGAGAACTAACTTTAAAGGGGCAGTATTATGTAAAATCCACTTTTTCAGCTTCCTATCTTGTCCTAATGTTATTTCCTCATCAATAACATTTGATTCTTTCATGTATGTTTGAGAAATCCTTAAGTCTCCATGACAACCATTCACGTCATCCCACCTTCAAGTCTCAGCTCCTCCCCAGCTCCTTCAGACTAGCCAGCAGCAATTAGCAAACACCTGCTGAGCTCATTATAGGAGCTACATCTGAGAACAACGGTGGTAGAAACGTTGTTTAAGGGTTGATAGAGGAGCCATGTTGTGATGACTTCCTGAGGGCAGAGCTTCAGAAAGAGCAGGAGCGTCTTAAAGAGACAGAGACCCAATTTCAAGGCATTAAATTACAAAGTCAATTTTTTTCTGTCATATTTGATATGTACAGCATTTTTATAGCAACTGTAGGTAACATCAAATATGCTACAAAATGGCACTTTGTGCCAAATACTGCCCCTTTGAATAATTGGATTTATATTTGTTTTATTGATAAACATCTGCTTTCTGGTGTCTCAGTTATGCTGATAAGCCGGAGAAGAACTATATGGACCCAGTACATGTTCTGGCCATTCAGGAGGAGAAAGACACCATCAGGGAATTCATCAAGGGGAAGCAGCTGAGGGTGAACGCTGAGCAGAAGAAGAAAGAGCTGGTGGCTCTGAACGAAAACGTACAAAAACACTCAAACTTCATCTTTATGCACCATAACACGCTTTATGAGCCAAAACATGGTTTCATTTGTGCCAAAAACAGCTTTATAGTCACATTTTACTATTTGCTATACTTAAATAGTAAAATATGAATCATTCAAAATTTTACACCATTTTTACTATGTTTAACAATTGCATTAAAAATAATCATTTTTAATTACTTAAAATACTTATATTTTAAATAAAAATGGTTCAGTTTTATTTAAAATAAAAATATTATATATTAAAATATAATTTTGTCTCCAAAATAAGGTTCTGTAAAAGTTTGAAAACTTAGAAAAGTGCCTGAATTTCACCGTGAGAAAAGTTTACAAACCTGTATTTTTAGCTTATAAGTTTATTTCTGATTGGAAATGAGCTGCACATTTCTTAAAAATTCACAGCTTTTTTAAAAAAAAAAACTAACTTTGCTTTTATATATGTGTCATAAATAATTCATTCTCTTCTCATGAATCAAATTTTTTTTAAAAATCTAACCGCTTCTTCTAATTACTAAATGGCTTTTTTATGTTTCTTTTGGTGTTTTGAAAAATTGTTTTTGCTGAAATTTCTCGAGATCCCAATAAGTTTTTTACAATAAGGGTTGTTTTTTTTCAATATTTTATTGTTAGATACATGTTTTATTTTTATTCTTAACATTAATTTGAGCTCTTTATTTGATTCCGAGCTTTTATTCCCCAGATCTATGAGAAGCAGAATGAGAGGAACGAGCAGGTCGTGTCGGTGCGAGACATCAAGGTCCAGCTGGTGTCGTGGCTGGAGGCTCAGGCCCGGCGGCTCCACCATGTCCAACTTGCTCTGCCTGCCGACCTGCGCAAGCCATCTCCCCCCCCCACCTCCATGCTGCCCGAAGAAGTGCCGGAGAAGAAGCTACAGTTCACCCAGGCCACGCTGGAGCGATACCGCACCCTGAGACAGGAAAGGTACGCAGCAGGGCTGGATCTAAAGGGGGACCTGAGGGCACAGTGAAAATAAAAAATGTTTATAGGTGACCTATTATGTTTCCTTGAGCGGGTTAGGATAAGTCTTTGGCTTAAACACAACATGTTCATTACATTTTCTGCACAAAATTATTCTTAGACAATGAGATTTGAGTTCTTTTAGGGCGTTGTGTCGCTTTAAATCTAAATAAACTATATGTTTACAAACACACATGAAAATGGCTTCAAACAGATGAGCAATTATAAAACTGTACATCTTTGAAAGTAGGAGTGGAGCCTCCTGCACAACCAACAAAAATGCAGCAAGTAGTTTCTGAATGGAAAGTCAACAAAAGAACGTTCAATCTGGAGAGACTCAAACGGAGAAAGAAAGCGATTAAAAGAGTTTAATGACAAAATGAACATGAAAATAAACAAAGTTCTTTGGCGTTCAGGCCCCGGCCGGGGACGTCGAGCTGGACTTTGATGAGCTCGATGAACATTCCTGATGCAGCATAGGAATGTAGACCCCCGGGGCCTGAACTGGTGGCGACGGTCGGAGGAAGATGAGGCCTGAGAGCCGGGAGCAGAGGGTGGAGATGGGGCGGAGGTGGGTTGATCGCAGCTGGTGAGCAGAGGAGGCCATGCGTGAAGGTCCTTTTGAACTGGAGCCCAAACGATGATTGGCTGGAGCGAGGCTTGGACCGGCGCTGATAGGTCCAGGTTGCAGAGAGGGAGGCGCTGATTGATGAGGCAGGTGCGACTAGTCCAGTGGTTCTTAACCTGGGTTCGATGAACCCCAGGGTTTCGGTGAGTCGGTCTCAGGGGTTCTGAGGTAAAGACACACTTGTGTAAAGTCGTGATGACGCCCCGCTTTGCCATCACTTGCTGCAGAGGATCACGTTACATTGCTTAGCCAATCAGAGCTGCGGAGGAGCACTGTGTTGAACACGATGCTTGACACTATTGTATTTGTATTGGCACTACTTGGTGAAGCGGAAGGTTACGTGCTTATAAAAACAATAAAGGCGGAGCCTCCTTGTTTCTTTTTGTTCTCTGTGTTCGGCCACAGAGCAGCGCAGTGTGGCGACCAGTTTACAGTTGGTGATGTCTCCTGTCTCCTATTTATTTTCGTAAGTAGGTTAGAGCTTCTGCAGGATGTATTCACGAGGTGCAGATGATGACGAGGAGTCCGGAAACTCCCGTGGAAACCATAGGAGATCCGCTGAAGAAGTATCAATATACTGATTGAAGGAGCTCCACTCTCAGCAGGGATTTGAACTTGTGTCTTTAATTACTTCAGCAAAGCTCAGTTTTTACCAAATTCTATAGTCTAAATCTGCTTCTTAGTCGCATCTTTTCGGCGTTGGTACTGCCTCCAGTGGCGTGGGGGTGGTAACACAACTAATAATTAAATTACTAAATCAGAATGCCGCAAAGTATTTTGTGTGTCGGGGTGGGGGGGCGGGGGGGAAGGGGCGGGATAAGAAGGGTTCGGTGAATGCGCATATGCAACTAAGGGGTTCGGTACCTCAAAAAAGGTTAAGAACCACTGGACTAGAGTCTTCCAGACTGAACTTTTGTCAAGACTCCATTTTGTCTTTTCCAGCAGCCATTGTAAAGCATTTACAGCGGTAAAACCAGCTGACCAAACATACTGGAACCAAACTTTGGTTGCTAGGTAACTGGGATCTTAAAATCAGGAGGTTTTTCAGAGGGCTCATTTTTGAGACACCAAAAAACATTAAATTATTGCTAGAAAACAGCTGGGTGGGATTTTTTTTAAGTGCTTGGATTGTTTTTAGGATCAGTTGAGACGCAAATGGAAGCATAAAAACATGCAAAATGTGAATCATTCATAGCAGGTTCTCTTTGAAGTCTTTAGCACAAAATAGGCTGTTCATATTTCCAGTCTGGAGAATATAAAATAATGGCAACTAAGTAAATTAGTGTCAGTGGTGAGCACTGCTAACTAAAAGGTTAGATGTGCCAAAGCACTAGCACTCATAAATATTAGCACTGCTAATATTTGGTAAAGCTAAAGCGCTGCACCAGAGTTCTGCAACCCTTAGAATCCAAACAGACATTTTTGCTCTCAGTCCTGCTAAATAACAACAATTAGCAGAAGCTTTGAGTTTTGTCTTTTCTTAAACGTATCTATTATGTTTTTGGTTTTTGTTACTTGTTTTCTCTGCTTATCTTATTGATTATTTTTAGATGAATATCTCTGCTTGCTAGTCTGTAATGTTTGTTTTTATGCACTAATTGGTGAACAAAATAAATCAAATATACAATTAAAATGCAGTAATAAATGTGTATCTCCCTCATAAGTAGATTTATTTCAAACTGAAGGAGAATCCTCTGTTTCTCAGATAATATTTGAACCAATCTTCTCGGTTTTTTTCTGTTTCTCCTGTCAAACAGAATGAAGGCCTTACATCTGGACGAGGACGACGACGCTGTGGGTTTACTGGAGCAGCTGGAGAAAGAAATGAAGTTGGAGGAGGAGAAAGAAAGAGAGAAGGAAGAGCAGGAGTGCTACCTGGCTCCAGCAAAGGACTCTGATGATGAGGATGAGGAGAGTCGGCGGAAGGAGGAGATCCGGCTGCTGCATGAGCAGGACTGTCTGCTCCACCAGGTCCGTCTTTAGTGCCTCTCCTCTGAGTGGAGAACAGAGCAGGACGTTTGACTTCTGTGTGTCTCCCTGCAGATGGAGAACTCAGTCTGCCAGTTTGACAAGAAGCTGCTGCAGCTGCACTTCAGCAAGCTTCAGGTGGACAGCCAGCTGAAGCTGGCCGACCTGCGGCTGCTGACGATGGTGCAGGAGATGCTGCTGCTCAGGCAGTACGACCAGAGGGAGGGCGTTCTGCTGGACCAGCTGGACAACACCATGGTGGAGGAGATGAACATGATGGTGAAGAAAATGCACAACCAGGCTGGTTGCTACTTTAAAAATAATGAAAACTGAAAAAAATCAAGTTTCATAACTTTAAATTGTTGATATATGAAATCTGCACATCTTAGTCCGACAATTTTGAGTTGTAATGACATTCCAGTATAAAATCTATTTTTTTTTGTTATTATTATGTTTGTTTTCATTAAATTAACTGAGTTAGTAAGATTAATTTAACAAATGTGAATATGTGTCAATTACCTAAACACCCAAAGTTTATTTTCTTAACTAAAAAAAGAAAAATACTTTATTGAAACTGTTTTTCTGGCTCCTGCTTTTTATTTGTTTCTCTGCTCAAAAGTCACATTAACTCGACTGACATATTTAAACCAAGTGAACTTCATTAACCCATTATCACTACTTCAACCAGAAAGTCAAACAGTAACTGATTAACTAATGACCCAGTTAACTCGATCAATAACTAATAAACTCACCTGGTAAATTATTCACACTAAGAAAGTGATTTATTAGCTCACTCACCAACCTACCTTACCCACAAACATCTCAACCAACTAATTTACAATGATTTCACTCACTAACTAACTAACTAACTGTTGCCCTTCAAATTAGGTCACCAACTGAATAATTATAATACATTTGCGCTAACTGCTCCCTAACACATGACTAACTAACTGCTTTTTTGAGTTTAATTTTCTCTTATTCAATTATTTTAAGTTAATTTACTCAATATAATAGGTTCGATAACTAACTAACTCACTTATTATTATTTCACTAACTAACCCATTATTCTAATAAACCCTCACTAAACCTCATAGTATAAATGGCTAACTCATCGACTGGCTCAAACTACCCTAACATGTTATTTTTCTATCTATTGAATTAACTCAGATTAACTCCTTAAGCACTAACTCTCCCTCCCAGGTGAGTCAGTCACCTGAAGCAGAGAGTTGTTCAGTGTCTGGCTCTGTTTCTGCTCCTCTAGTTGAAGCTGGATGAATACAGCGACGCTCTGGAGTTGAAGAGTGAAAACATCGCCAGGCTGCAGGAGAGGGAGAAGGCGCTGGCCGCCACCTTCAAGGCGTCGCTCGGGGAAAACAATCCGTTCCAGGACTACCTCACCAAAGTCTTCAAGAAAAAGGTGAAGCGGGTGAGGAAGAAGGAGACGACCGGAGACAAAGGTGATGGGATTTGCGAAGCTGCTGGATTCACTTTGGCCAGGCGTCCATCTTAACTCCGGTTTTTTTGTAGGACAAGAGAAAGACAGCGACGAGAGCTCCGAGTCTGAGAGCGAGTCTGATGAAGACTACAGCAGCGAGTCTGAGGAGGAAGAAGTCATTTTCGACGACACCGTTTGTCCCACCGGTCAGCAGCAAAACGACCTCTGACCTTTCTCATATGAAATCAGATTTATGATTTTAATCGATTTCTATTTCTTCTCGCTTTCTTTTCTGAAAAAGAGAAATGACAGAAAATATCTTCAACAAGTGGCTTTTAGTTCAGTCATTCCTTCTGTGAGTTGTATGACGGAGTTTTAGGTCTGAGCTACGAAGATTTCTGTTTCATTACGAGAGTATAGTCGTAATATTAACTGAATTAAGACAAAATCAGAAGAAAGTCTTAAAACAGGACGTATTGTGAAAATTCATATTTTGCATGTTTGTTTTTTACTTTCATTTGGGTCATAACTGCTTCTAAAAACACTGATTTGTTTTTGGCAATAAATTAACGTTTTTGTGTGTCTGGAAAACGAGCCGTTTCAAAACCCTCCAGAATGTAACGTCACATTCAGCGGCGTTGTGCCGTTGCTCAGCAAACCCAGACATTTCTGACAAAAGAAGTCACTAATTTTCAGGTTAGTCCATGAAATGTTATATAAAAAAACATATACATTTCTGATATGTGTGATAAAAATAATTTGATTTTTGAAACTCGGAAATGTACTTTTTTCAACAATTTTCTTGTTTTCTGAGTTTTTTTGGCAGAATTAACTGTATTTTACACAGTCCAGTCACATTAATGTGACCACCACGTACTTTCCACTTCAGAGTTAAATAACCAATCACAGAAGGCAGGTGGCAGCACAGTGCAGTTGAGCGTATATAAAGGGTGTGTGTGGGCTTCGGAAAACATTTCAATCGTTGGCGTAATGCAGAAACGAAGCGATTTATCCGACGTCCAAAAGGGCATGATCATTGGCTTTCGGGCCAAGGGTGGAAGCATTTCCGAAACGGCTGAGTTTGTGAACTGTTCGCGTGCCGCCGTGGTAAAAGTGTACCGTGCATGGCAAAATGGGACTGTCCAAAATCAACGACGTGGCAAATGTGGTGCACCACGGGCCATAGATGAGAGAGGCGAACGACGGTTGCGGAGATGCGTTCGGGCAGATAGACGGGCTACCGTTGAGCAACTGACCACTAAAATGAACCAAGGGGCTACCACAAGTGTCTCCCAAACCACTATTCAGCGAACATTGCTGCGTCTGGGCCTCCGAAGCAGACGCCTGGTTCGTGCACCTATGCTGACTGGTGTTCATCGACGACGAAGGCTAGAATTTGCACGCCAGTACAGCAGCTGGACGTCCACTGAGTGGCGACAGGTAGCGTTTTCAGATGAATCGCGTTTTATGCTCCATCGGACAGATGGACGTTGGCGTATAAGGCGTGAAACCTCTGAAAGGAACCACCCTGCAACCATTGCAGGAACGGTCCAAGCTGGAGGCGGGAGCATTATGGTCTGGGGAATGTTTTCCTGGCATTCTCTGGGTTCACTGATTATTGTGGAAGGCACGATGGATCAATACAAGTACGCATCTGTCCTTGCGGACCATGTCCACCCCTACATGCGCATTGTTTTTCCTCAGGATGATGGCATCTTCCAGCAGGACAATGCGAGGTGCCATACAGCTGCCAGTGTACGTGCGTGGTTCGAAGAGCACCAGGATGAGTTTACCGTCCTCCCCTGGCCAGCAAACTCACCTGACTTAAACCCAATCGAGCATCTGTGGGACCATCTCGATCGAGTTGTTCGCGCCATGGATCCTCAACCGCGTAATCTAGCGCAGCTGGCCTCGGCATTAGAGTCGGCATGGCTCAACATCCCAGAGAAGTCTCGCTCGCTGTCGTACATATAACTTTTATATAATAATAAAAAGTTTTGCTTGGCTCTAATACTTAATTGTAGCGTTGAGCTGAATTCAATGCCTAAATAAACATAAGCTGTCAAACAAGATGGCCGCCCTGAGTGTATTGACATCACCATGAACCCAAGGAGTTAGTTGGTGGAAAATAAATCCAGATTTTCCAAACCTCAGCTCCTCAAAACCTTTTATTTTCCGCCCTGACCTGTCGTGTCCCTGTGCGCCTCAGGCTGCGACCAGGAGCTGTTTGAACACACGCTGGAGCTGCGGGAGCATCGGCTGGATGTGGAGGAGCTGCTGACGGAGGAGAAGAGGGTCATCGAGTCTCTGAGGAAGGAGAACGACCTGGTCGTGAAGAAGGTCAGCGCTGGCTGCCTTCAGTTCTGCTGCGTCTCTGCGATGCTCTGCTCATCGTCTTGGTGTTTCTGTCGGGTTTTGGTTTCTGTACTTGCAGAGCAACGTGGTGAAGAACAGCCGGACGGCCCTGGAGAACGACATAGAGCTCATCAACAAGGAGAAGCAGATGAAAATGAACGAACTGGACCTGGTGGTTCCTCTCAGACTGGATCAGGTGCAGAAAAGCTTCATTCAACTAGAAAACATGACATTATGACAGTTTCATTAAGAGCCACTGTTTTATAAATCTCTATTTGAAAAATGTGTTACAAAACCAAGTAATCTGTTTTCTTCCACTTCATATTTAAACATCAACATGACAAAATGTGGAAAGATAAAATCATCCATTCAAAAGAAAACAGATTATTTTTAAAAAATGGCCATGTTGGTGTAGATCAGTGTTTCTCAACCTTTTTTGGCCCAGCGCCCCCCCAGCCTTTATCCAGGTCCCTCACCGCCCCCCAACAAAGAATTTGTAGGCTACTTTGCACTGACCATTATTTTATTATTAATAATATAATTATCACTATTGTAGATGTTTTGTTTTTTATGCTTGTTTCTGTATTTATCATCAAAAATAATTTCCCAGAGAACAAAAAGTCATGGGAATAGAAATTATTTTCACAGGTGTCTATGAAAAATGCAATGAACATTCAAGTTAAAATTGGTTGGTCTAACAGCAGCCAATCAGAGAGGAGAATATATTATTATTTTGTGCCACTTTCTAGTTGTTAAATATTCCACAAAACGACCAGATAAAAGATGTTCAACACGCCAGTTTAAACTTTGAACTATTTGCCAAGCGACTGAGCTCTGCAACATTAAAACATGGATAGAACTGTAACTACATTAATCATAGCTCTTCTTCTCTTCAGTGTTTCTGTCAGTTTCTGGTGGTGCAGCTCTGTGCTGCCTTCAGGATAATGGGACATCAGAGCATCAACCATAAAACTTCACCCACATGGCATTTACTGTACAAACCAGAGCTTTCAGTGGAAAAACAAAAGTTCCAGGTCCTTTTAATGCCATACAAATATGAGACAGAAACATGGATTACATCTTTATATTGACCTGTCTACTGATTATAGATTAATAGTTTTACTGGACAGAAATTACAAAGAACAAATCTGGTTCTTAATCAAATCCTAATGAGTCAAATTGAAAGTGTCATGGAGTCTCATCCTCATGACATTAACACTAACATGAAAAATAATATTGAAGAAATAAATATATCAAATTAATTAAAAACATAAATCAGTGATCAGTTCTTTACTGTTATGGTCTGTAAGATATATTTATTCTCAGTATTAGATGTGGTCTCAACAAACCCATGGCACTAAAACAATATTATTTTACCTTTTATCTAGAAACAGTTTCTGTTTATTCTTGCCATACAGTCCTCTGTATTAATTATTGCTCAAAAGGTCTTGCCATACCAGTTTATTCCTCTGTATTTACTTTAGTTTCTTAGTTTATTCTTGCATTTTGTTCTTTTTTCATTTCCATTTAGTTTAATTTGATTAATATTATCTTCTCTTGGTTTATTGTTATGTCCACTTTAGTTTCTTTCCTGTTGCTACATTTATTTTATCATTTATTGACGCTATTCTCTCAGTCTGCTATCATGTGTTGATTTTTCACTGTTCAGCGTCAGATTCTCTGTTTTTATGTCATAATTCACATCTAGTTCGTCACTCCGTTTTATGTCCCGCTTCTCCTGTTTGAGTTTTGTGCAATGTGCGCATCTTTTTGTAAATTTAGTTATTTTTTTGCCCTCTAAGGTGCAGGGCGGTCGGGAAGCATATCGATGGGGAAAAGGCAGACTGACATAAACCTTTTAAAACAACGGAAACAATTTCTGCATTCTGATTATTGAAATTTAAAAGATCTGTGTTGTTCTATCACGCCCGTTTTATACCGGACCACTTACTGCTCCGGTGTTAACGTTATAAAATGAACGCACTCTATCGTGGAATCACCATGGAGGGATTTCTTTATTTAAATGGGTTAATTTTTCAGAGGGAGACACAGTGAGGGGATCGTGATTTTAGTTACCAGTAGCAGGAGAACGGAGCTGCGCCAAGAAGCTAACAGAAGCTACAAACACTGAATAGAAGAAGATCTGCCATCGATACAGTTGCAGCCAAGCATGATTTAATGTTACACAATACAGTTTTACCAAGTTGCCAAGTGCTATTGTTGTGCATATAAGGTATAAAGTTTACCTTCGACCAAACGCCCCCCAAAAGCATCCCAGCGCGCCCCTTTTGTAAAAATGTCTGCCAGCGCCCCCTGCCATCCTCTGAACGGCCCCTGGGGGGCGGTACTGCCCACGTTGAGAACCGCTAGTGCGCTAGTGTAGAGCTTTAGCATTAGCTTCAACTAACTAGCATGTTGTTGTAGCACTTCATCTTTAGTAAAGCTAACGATTAAGTTTAGTGCTTTAAGTTCGGCATGGACATTTATTTAGTTATCTGTGACCATTTCTAAATCTTTTTTCTCTATTTTATTTCTGTACTTGTTTCGAATTTTCCTAACCAGATAGCGTATCACAACAACAAGTGGATGCGATCTGACCTGAGCGAGGCAATGGTGATGCACAGCACCGAGCTGGACAAGCTGCAGCGGCGCCTCCGCCAGCTGGAGGCGGAGAAGGTGGAGCAGAAGAACCTGCACCGTGCGGCTCGCCAGCAGAGGAACAAGCTGATCAATGAGGACAGGGACAAGAACGCCAAGATCCAAGGTGAACTATTAGCGCTCAAGAAACAGAAACATGTTTACTGTCGGTCTGAACGGCTTGTCGATGCAGAGCTGGGGAGGGAATTCAAAGAGATGCAGATGGCAAAGTTCGGCCGGCTGGTGGATCTGGAGGCTCTGCAGATGATGACGGGCAGCAGGAAGCTGGAGGAGCTGAAGCAGGAGAAGCTGCACTTAGAATCATTTCAAGCCAAGGAGGTGCAAGAATGGGAGGCAAGTTTTCCAGAAATAAAAACTTTTCTTCGTCATTTAGGAACTGAAACTTCTAAAACAAGCTCTGCTAACGTTTGCTGTAAAATCCAGGCCAAGATAGAGGAAAGGATGGAGGTTTTATCGGCAGAGATGAAGAACTACAACGAGAATCTCTTCACCATGACGAGTCTGTGGGAGCAGAAGAAAATGCTGGAGACCAAACTCAACGCCAGGCAGAAGAAAATAGTCAGTCTCTCACACAGATTACATTAGCCGGGTTTCCAGAAACGATTTTTAATCCACATTCTGAAACAGTTGATGAAAAAGGCAAAATTCTAAATAACTTCCTCCATCTTGCAAAACAGTTTCCACACCACCTTGACATGGTTTTTGGCTGATGGGGTGATGAACACACGAGGTGACTAATTCCTGATGTGGCGCCTTACCAGAGGCACAAAACTATGAAAAATTTCACAGTCACTTGAGATTTACATGAAAATAGGATGGAAACATGGCTACTGTGGGCAGGTGCAAGGTAACAGCTGACCATATTAGCTGTGTTTTTCTCAACATTTTTTTTTGTGTATTTTGAAGTATTGCATTAGGAAAGGTCGATTCAAACTTAAAAGGAATCAAAATAACTTCTTTAGTTTTTACCCTCGCTTCATGTAGATTTTGGTTTTTCTGTAAAATAATTTCTGACGTAACGGGTCTGCACCTTACCAGAGGCGTGAAACTCAAAAAATGTCCAAACCTCCAGGTTGGAAGAGGCTGACACGTTTTCCAAACAAGATGGCTGCCATAGGCGTGCCAACATCACTCTGAAGTCTGGAAACCCAAAGAGTGCATTGGTGAAAAAATATCCAGATTTTCCTTAAATTCAAAGACAAAACATTTAATTATTTGATAAATTGATCGTCTGTGACCAAAATGACAATTTTATGCTTTGATTTTGGCTTTTCTTGACCTTTTAACGTAGCGGTAGGTTTCAGATCCAGCCAGGACGGTGCTGGATCGGTTCCCAACATCCGGTATGTGTTCCTGCAGGGCAGACAGCAGTTCAAGGACCACCGGAGACGGATGGACCAGGACGCCATCCAGCAGTGCAAGGAGCTGATAGAGAAGCAGACGCAGATGGCTGACGCTCTGCGGAGCGACATCACCACCCTGTCCAACAAAGGGGGACATGTGTTGCCCGACAGCTGCCTCCAGCTGCCTCCCACCACCATGCTGTCCACGTCCATCGCTGACCACGAGACAGAAATAAAAAACAATACACCAACAGAGGGCGCTAGTCTGCCGTAAACAGCAAGATGAAGCTACAGAACAGCACAGCTGTTGCAGCTAGTTTTCAGTCTCAATTAGAGGGATTACATACGGAAGAAGATTAGGGCCAATGTTTTAAAAAAATGTAAGAATTCTCAATTTAATCTCAAAATTCAGACTTTTGATGTCAAAAGATTAAAGTCAGAATTGTTTTTTTTTTCAGTGGCACTAATCCTCTTCCAAAGATACATGAACAAAATGAGACGCATTTAACTTTTCTTGGAATTTAATGTGTGTATTTTTTTCCCACAAAAACTGCTGTAATTTTTACAAAGAGTTATAAGTTATAAACATTAAAGGGTTCCCACAATTCAAGTCTTCCATCTTCTGTTTCCGTCTCAAATAGAGAACCAACCGGTTTTAGTCCATGTTCATATCGTCCATGAAGTTTAATGCTGGTTGGTCATGGAAAATACACAGTTTATTCTCCATGGTAATTATAATCTTTAGGTTGCTGCGACTGTAATAACTTGCTGTTATAAGAATCTTTTCATTTTGAGCACTTTCTCAGTGAAACTTGAAGGGATTTCATCATACCTGAAGAACTCCAATCCATTTTCCACATTGTTGAGGTTCATTTTTGTTGCCGGGAACACAGCGACTCCTGTTTGGACCAAATCAATCGTACTCAGACTGTTTGGAGGCGTTGGTGTGTCGGGGCATCCTCAAAAAGTCAAATTCATATTAAAAATGTAAGTTAGCCTTCAGTACATTGTTCTTCCAGGGTTTTTCTGTCAGGAAAAAAGTTTGAGTTATGTGCAGACATCTTCATTGAGTTCTGACTGGTAGAGGCTACTGCTAACTAGCTGCTAATATATCCTTGCTAGGTAGCTAGTGTGTCTTCCATCTGTCATTGGTGATGGGCTCAACACCACCAACACACAGGTACATATATGTATATATTGTGTTCCTGCAGGGGGGAAAACAGTATTTAGTCACCAAATGTGCAAGTTCTCCCACTTAAAAAGATGAGAGAGACCTGTAATTGACATCACAGGTAGACCTCAACTATGAGAGACAAAATGAGGAAAACATAAATTAGAAAATAAAAAAATAAATTAGAAAATCACGTCTGATTTTTAAAGAATTTATGTGCAAACAAGGGTGGAAAATAAGTATTTGGTCAGTAACAAAAGTTAATTTAAATACATTGTAATACGTATATCCTTATTGGCAATGACAGGTCGTATGTTTTAGCACACCGTAGCTAGTATGTCGGCCCATTCCTCCAAGCAGATCTCCTTTAAAACATCGATGTTCTGAGGCAACACAGACTTTCAACTCTCTCCAAAGGAGTTCTATGGTGTTGAGCTCTGGAGACTAGCTTGGCCACTCCAGGACCTTGAAATACTTCTTACGAAGCCACTCCTTTGTTGCCCTGGCGTGTGCTTGGGATCATTGTCCTGCTGAAAGACCCAGCCATGTTTCATCCTCAATACCCTTGCTGATGGAAGGAGGTTTGCATTCAAAATCTCACAATACCTGGCCCCATTCATTCTTTAATGTACACGAACCAGTCATCCTGGTCCCTTTGCAGAGAAACAGCCCCAAAGCATGATGTTGCCACCCCCATGCTTCACAGTTGGTATGCTGTTTTTTGGATGCAACTCGGCATTCACTCTCCTCCAAGTTGTGTTTCGACCAAACAGTTCTACTTTGGTTTCGTCTGACCAAATGGCATTCTCCCAAAACTCTTCTGGAACATCCAAATACTCTCTAGCAAACTTCAGACGTGCCCGGATCTGTACTGGCTTAAGCAGGGACACGTCTGGTACTGCAAGATCCAAGTCCCTGGCAGCGTAGTGTGCTACTGTCGGTAGGCTTTATAACATTGATCCCAGCTTTCTGCAGGTCATTCACTAGGTCCCCCTGTGTGGTTCTCATTGCATTAATTATTGAGAAGAAATTCTTCTTAATAAATTGATGTAATATAGCGTTGGACAGAAGATGGAGTAACTATGGCTCTGCTACAGAACAACAGAAACAATCAAGCTAATTTATTTAGATTATCAGAGATCCTATAAAGCAGAAATCAATAATGCTTCTTACAGTATTCCAGTTTAGTTTTAAATCTGTTATCGCTCCAGCAGCTGTGTTTTTCCAGCGCGCCATCCTTAGGCTAATTATGTTGATACAGCCATCAGGTCCTAATGAAAGGGTCTAAATGATAGTGTAGCTGGAGGCAGTGGCAGACCTTTAATCTGCCCTGATCAGGCCTTACGAGCCCCTAATAAGAGAATAAATCTGCCTGTGAGGCTTCAGGCTTAATCAATAGAACATTAAGTCGTGATGAGGACACAATACGAGGGCTACACCTCTAACCAGTTACTCTCTAATGTAAATCAAGCAATCTCAAATGGAAAGCATCTTGTTTTGGTTTGTAGGAATTCAGGCTGTTTTTACCCCTGATAGTCTGGTAGATTTGGTTTGATTGTGGACTAAAATAGCAAAATTTGCTACATTTTCAGCTGCTGCTGTTAATTTTCACACTTCCAATTGTGTCAAACAATTTAATGTTCCCTCCTCACCTGTGGTGGCGCTGCATCAAGAACCACTGAAGTCTTCACAAAATGTAAAGAAATTGTCGTAAAGATTTTAGTGGTTGGAGGATTTCTATTTTATCTTTGGTAAAAGACCATTAGCCATTTCTCCAGTTAGCATTAAACTCTCGCATTTAGTTGTATTTACCCAGAATACCTTGCGCTGTAGTCCATTTCCTAATCTTGGAGTGGTTTTCAGTCCACTTGGCGTTCACATATGCATTTGAACCACACCAGAGTTCACTTCAACCGAACCAAGACTGAGATATGTAGACAGACCAGAGTTCACCTATTTAGAGTTTGATTACTCATTCACATCTCCACAAATGAACCGGACTTTCTAGGTAAACGGACTGGAGTTGGATTAAAGCGGACTAAACCTTAGAGATGTGATTCAGTTCCAATTTTTAGGGTCATGATTCAACTCGGAAACAACTTTTATTTCAGAAATTCACTCTCCTAATCAGAAGATCTAAAGATTCTGATTAAATTATGTAACTGACAAGAGAAAAAGTGTGAACAAAGAGAATATTTATTTAAAACAGTTCCATACTTGACAAGAATAGGTTTGTGCATAAAATTCTGTAACTGACTGGTATTAGGTTAGCTCAGGCTTACCTGAAACTAAGAACAAATTAAATTCATTTTAAAAAAGCGTATGAAACTAATATTTAAAGTTGATATTGGGATACTTCCGTTGACAATATTCAGGTGTTTATTGTATTTATTTTGATTTATTTGACTTTTCAAACGCTTCACTAGATAGAAGAACATAGATTGTCTATAAACAAGAGGTCTTACTTTAACATAAACTGTATGTGTGTCTGCGTTTCATTGGATTATGTTTAAAACAAGTTTGTTGTTCATTCAATAAAGTTACTTGTACTGGATAGAGTATCCAGAAATTTTACTCAAGTAAGAGCAGCGATAATAATATAAAAATATTAAGTTAAAGTAATCATTACAGATCAGTTAAACTACTCCTAAAAGTTATTTTCAAATAATTACCCAAGTAAATGTAACATATGTAAAAGTAAATGTAGTTGGTTACTGTTTACCTCTGCTCTTTTTATTAACTAAATTAGTAGGAGGGATGTTGTTTATATTTATAGATATACAAATGTTTACATATCAAGCTGGTATCCCATCAACATTTAACTCCAGTTGGTGGCGCTAATGCACCAGAACGTTCCTTGCCAGCCGCCATTACCAGAGAAGAAGAAGAAGGAACGCCCGCCATTGAGGAGCGCGTCAGTTCAGTGGCCGTTTCTCACATAGACATAATATAAGGATAGACCCTCATGCGCCGCTCTCGCCTATTGTCGCTGACGAGATTTAGGGCGGCCATCTTGGAGCGGTAGACCACTGAACTCAGCCTTATGTGTTTAGCGGGCAAAATGACATATCAGTACATTTAATCGATCATAACACACTTTTTTGTTACTGGAAACCATATTCAAACATCTATCAAAGCTACATTTATAAACAATTGTATTATTTAAGTATGTTTTTAATACATAGTTCAGCATTTTTAAATATGAGTGGCTATAACAATAGAATAGGAATGGAATATTCTGATATCGATGTATGATGAGCATATTACAAAGCACACAGCCGAGAATAATTTATTGTGAACGGCTGTGTGTATAATTTATTATAATAATACATATTTATATAACTATACAAAAACAAATAAATTATGATTAATACTGAATTATATATATATATATATATATATATATATATATATATATATATATATATATATATATATATATATATATATATATATATATATATATATATATTAGGGGTTGCACCAATTAGTCGACTAGTCGATTCTTTTCTACGCAAGGACTTTTTTCTGGGCCAGTCAGCTAGTCGCATCACGTGACAAAACATATTTTTCCAAGGAAATAAAAGAAGATGGACTAGGTGAGTTTGTCAGAAAGCTCAAATTGTATAAAAAAAGGAAATAATTTAACAAAGTGAAACTGTAAATTACAGCCTAGGCTCCCGCAAAAGGGGCGTTGCGCTGCACCGTGGTTAGCGCGGCGCCCCGCATACAGATACTTTAGCCGGCGGTAGTCAGGAGTCCGACTCCCGTCCTCCATTCGCTGGGCCCACCATACCTCTCTCTCCCGCTCTGCCCCCTTACAGTCAGATTGCTGTCAAATAAACTAGTGCCGAAAAAATCCTTTAAAAAAAAGACTACCGGAATAATGTGCGACAACGGGTTTTTTTTACCCCTCACCTACCCCCAGCTGATCAGCGTCACCCTGCTTACTGAAGCTTCTAACCTGGCAGCTTTGCGCTGTTATAAAAATATGATTTGACAACATCTGTAAACTAAGTCCAGCTTCATCCTGAGAGTCTGATCGAGCCGATCTCTGTCTCCGTCTGCATGTCGGTTCAGAGCCGCTGCTGAGTCAGCAGAGCTTCCTGCTGCGCGTCGGGCGGAGGAGCAGCGGGAGGCTTCGTTGAATTCAACAGTAACCAAACGGAATCCGTTCATGATAAGTTTGGCTTGTGATGTTCCAAAAGCACCATTATGGCCAGTGTGATAATTTGACTCCTATACGAGTAGCTATACAGAGATCATCAGTAACCGCCGGTGTTTAAAAAAAAAAAATTCCCTTCTCACCCTCCTCGGTGGTCTCTCTCTCTTTCATCCTCTGACCTCTACCAGAGGCCTGGGAGCTTGAGGGTTCTGCGCAGTATCTTGGCTGTGCCTAGTACTGCACATTTCTGGACTGAGATGTCTGATGTTGTTCCTGGGATCTGTTTTAGCCACTGCTCCAGTTTGGGGGTTTCTGCCCCGAGGGCCCCGATGACCACAGGCACCACTGTGGTCTTCACCTTCCAGTTCTTTTCCAGTTCCTCCCTGAGGCCCTGGTATTTCTCCAGTTTCTCCTTTTTCCTGATGTTGTAGTCACTTGGTATAGCTACATCCACCACAACGGCTTTCCTCTGTTCTTTATCCACCACCACAATGTCCGGTTGGTTCTCCATTACCATCTTGTCTGTCTGGATCTGGAAGTCCCACAGGATCTTAGCTCGGTCATTCTCCACCACCTTTGGGGGTGTTTCCCACTTCGATCTCGGGGCTTCCAGTCCATATTCTGCACAGATGTTCCTGTACACTATGCCCGCCACCTGGTTATGTCGTTCCATGTACGCTTTCCCTGCCAGCATCTTGCACCCTGCTGTTATGTGCTGGACTGTCTCAGGGGCCTCCTTGCACAACCTACACCTTGGGTCTTGTCTGGTGTGGTAGATCTGAGCCTCTATTGCTCTGGTGTTTAGGGCCTGTTCCTGTGCAGCCAGGATGAGCCTCTGTGCTGTCCTCGAGTCCAGCTTTGTCCAGCCATTGGTAGGATTTCCTGACATCAGCCACTTCAGTTATTTGTCGGTGGTACATCCCATGTAGGGGCTTGTTCTCCCATGATGGAACCTCTAGCCCCTCATCCTCTGTTCCCCATTGCCTGAGACATTCGCTGAGCATATCGTCCGTTGAGGCTTTGTCCTTGATGTATTTATGAATCTTGGATGTTTCATCCTGGACAGTGGCTCTCACACACTAGTCCTCTGCCTCCTTCCTTACGGCTCGTGTTCAGTCTCAGGGTGCTGGATTTGGGGTGGAACCCTCCATGCATGGTTAGTAACTTCCGAGTCTTAACATCCGTGGCCTTTATCTCTTCCATTGGCCAGCTAATTATTCCGGCAGGGTATCTGATTACTGGTAAGGCATAGCTGTTTATTGCACGGATCTTGTTCTTGCCATTGAGCTGGCTTCTCAGGACTTGCCTTAGTCGTTGGAGGTATTTAGCTGTGGCTCCTTTCCTTGTGACCTCATCGAGGTTGCCATTTGTTTGTGGTATTCCCAGGTACTTGTAACTGTGCTCTATGTCTGCTATTGTTCCTTCTGGGAGTGAGACCCCTTCTGTGCGGACGACCTTCCCTCTCTTTGTAACCATCCGACCACAGTTTTCTAGTCCGAATGACATCCCAATGTCAGTGCTGTATATCCTGGTGGTGTGGATCAGTGAGTCGATGTCTCGCTCACTCTTAGCGTACAGCTTGATGTCATCCATGTAGAGGAGGTGACTGATTGTGGCCCCATTCTTCAGTCGGTATCCGTAGCCAGTCTTGTTGATGATTTGGCTGAGGGGGTTCAGGCCTATGCAGAACAGCAGTGGGGACAGAGCATCTCCTTGGTATATGTATATGAGAAGTGTGGTCGGATGGTTACAAAGAGAGGGAAGGTCGTCCGCGCAGAAGGGGTCTCACTCCCAGAAGGAACAATAGCAGACATAGAGCACAGTTACAAGTACCTGGGAATACCACAAACAAATGGCAACCTCAGTGTCTCTCATACCATGAGAGACACTGATAAGCACGACATGCCGGCTCAGACGTCGCCCGGCCAAACAAGGTCTGCATCATGTGCTGGGGAACCAGAGCACCTAGATGAAAAATGGGCCACTGGAACAAGACGGAAATGGGCGAGAGGTGAAAACATGGATCTGTTGGAATGCTACTACTCAAGTAACCCTAGTCAGAGGGGCTACATGCAAAGACTGTGGGAGGAATGGTTACTTCGACATCCCCAGTCAACACTAACTGCTAAGCAACTAGTGGCTCAGTGTTCCAACATCCGCAAACGGCAACTGCTCTCACAACTTGAGATTGACGAGGTACAACACAAATGCTATGGCAAAGGGGAGGAGCCAGAACGCCAGGTCAGAGGGGAGTTAACTACCCACCCAGAGACTGGGTATGTAGCCCCAGTAATGAACGAACCATCAGAGCTGAACGAGACAGCAACTGACCTGAGAGAGAGAATTGTGGCCGTAATGAACACCAGACAACCCCGACGCCAATTACAACGGCTGAGTGAAGCACCACCAGAAAGTCTAATTGAAGATGTGAATGCAGCATTGAGAACGATCCCTACCAACACCATAACAGAAACCAATGAGCTGATATACAACTCAGCATCAGTGATCCTTGAGATGCTTGGCTATAAGAGCAATCATGAGACCCAATACCCACCATGGAAAAGACGGTTAGAGGCTAAGATCAAGATAACAAGGAGGGAAGTGAGCCAATTGTCAGAGCTCCAAAGGGGTGCAATGAAAAGATCAGTACCCAAGAAGTACAGCCAGATGCCCAAACCTGAAGCACTCGAAACTGCCTAACAAAGGCTCCAAGCCTTGGCCAGCCGCCTGAAGAGATACACAAGAGAGAATGAAGCCAGGAAGATTAACCGGCTCTTCCACACCCAACCAGCTAAAGTGTACTCTCAATGGCAGGGCACTAACAACAGAGCAGACCCACCAAGGCTGGAGACTGAACAATACTGGAAAGGCATATGGGAAAGGGAGGCGACCCACCACAGGAGTGCAAAGTGGCTGACCTCTCTATGAGAGGAACACAGCAACCTCCCTGAACAAGCCCCGGTAACCATCACTGTGGCAGATGTCCAAGAAAGAGTCTCGGGTATGAAAAACTGGACAGCACCAGGACCTGACATGATCCATGCCTACTGGCTAAAGAAACTCACTGCCCTCCATGAGCGACTGGCAGCTCAAATGAACCAGCTGCTACAAAATGGGATTCACCCTGAATGGTTAACTGAAGGTCGCACAATCCTGATACAGAAGGATCCCTCAAGGGGTTCAATCCCATCCAACTATCGGCCAATAACCTGTCTCTCTACAACATGGAAGCTCATATCAGGCATCGTAGCGGCTAAGATAAGTGGTCACATGGATAAATACATGAGTACGGCACAGAAGGGCATTGGCAAAAATAGCAGAGGAGCCAAACACCAACTCCTTGTAGACCACACAGTCGCCCGAGACTGCAAAACCCGACACACCAACCTGTGCACCGCTTGGATAGATTACAAGAAAGCCTATGACTCAATGCCACACACTTGGATCAATGAATGCTTAGAGATGTACAACATCAATAGGACTCTAAGAGCCTTCATTGCAAACTCGATGGGGCTGTGGAAAACCACCCTTGAAGCCAACTGCAAACCACTTGCACAAGTGTCCATCAAATGTGGCATATACCAAGGAGATGCTCTGTCCCCACTGCTGTTCTGCATAGGCCTGAACCCCCTCAGCCAAATCATCAACAAGACTGGCTACGGATACCGACTGAAGAATGGGGCCACAATCAGTCACCTCCTCTACATGGATGACATCAAGCTGTACGCTAAGAGTGAGCGAGACATCGACTCACTGATCCACACCACCAGGATATACAGCACTGACATTGGGATATCATTCGGACTAGAGAAGTGTGGTCGGATGGTTACAAAGAGAGGGAAGGTCGTCCGCACAGAAGGGGTCTCACTCCCAGAAGGAACAATAGCAGACATAGAGCACAGTTACAAGTACCTGGGAATACCACAAACAAATGGCAACCTCGATGAGGTCACAAGGAAAGGAGCCACAGCCAAATACCTCCAACGAATAAGGCAAGTCCTGAGAAGCCAGCTCAATGGCAAGAACAAGATCCGTGCAATAAACAGCTATGCCTTACCAGTAATCAGATACCCTGCCGGAATAATTAGCTGGCCAATAGAAGAGATAAAGGCCACGGATGTTAAGACTCGGAAGTTACTAACCATGCATGGAGGGTTCCACCCCAAATCCAGCACCCTGAGACTGTACACGAGCCGTAAGGAAGGAGGCAGAGGACTAGTGTGTGAGAGCCACTGTCCAGGATGAAACATCCAAGATTCATAAATACATCAAGGACAAAGCCTCAACGGACGATATGCTCAGGGAATGTCTCAGGCAATGGGGAACACAGGATGAGGGGCTAGAGCTTCCATCATGGGAGAACAAGCCCCTACATGGGATGTACCACCGACAAATAACTGAAGTGGCTGATATCAGGAAATCCTACCAATGGCTGGACAAAGCTGGACTCAAGGACAGCACAGAGGCTCTCATCCTGGCTGCACAGGAACAGGCCCTAAACACCAGAGCAATAGAGGCTCAGATCTACCACACCAGACAAGACCCAAGGTGTAGGTTGTGCAAGGAGGCCCCTGAGACAGTCCAGCACATAACAGCAGGGTGCAAGATGCTGGCAGGGAAAGCGTACATGGAACGACATAACCAGGTGGCGGGCATAGTGTACAGGAACATCTGTGCAGAATATGGACTGGAAGCCCCGAGATCGAAGTGGGAAACACCCCCAAAGGTGGTGGAGAATGACCGAGCTAAGATCCTGTGGGACTTCCAGATCCAGACAGACAAGATGGTGATGGAGAACCAACCGGACATTGTGGTGGTGGATAAAGAACAGAGGAAAGCCGTTGTGGTGGATGTAGCTATACCAAGTGACTACAACATCAGGAAAAAGGAGCATGAGAAACTGGAGAAATACCAGGGCCTCAGGGAGGAACTGGAAAAGAACTGGAAGGTGAAGACCACAGTGGTGCCTGTGGTCATCGGGGCCCTCGGGGCAGTCTCCCCCAAACTGGAGCAGTGGCTAAAACAGATCCCAGGAACAACATCAGACATCTCAGTCCAGAAATGTGCAGTACTAGGCACAGCCAAGATACTGCGCAGAACCCTCAAGCTCCCAGGCCTCTGGTAGAGGACCCGAGTTCAGAGGATGAAAAGAGACCACCCGCAGAGGGTGAGAAGGGAATTTTTTTTTTTATATATATTGACTAGCAGCGGAGCCAAACACCAACTCCTTGTAGACCACACAGTCCCCCGAGACTGCAAAACCCGACACACCAACCTGTGCACCGCTTGGATAGATTACAAGAAAGCCTATGACTCAATGTCACACACTTGGATCAATGAATGCTTAGAGATGTACAACATCAATAGATGAAGAAAAATACCACTCGTTACAAAATACAATGAGAGCCAGCTGTCAAGGGGAAATCAACGTCGGACTCCATAACAACCAGCGACCAATCAGCTGCTGGAACGCTTGGGGTCGGGTGGGTCACACGTTGTATGTGAACACACCCATTCCGTCCCGTTCCGTTCCGTTCCTGCAGTGTGAAAGTGCCTATATTGAGAAACTGCCCGTGTTTACGTTTAAACCGCCTCTCCGTTTGCCGTTTTACTTGTAGTCAACGGCAGAAACATCCGCTGGAGGTTAAAAAAAATCTGTTTAACTGAACTTAGCTAAAAATCTCGCTAAAAGCCACCATGACCAATGAAGGCGCAGTTCTTGAGGCCTACAACAACGAGCTTATCAAGTGTAAGTCGCTGCATTTACATTTTAACTACCTAAATAGATGTTTTCTGTTTTTAAAGGGGGTTGTCATGTTGTTTCAGTTCTAGCTTCCAATAGCTAGAGGGCGATTCCACTTAATTTTTCACTACCTTCCGCATAATTAATCGACTGTAGTTCAAAATCTACTATACCTAGACACTTAAAATGTGGACTAGATTATTCTGCTCTAATAGCAGAATATTTAAAACCGTGTTTGGGATTTGTGAAACCTTTTTCTGATTTGTGAAAACTTAATAAAGTTCAAAAATCACACTTTTTTTGGCATCTCTTTCATACTAGAACTGCTCTAATTAAAAAAATACAACTCATACACATTTCAAACCTGGACTAGATTATTCTGCTCTAACAGCAGAATATTTAAAACCATGTTTGGGATTTGTGAAAACTTTGTCTGAATTGTGAAAACTCAATAAACTTTGATTTTCACCATTTTTTGGCATCTGGATCACCTTAGATCTGCTCTAATTAAATAACTACAACACCTAGACTCTTCAAACTTGGACTAAATTATTCTGCTCTAACAGCAGAATAATTACAACCATGATTGTGATTTGTGAAACCTTTTTCTGATTTGTGAAACTTCAATAAAGCAATTATCACAAATTTTTGCATCTCTTTCATACTAGAACTGCTCTAATTAAAAAACTACATCATCTAGACCAGTGGTTCTTAACCTGGGTTCAACCGAACCCCGGTTAAGGGTTCGGTGAGTCGGTCTCAGGGGTTCGGCGGAGCCTCTGCCACTTAGGTAAAGACACACTTGTGTAAAATCGTGATGACGCTTTGCCATCACTTGCTGCTGAGGATCACGTTACATTGCTTAGCCAATCAGAGGATCACGTTACATTGCTTATCCAATCAGAGGATCACGTTGCATTGCTTAGCCAATCAGAGGATCACGTTGCATTGCTTAGCCAATCAGAGGATCACGTTACATTGCTTAGCCAATCAGAGCTGTGGAGGAGCCCTGATTGGAGGAGCTCCACTCTCAGCAGGGATTTGAACTTGTGTCTTTAATTACTTCAGCAAAGCTCAGTTACCAAATTCTGTAGCTTTCGGTGTTCTTCTAAATCTGCTCCTTAGTCGCATCTTTTCGGGGTTGGTGCTGCTTCTGATGCCCTTTTCGCCCCCCCCCCCCCAACGCCCCCTCTGGTGTTGCGCCCCTATGCGTTGCATACCCTGCATACCCACTTTTTGCGCCACTGCTGGTGGGTTCGGTGCCTCAAAAAAGGTTAAGAACACTTAAAACTTGGACTAGATTAGTCTCCTCTTAAGAAGAATCTTTATAACCATGTTTGGGATTTGTGAAACATTTTTCTGATTTGTGAAAACTCAGTAAAATTCAATTTTCACAATTTTTTTGCATCTGGAGCACCATAGATCTGGTCTAATTAAAAAACTACAACTCCTAGACACTTCAAACCTGCACTGGATTATTAAACCTGCACTTTATTATAATAAAGTGCTTTTGAATTTTGACTAATAATTGAATTTGAAAACAACCGCTGTAAAATACTTGAACTGCTCTAATTAAAAATCTACAAAACCTAGACACTTCATTTATTCTCCTCTTAAAGCTGGATATTTAAAAACATTTTTGGGATTTGTGAAACATTTTTCTGACTTTTGAAAACTCAATAAAATTTGATTTTCACATTTTTTTGTATCTGGATCATACAAGATCCGCTCTAATTTAAAAACTACAACACATAGACTCTTCAAACTTGCACTGGACTTTTCTGCTTTAATAGTAGAATATTTGAAACCATGTTTGGGATTTGTGAAACTTTTATCTGATTTGTGAAACTTCAAAAAATATCACCACTTTTTTTTAATCTTTTATCACACGAGAACTGCTCTAATTCCAAAGCTACAACACCTAGACACTTCAAACCTGAATCAGATTATTATCAATTAATAGCAGAATATTTAAAACCATGTTTTGGATTTGTGAAACCTTTTTCTCATTTGTGAAACTTCTATAAATGTTGATTTCAGACGTTTTCTGGATCTTGGTCACATGAGAGCTGCTCCAGTTCTAAAACTACGACACCTAGACTCTTGAAACCTGGACTATAATATTCTGCTCTAATAGAATATTTTAATCCATGTTTGGGATTTGTGAAACCTTTATGTGATTTGTGAAACTTCACTAAAGATCAGATTATTATTCACACTTGTTCCATGCGGTTGTTTTCAAATTCAATTATAATTCAAAACCACTTTATTATAATAAAGTGCAGGTTTAATAATCCAGTGGAGGTTTGAAGTGTCTAGGAGTTGAAGTTTTTTAATTAGACCAGATCTATGGTGTTCCAGATGCAAAAAATTGTGAAAATTGAATTTTACTGAGTTTTCACAAATCAGTAAAATGTTTCACAAATCCCAAACATGGTTATAAAGATATTTATTGAAGAGCAGAATAATTTAGACCAGGTTTGAAGAGTCTAGGTGTTGTAGTTTTCTAATTAGACTAGTTCTAGTATGGAAGAGATGCGAAAAATGGCGATAATCAAACTTTATTGAAGTTTCACAAATCAGAAAAAGGTTTCACAAATCCCAAACATGGTTTTAAATATTCTACTGTTAGAGCAGAATAATCTAGTCCAGGTTTGAAATGTGTATGAGTTGTATTTTTTTAATTAGAGCAGTTCGAGTATGAAAGAGATGCCAAAAAATTGTGATTTTCGAACTTTATTGAGTTTTTACAAATCAGAAAAAGGTTTCACAAATCCCAAACATGGTTTTAAATATTCTGCTATTAGAGCAGAATAATCTAGTCCTGGTTTGAAGTGTCTAGGTATAGCAGATTTTGAACTACAGTTGATTAATGATGCGGAAGGTAGTGAAAAATTAAGTGGAATCGCCCTTTAACTATTGGAAGCTAGAAATGGAAACCAACTTCAGCTGCGTGTTCAAAATCCGCTCCCCGTAAAGAGTGCAACAGTAAAACGGTCAGTTTTAACTGAGTGTTTTTTTTTTCATAAAATGACTCCTTTAAGCTCTGTAAATGATTTCAGTTGCAAAAACAAAGTTTTAAATTTGGTGTAAACCACATCCTAAATCTGTAAACCTTCAAGACAGCACAGTACAATGTGATTAACGCTCACAGATTAAGATGTCAAGTTAAAATCATCAGCTAATAATTCTGTGCACTGCACGTTGATGCAGCTGTAATCATTAATTTAGCTGTAGCTGTAACTTTTAATCATTTTTATGAAACATCCATCTTCATCTGTGTGAAGAAACGGTAGCAATACCAAGATGAAATCCTCCGAGCCTCACATAACCTGTTTAAGGTCTTGCACCCTCTGAGGACGGTTAGTCTGAGATTATTTTTAGGCTGAAGTTTTAAATATAGCTCTTTATTTCATGTTAAAGGTTGAGGTGAACAAAACCTATGTCATAAAAATGTGAAATTAAGCGTTTATCTTATTTGCAGTAATGATAAAACCATAAATCTTTTGCAACTGGCCAGAGTTCGGAATCGGCCGTTTTTTTTTTCTTCATCAGCTCTCATTGGTATGATGGAGTACTATTATTACAGATTTTTTTCTTGTATTATTATGGTTGTGTTCTTTAATTATTACTTTATTCTCTTATTATTAACACTGCAGACTACCTTGTACATTGGATACCAAATGCTAAAAGAATAATTTTTTTATCCTCCTAAATGCATTGCTGCCGACCACCAGGGGGCTCCACTTATCTCTAATCTATGAAATGTTTTGATTGAAACAAATATCCTAGCAGCAAACCATTAAAACACCTCCTCTTATTGCAGTAACGTAGCAGGTAATTTTTCAACAGTTCTTTTAAGAACGATCTTCTCTTTCGTCTCGTCAGGTATCGAGGACCTGTACATGAAGCAGGACGAACTGAACCGCCAGATCCTGATGGAGGAAGAAGAGAGGGAACGACTCCAGCAGGACATCCTACTTCTCTCTGAGAAGCTGAGCCAGGTCAAGGAAAGCCTGGAGCAAATACTGTCCATCAGGGCGGACCTGGACCAATTCATCGCAGAGACGAATGCTGAATACGCCAAGGTATTCATGTTAGCTTAGCATCATGGCGCCAAGATATTCATGTTAGCTTAGCATCATGACACCAAGGTATTCATGTTAGCTTAGCATCATGACGCCAAGGTATTCATGTTAGCTTAGCATCATGACGCCAAGGTATTCATGTTAGTGTAGCATCATGATGCCAAGCTATTCATGTTAGCTTAGCGTCATGGCGCCAAGATATTCATGTTAGCTTAGCATCATGACACCAAGGTATTCATGTTAGCTTAGCATCATGGCACCAAGGTATTCATGTTAGCTTAGCATCATGACGCCAAGGTATTCATGTTAGCTTAGCATCATGGCGCCAAGGTATTCATGTTAGCTTAGCATCATGGCGCCAAGATATTCATGTTAGCTTAGCATCATGACACCAAGGTATTCATGTTAGCTTAGCATCATTGTGGGTCTTATTGCAGGTAGTTGTAAAAAGTGCAGAAGAGTTTTTGTTTCAAAAACTGCAAATTTGACATCAATACTTGTCGATTTCGATCATTATTGATTAGTTTTTTGTTTTAAATATCTGGAATATTACCAAACTGCTGACTGCTTTATCCAGTTTCCTCCCCAAGCCGTTCTTTGCTGTTTTTGTAGTTTTTTATCAATTTTGAGGCGCAGTGCGGAAACTTAAAACTGCTGCTGCGTCAGTTACTTAGCAGGTTGTTGCTAGGCAACCAAAGTTGGGGGTGGAGGATATTTTGAAACTGCTTCTTACCCAGAAGGTTGTTGCTAGGCAACCAGAGAGCAAGTGAGTCAGTTGATTCCATCAACTTTAATATTTAATATTCAATATATTGAATATTAAATATTCTATGAGACGTATTATCTATTGATACTGATTACATGTCTGTTGTGATAGCATTTTTTTTTTATTAATTTAATTGTAAAATTGTGTTTTTTTGACAAAGTTTTGTGTACTTTTGTAATGGAAACATGACCAAACCAACACCAGTGGGGAAAAATAAGTTTTTAAGTTTTTTTTCCCCTTTTATGAAAACTTTCTATCAGAAAAACCTCAGCCGGTGTTGCCACATCCTTATAAAGCCTTAAATTAATTATTTTCTGGCTTGCTATTGCTGAACTCCCTTTGTCCTCTGGCTAATTACTGGAAACAGAAACTCCTGAACTGGTCTGACTGGGAAAACATCAGGAAGACCAGGAAGCCATGACACTCTGGTCAATGATCTCCTTCTAGCATAAACAAACAACACAATAGATATTTAAGATTAGACACTGAGTTTTATCGCCTGTGGATGATGAATGCCAATCAGCTCCTGGTGCGTTAAGGGAGGTGAGACGCTCCGGGAAGAAAAGATGGCCGAATTTAATCTGAAGAAGTTCTCTTTTTTTAAATAAATGCCAAAACAGTAAATATAAAATGAAAATGTATAAAGAATATTTACAGTAAATGAACTTATTTATTGAGGAAAGTATCATAAATTAAGTACAAATCTGAATGATTTTTTTCCTTCCACTAAACTTTCTACTAATATGCTTAAAGCTTTTTTGACAGTGAAGCTGACTGTATAGTTTAAATGATAATTATCTATGGTAAATGTACTTAAATGTATATTCAAGTACATTAAAATCTAAATAAACATTCTATTAAAGCTTTTTCTTCTACCAAATTTGCCTTTTAAACACCCAAACACAAGATGTAGGATTCAAAATGGGCATTACAACAGACAGAAAATGTATTTTCAAAATAATTAGGAAAGTATTATAATTCAGCTATGAATCAAAATTACCCTTTAATTCTTACAGTTTTCCTTCCACTTAACTTTCCACAAAACATGCTTGGATATAGAACTCTGCGCAGCTTTTTCAACAGAAACATAAATTGAGTTTTCTTCATTTTGCTTCTGAAAATCCCTTAAATGAACAGAAACATTGGAATAAATGATGTGAGGAAATGTTCTGCTCCATTTTTATTTAATCTGCTTTCGTTGTTTTTACTCTGCAGATCCTAGAGATTTCCCCGTCTCTACAGAATATCCTGAATCAGGAAGTGGTGGAAACTGAGGAAGAGGCCAAAATGGCGGAAATGGTGGAAAAGGTGGAAACTGAGGAAGAGGCCGAAATGGCGGAAATGGTGGAAAAGGCGGAAACTGAGGAAGAGGTGGAAACGGCGGAAACGGTGGAAAAGGCGGAAACGGTGGTAAAGGCGGAAACTGCGGAAGCGGCGGAAACGGCCAAAAACCTCGACGAATCCCCAGTAGAGTAGAGTGGAAAAAGTAGCATCAAGAAAATCAGTTCAGAGTTTAAAAGTGGAGTTTGCACCTTTAAACCCACTTTCCTGTGTTCATTTTAATAGTATATTTGTTGTTGTTGTTTCTCCTTTGAAAGCAATAAATGTGGATTTTATTCACAGCACATCTTATGGTTCAGGTTGTTTATTTATTCAGCTTTTATTATACAAGTATGACATCTTTTTACTGTTTTTTCAGCTTACAGTAAGCACATGGAGAGTTACAGACAGGAAGTGAGCAAAGGATGAACCAGGAAGTGAGGCGTTTGGTTTCAGACGGAGAGCAGGAAGAGATGGATGCATCATCAACACGCACAACTCCTCAACAGCAGCTTAGCCACAGCAGCCAAAATATGAAATATAATCATGACCCTTGAACGACCCCCATTTTCACACATTTACAACCTGGATTTTAGCAAAAGAAAGAACACTTCGGCTAATAGGAAAGCTAATTTTAGGTTTAGCATCGCTGGGCTAACCTCTAGCGCTCTTAGCTTCTCCTAATATTTATTCAGGTCATTTCTAAAGTGCTGCTTTGTAAACCTTCAGTTGAATAAAATTGAGACATTGCAGTCCTGAGTACATTGAGCTAATTTTTGGGTTAGCGCTTTAGCGTTTTTGCTTACCATTAATAAAATTCATGCAGTTGAATTCCAAAACGCTAATTTGCCTGGACGTTTTGA
This sequence comes from Poecilia picta, assembly GCA_033032245.1. Lineage (NCBI taxonomy): Eukaryota > Metazoa > Chordata > Actinopteri > Cyprinodontiformes > Poeciliidae > Poecilia > Poecilia picta. The sequence continues at coordinate 3,941,329 of CM065364.1, read as the reverse complement.
AAACTTTTGCTTGAATACAGTTTGATATCTGCAGTGCCGGAGACACTTGAGACAATTGCTAACAGCAGAGCTAATTTTGTTTTCTGGTTTAAGCGTTTTTGCTAAATCTTAGTGCTATTAGCTTCCCCTAAATAAATTTTGCGCTTTAGCATTAGCAGAACTATTGTTTGTCATTAGTCCTTTACTTTAGGTCCTTTACTTTTAGGCTACTCTTATTTTGGGCTAAGAGAGTAAATTGGCTTTACTGCAAATGCACACCACACTTTTCAGATTTCACTTCACAACTATACACTACCTGTGTTGGTTTTTCATATATAATCTCAGTAAAATACACTGGCATTGAGCCCACTTTACTCCAATACCTCTAAATAAAATCGACCACAACCATTTCTTATCAATAAAAATTCAATCAAATCTCAAATGATTAGGATTGATTTACTGTGATTTGCCAAAAAAATTTGTTTTGATGTTAAAACTACTTGATTTCTGCGTTTTTAATAATATAAATGACTTCTGAAGGTTTAAAACATAAACTTCACTTTTACTCAATGTTCAGTTTAACCGCATTGAGTAGAACATTATGAAATAGAAGGAAAATATATCTGAAAAGTGTGGTGTGCATTTGTATCCAGCCTCATTTTACTCAGAAATACCTAAATTAACCAATTTACCTTCAAGGTAACTTAATATTCAGAATTATTTAGAATTTAAATTAATAAAGCCGTTCTGCGCAGATTTGCGACTCATAATTAAAATCCCAATAGAATTAGTTTTAAAGTTGAAAAGACTAAATTTAAACATTTGTATTTTACATAATCAGATTCCTAATCGTTTAAAAAAGGTCTTAATCTGATGTTTTGCAGGATTTCTGAAAAATATTGAAGGATTTTTCATTTGATCATCTTCAGTCCAGTGAAATCAGACAACAAATTAAGGACAAAAGTAGAAATGTGAGGAAATAATTGAATTCTCTGTAATGGATCTCTGAGCCATTAAAATGGCTTCTGCATCACTTTAAAACCATCCAAGCAAAGGCTTTTGTCCCTTCCTTCTGTGCTGATGAGGATGTTACAACCAGGCAGAGAAGTAGAACCTGCAGGATGTCGTTCTAGTTCAGGTTGATGATTGAAATAAAATCAGGGTTTCAACCTGGATCAGCAGAACCTGCTCAGCTGATCCTGGTTTAACCAGAGACTGTCCTCACTCTGCTCACCTCACTGACATGATGATCAGTAATTATACAGGAGCTATAGTAATCTATATCATAATAATGTGTGATTTGCAGCAGTAACGTGGTGAAGTTAAAAACTACAGTTTAGTTTGTTTGACTTTTATGTTTATTTTATGTTTGTATTTATAGTCTGACCAGCAGGAAGAAACCATCTCATTTCTCCTCATAACTCCATCATGAAACATTTTCATCAGAACTTCTCTCCTTCCTCATGAAGATTTTATTATCCTGCTTCTGATTTCACTGCAAACCTTCTGCTGCTTGGAAAGAAGAAACTATAAACCAGGTGAGCCGTCATATAATTAGTTATGCAACATTCTTCAGACAATGAGTTTGCACTTTGAGTTGTTCAGGTCAGATTAAAGTCCAGATCTGTTGTCTCTGTACAGGTGTGGCATTAGTCTGAGTCTCCGGGGTTCTGTTGGGTCTCATTTTGTTGTTCAGTTGCAATTCAACTGTTTGAACCGTTTGAAGAAACTGTAAGTTTGGTTTCTTTATTACTTGAACTTTGTCTACTGGAATCTTACTATATGTTTTTACTTTCTGATGTTTGGAGAACTGGTTCACTTCTGACGTCTGCTCAGTTTCATTTCTCTTCTTTTTGAAGGTTAATCTACAACATTACTAGATTACTAACAAACTAGATATCAACAACATTAATGAACAGCTGATGTTTCTTTGTTTTCTTCTTCTGAACAAACTGCTTCATGTTTTTACATCCAGGAATCAAATGCTGGACTCAACTGTTAAAGTCAGAAACAAAAGTTTCTCTTTGCTTACTTTCAAAATAAATTAATATTACATATTATTTTTCTTAAATATTATTGTTGAAATGTGTTCAAATTATTATAATAGTTTGATGCAGCAGATAATCCACTTATAAAGATTAATAATTAACTAAAATCCTTCCTGTTGTTCAGGTTTAGTCAGTGAATGTAAATGTTGCTCCATGTCTCCATCTAGTGGACTGATATTAGAAGTGATACAGCTTCCTCTGCCTCTCTGCTGTCTGACTGCATTCACCTGACACTGATATGAAGCAGAGAAGAAGAGCCAATCAAGGAGGAGCAGCTGATCTTTTTCCAGCTCTAATGATGTAAAGGATGATCAGAGTTGATGTGCAGATGAATGATGTGTGTATCCTCTGCAGGTGAAGCTAGAAAGTGTGTGTGAGCTGAAGTGAATTCAGCAGCATGGATCAGTGTGAGGACAGAGAGGAGGGAGTCCCTCCTTCTAAAACCACTCTGTGTGGGGAAGATGAGAGCCAGAGCAAAGGTCAGAGGTGAGGTCACCATCTCTAACTGTCCACAGCCCTTTTCACACAGCGTTCACTATATCAGGCCAAAACAGACGTGGTGATGAAGCTGCTGCTGCTCCTCTTTGCTGCTTCATCCAGACTGAACAGATTCAGTTTAAATCATCATGTTTCTGTCAGGATCCATCAGAAACTCAAACCAAAACCAAAACCCAGCTGTGTGTCCTTTACGAGTAAAGTCAAAGGATGATCTCATTGACTTTAAATCTCCTGAATCTCCACCATCAGAGAGGTGAGCTGTTTCTAACTGCTGTAACTGATTATCTGTTTATATTTGTCATTGTGACCATGTTAAGACTCTCAGGAGTCCGTGGCCTTTATCTCTTCCATTGGCCAGCTAATTATTACGACAGGGTATCTGATTACTGGTAAGGCATAGCTGTTTATTGCACGGATCTTGTTCTTGCCATTGAGCTGGCTTCTCAGGACTTGCCTTATTCGTTGGAGGTATTTGGCTGTGGCTCCTTTCCTTGTGACCTCATCGAGGTTGCCATTTGTTTGTGGTATTCCCAGGTACTTGTAACTGTGCTCTATGTCTGCTATTGTTCCTTCTGGGAGTGAGACCCCTTCTGTGCGGACGACCTTCCCTCTCTTTGTAACCATCCGACCACACTTCTCTAGTCCGAATGACATCCCAATGTTAGTGCTGTATATCCTGGTGGTGTGGATCAGTGAGTCGATGTCTCGCTCACTCTTAGCGTACAGCTTGATGTCATCCATGTAGAGGAGGTGACTGATTGTGGCCCCATTCTTCAGTCGGTATCCGTAGCCAGTCTTGTTGATGATTTGGCTGAGGGGGTTCAGGCCTATGCAGAACAGCAGTGGGGACAGAGCATCTCCTTGGTATATGCCACATTTGATGAACACTTGTACAGTTGGCTTCAAGGGTGGTTTTCCACAGCCCCATCGAGTTTGCAATGAAGGCTCTTAGAGTCCTATTGATGTTGTACATCTCTAAGCATTCATTGATCCAAGTGTGTGGCATTGAGTCATAGGCTTTCTTGTAATCAATCCAAGCGGTGCACAGGTTGGTGTGTCGGGTTTTGCAGTCTCGGGCGACTGTGTGGTCTACAAGGAGTTGGTGTTTGGCTCCTCTGCTAGTTATGCCAATGCCCTTCTGTGCCGTGCACCTGACAATATTTTTTACATTAAAAGCAAAATAAAAATAAAAACACCTTGAATAAACTCGAGCTTGTTAGTTAGCAGACAAAAATGAATTTCAACAGCTAACAGACCTGAATACCATCAGCAACCATCAATATTTATGGCTACTGATGGCTCATTGGCTTTTGGAAGAGCAAAGAGGAAAAAAACAAACAAAAAAATCCTAGTAAATTCACGCCATTATTTTTTGACCTGAGCCAAAATTATCTGCTCTGAGCAAAGTGTGGGTGAGCATTTGGTCTGGACCCATAAACGGACATGGGCCCAATGTCTTTTTTTTTTATCATCCCAACGCCATTAGAAAGAAAACGTCGTCACAGTTCTATAAATGGTGACAAATACAGAAATCTCTTTTAATTATTAGGCAGAATTGGTTCAGACCTGGACCAGATCAGAGTCAAAGATTTTTTTCAGATGTCAGAGTGGTTCGTGATCCCATGATCCCAGAGCTGCCGCATGTGCGTAAACCTTGGGGCGACTGTTATGATCTGGAGCCTTAGATTTGGTCCAGATCTGAGTGCTGTAGGTTTAATCTGTGCCTCTGTCTGCATATAAACACAGAAATGTCTGGCGGGACAAGTGGATGGGCAGAGCAGGGCTGTAAAGTGGGGGGCCAATGACCCCCCTGTTCCTTTAAAACTCCTCATAGTACAGAATCTGCTTTAATAGGAGTTTTTAATGACATCCTTCTTGCATGTGGTTCTGGTAACCATGTTGTTCTGATTTTACTTGACCTAACTGCTGCCTTTGATACAGTAGACCACAACATTTTAATATCGAGATTACGCGACATTGTAAGTATTGGTGGCACTGTTCTTAAATGGTTCCGGTCCTACCTGGAGGAGAGAACATTTTCAGTGAAAATTAGTGACTCTGAATTATCTGCTGCATCAATGACTTATGGTGTCCCGCAGGGCTCAATTCTGGGCCCACTGCTTTCCTCTTTATTTACTGCCCCCAGAGGTGATGGTGTTTGGACCCAGTGGCTCCTGTGAGTCCTCCTCTGTTGACCTGGGACCTTTGGAGGTATATTTTAAACCTGTTATTACAGATCTTGGTTTTAAGGTGGACAGTGATTTTATATTGGACAGCCAAATCAGAGCCGTGGTTGAGTCCAGTTTTTATCATTTAAGGCGATTGGCGTCAGTGAAATCTTTTCTTTCCAGGCAGCATTTTGAAACAGTGATCCAGGCTTTTATTTCGACTCGATTGGATTACTGTAACGCACTTTATCTGGGAGTCAGTCAGTCGCTGCTCTCATGTCTGCAGCTGGTTCATAAGCTGCTGTATGACTTTTGACAGGAATTCGAAAGAGGCCCCTGTGACCCCTGTGACCCCTGTCCTGGCCTCACTTCACTGGCTGCTTATATATTTTAGGATTCATTTTAAAATTCTTATGTTTGTTTTTAAATCACTACATAATCTTGCCCCAGCTTTCCTCTCTGAACTTCTTCACCCCTACGTACCCTGTCGGTCTCTTAGGTCAGCAGATCAGCTGCTCTTGGAGGAACCAAGATCCAGGAGGAAGCTCATGGGGACAGGAAGCTCAGAGGGGACAGGAAGCTCAGAGGGGACAGGAAACTCAGAGGGGACAGGAAACTCAGAGGGGACAGGGCTTCTAGGTCATTAGCCCTAAGTTATGGAACGACTTGCCTTTGCAGGTCAGAGAGGCTCCTTCACTGTCCACTTTTAAAGCTCGTCTTAAAACCCATTTATTTTACTTGGCTTTCAACTCCAGCAGGATCTAGTTTTAAATTGTATGTTTGTTTTTAAACTGTAAGAGTTTTTATTTTATTTACTTATTTGTTTTATTGCTATGTTGTGTTTTAATGTGCAGTACTTTGTATCAGCTGTGGTTGTTTTAAAGTGCTTTATAAATAAAGTTGGTATGGTATGATGTGGTTGGTGAGATCTACTGGACTCAACAAGACTGATCTGATGTGGACCATCAGAGGTTCTACTGGTTCTTAGTGGATCAGCAGGAACATTAAATCTTTACAGCTACTTGGTTCATCTGGTTCACTGCTCACATCCAGATATCACTTCATGGACCTTTACCTTCTGATTGTCTCTGTGTGGACAGATATAATGTGAGCTCACTGGCTTTCAGGATCTACAGGATCCATTTTAAATCCTCTATAACATCCAGTAGAGGATCCCACATGGACACACACACATGTCTCAGACATCCTCCATGTCCACATCACGTCAGATCCAGTCATCAGAATCTGATGAATGTCCCTCACTGTCCTGAAGACCTGTGTGGACAGAGCCTTCACCTCCACTGTCCCCAAGCTCTGGGACTCTGTCTCCACCAGCATCAGATCTGCTGACAGTGTGGACAGTTTGAGGTCCAAGTTCAGCACCAACTTTTTAAAATGTCTTCTGGTGATTCTGGTGTTACTGTTTGTATTGTGTTCATGTGATGCTCTGTTTTCTGCTTTTAATGTGACACTTTTAGTTATTTTATTAGTAAATATTGCTGGATGAATATTTCCTGCCTTCCTGATTGTTCCTGGTTCCTCCACAGAATGGACCAGCACAGCTCAGAGGTTCCCAGTCGTCCGTCTGCCCAGCAGCATCAAACACAGCTGGACTCCATATTTATGGTCTGTACATGAACAACAACTACTTTTCCATGGTTCTGTTCACAGTCATCTCCATGCTGCACTTTGTAGACGAGAGGACTGTCACTCTGTCCAACATCCATCTGGTGTTTGGATCCATAATTTCAGTCTGATGCAAAGGTAGCGCTAGTCTTTTCTGAAGTTCATCAGTATGACTTAGAGAATCAATAAACCCTGTAATATTCTATATTTACCCGTCAAATTATAATTTATCTTGACATAGGTTATTCAGCCACAATGTTTTATGGTTTAGTTAATATTCAAATATTGAACTATGACTCAAGATCCCATCATAAATAAAGCAGATGAATGCATCAAACTTTTTCTCTGCAGTGACCCAATAACTTAAATAGAAACAAGCAACTGCATATAAATTACAAGCACTTCCCCTGTTTAGGTCTGAGCACACAGCACCTCACAACTTGCTCCTTATCTGCATCTACAGAGAAATCTGTGCTGGTTAATTAGTCAGTGGGATCTGTCTGAACCAACTTTGCTATCTTTCATTACAGGGCTGAGACTGAATTAAACCAAGCATATTACTTTACTAACATGGTACAGTAAACTAAACAGTTCAACTTCTCCTGTTTAAGCTTTTGTTCATCCTTCTGCTGTCTTGAGAGATTATTTGAACCCCACAAGCTTTTTTAATTACTGAGTGTTAGGTAAATTGTATTATCATCAAACGTTGTTGTACCTTTATAATGTTCTTGTTTTATGTACTCTTATTTGTTTAGTCATATATTTTAAGAAATGTTTCTGTATGTTAATCACTCTGATTTCCTTTCTCAGAGGGCCTCTCTTTAGAAGAGCAGTGACAGCAGCTCTTCACAGAACGCCCTGCTTTTGACCTATTAGATAGCTGTAAACCCATCGCCGTGAAGATGTACAACTTGCTCTGTTTGACCCTGGCACAGGAACTGGATAATCTAGTGCAAGATAGATTGTGTTGTTAGTTAGTGATAATCAGTGGCGCTGTAATTGTGTGATAAAGTGTTTTCCCCTCCCTTTAGAGTTACAGTGCTCTCTGTGATTAGGGATCCTAAAAACAATAAAAAGAGAGGGGCAGGCAAATGTGCTTTCAGAGCAGTAGGAGATTTGTAACTGAAAGCACATCTCTGTCTGTTCTCCTCGCAAGTATTCAGAATCTAACTTTCTCTTGTCTTTCTTGTGTTATTTGTTATGTCCACCAGGCTCGTTTGATGGAGTAACATTAAAGGAGACCACACAAGGATTTAATGTCTTAATGAAAAATAGAATTTATTAAATTATATTAAAGAAATAAATCTGAAAAAAGAATGCCTGAAATGAGAAACCAAATTAGATTAAAGCAGAACCTATAATTGACCAGAAATAAGCAAATGCCAAACAAATCTAACAAATCTCAACCAAAAGATACAAACCAAACCAAATGGGGGTCTGAGGACAGAGAAGGAAAAGCCTCCTGTCTGCTGCATGCCTGGCAGTCTTAAAGCCTGCAGAACACTAATCAGGGCAACATGCATCACCTGCAGAGATCTGTCTGCAGAACCCTACAAGAAAAAAAGGGCAGGGACCCACTGAAGCCGTAACATATTTAATATGTGTTAATAGGTGTCAACTCTGACACTGAGTATAGTACATGCTTTTTGCCTTTACTAGGATATTTTGCTGTGGTTTTGCTTCTCCAAAACTGACAGATGTACAACCGTGACATCTGATTGGGATTGGGATGCACCAAATCTTCAAAGCATCCTGTCTGTAACTCTTCAATGTGCAGAAAGTTACCAAACTTTTTGCACATTACCAAAGTTTACCAAAGTTACCAAATTCGGTAAACTCTCAGTTACCAAACTTCATTTTGTTCAGTGTCTGTGAGATGATATTCAGAAAGGATTGTTTTAATTGATTGAATTTAGATGCCTCTTTAATGTACTTTGTGCATAAAGTTCATAATGTCTGTGTACACAATAAAAAATGCTGGATTATTTTCATAACCCAATTTCTGGGTTGAAGCTGTTGGGTCATAGGTTGGGTTAGTTTGACCAAATATTGGGTCAAAATTTATAACTCAAGTTGGGTCAGAAATTTTACCGGACGTCTACAGCTTGAACTCTTCTGTTGGGTCAGGTGTTGGGTAGATTTACGCAAACGGTTGGGTTAAAGACGAAACGTGGAAGAAGCCACGCCCCTCTTCACAAGCCTCCATTGTCAACATGACTTCATATTGGGCTTCTCCTCTACTTTGAAATAAGACATAAGTAAAAAGAAGATAAAGTTTCAATGTGAACAGGATTTTATAAATGAATAGAATGCATTTCAAACATGTTTATTTATTTTTATGGTTATTTAAAATATTTACGACGGTAGGTATACATATTTTTACCCAACTATAGTGGTATAATAATCCTTCTGTCAGGATATGTGGTGACTGTGGCTCTGTGGGTAGAGCGGTGGTCTAGTGATTGGAAGTTTGTAGGTTCAATTCCAGCTTCCTCCTGCCACATGTTGATGTGCCCCTGGGCAAGGCCCCTAACCCCAAACTACCTACTGAGCTGTGTATAAATGTGTGAGCGTTTGTGTGGGTGAATGTGACTGCAGTGTAAAGCACTTTGAGTGGTCAAAATGATTGGATAAGGTGCTATAAAAGTTCAGTCCTTTTATGAGTTTCAACACAATTTTGGATCAATTCAACCCAACGTTTGGATAGTTGCCATGACCCAATGTGCTGGGTCAAACCATCAACTCAACCCAGTTGGGTTAAAACAACCCAGCGTTGGGTCGGTCCATATATGACCCAGCGCTGGCTTACGAATTGGGTTATTTTTAACCTAGCACTTTTTACTGTGCATCTGCATCAGTCAATGGCACAAATTGTAACCTGTCACACTGATGCATGGGCTTAGAATTATTCCTCCATGTAAAAGGAAATCTGGCCAAATACAGAAAATATTCCATAAATATGATCCTTGCTCTGATCTTGTCAACATCAACTTCAATCTGGTCTGAAGAAAAAGTTCCAGTCTGTGTTTGAGGGGATTGCTAAAGCAGGAAGTCCAACCCTTCTGAACCAGATCTACACAGAGCTGGGAAATCTGAAAGGAAAGATGCAAACAAAGACTCTGTGGACTGTTGGATCTGCTGGTTCTGGTTCCAGATGCTCCTTGGACACTTTCACAAACCATCACTGCAGCTGCTGGATTCAGGAAGCTGCTTCTTCTTCTTGGTCCCATTGTAAATCTGTGCAGCGCCACCTAGTGGTGCTGGTTGGTAGAAGAAGTCCTGAAAGGTTGCAGGTGTTTGTCAGAGGTGTGTGATGAAGAAAGCCTCTCCCTGGTTTGTGAGTCTGAGCTCAGAGATCAAATCTTTGGTTCTTGTTGAACTCTTTGCTGAATGTGATGCAGCTTCTCCTTTTTAATGTTTGTATTTCTGGATATTACAGTGAGGCTACAGCAGGTTTTCAGCAGCAGGGCTGTTTAGTGTTTCATTCCTTCATCTGTGTGTGGGAGTGTGGATGGAGCAGGTATCCAGGTGTTGATCAGAGTTTAGATTGATTGGATTTTAATGCTGATTATTAAATCAGGTTGAGCTTCCAGAAATGTTTCCTTAGTTTCCTGATGTCCTTTTAGGCTTCAGTGAGTTTCTTCAGGTTGTTACTGAGGGATTTCCTTTCTCCTCTCTGTTGGAGCTTTTCCTGTGTTTGGAGAAATGAGTTGTACTGCAGCAGCACCAACTGTCCTTCCTACATCCACTGCAGTTTGCAATCCAGATGTTGGACTGTTCCTGTCTCAGTGGAGGACAATGTGTGTCTGAGAGACGTGTAATGTCCTTGTTTGCTGCTGAAAGAGACTGATGGTCTGACCCCCCTCCTCCTTTCAGGGTGGAGCCTGCTGGAGGCCGATTCTTGACACCAGGTCTGAGGAAGTGTAAGTGTGTTTTTTATCTGATTCATGACAACAAAGCAGCTCACATTCAACCAACTTCAAATTGTCACATCACTCACTCAGGATCATCATCAAAGATCAATAAATGATCAATAACTGCAGCTGGATTGTGTTTGTTCTCTCCATCAGATTCCTGTCAATTCACCATCGACACAAACACAGTGAACAGAAACATCAAACTGTCTGAAGACAACAGGAAGGTGACGTGTGAAGAAGCTTCAGTCATATCCTGATCATCAAGACAGATTTGATTACTGGCCTCAACTGCTGTGTAGAACAGGTCTAACTGGTCGCTGTTACTGGGAGGTCGAGTGGAGAGGAAGAGTTAATATATCAGTGAGTTACAGAAGAATCAGGAGGAAAGGAGACAGTGGAGACTGTTTGTTTGGATATAATGATCATTCCTGGAGTCTGAGCTGCTCTGATGATGATGGTTACTTTGTCTTTCACAATAACATAGAAACTCATCTCTCCTCCTCCTTCTCTGTCTCTAACAGAGTATCAGTGTATGTGGACTGTCCTGCTGGCATTCTGTCCTTCTACAGAGTTTCCTCTGACTCACTGATCCTCCTCCACACCTTCAACACCACATTGACTAAACCTCTGATTCCTGGATTTGGATTCGGGAGGTCTGGTTCCTCTTCAGTGTCTTTTTGCTGATTTGAGTCTAAAGGGTCTAAAGATTTTCCTCCAGTCAGAGAAACTCTCTCACTGTTGAACAGATAGTTCATCTCTACATATTTTCATGGATCCAAACTGTTTCTTGATGAAACTTTAACACATTATTCCTTAGAAATGTCTTCTTCTTCCAGTCCTTTAAAGATGGATGCTGTGATTATTCCAGGATTATTCCAGGGTCCAGATGTTTTTCTGTTTCCAGTCAAAGATGCTTTTAATTTTCTGCAGTTTTTCTCAATCATTGAACATTTTCTGTTTCTTTCAGCTCCTTTTTCTTAACTCTTTTGAGTGCGAGGACTGAGGCAAACATATGACTGTGGAAAATGATACAAGTTTTACGTGTGTGGGGTCAGTTGGACCCCATTTCTACATACAAGGGTTAAATACATCTTGGATTCAAATGTTAAAGGATCCTTTTGTATATTTGCTGCAGTTATTCTTCATGCATTTAGTGAACAATAAAAACAGTTTTCTTCTGCATTTGATTAATTTCCTGTTTAAATGTCAAAAGATTTATTTTCAATTTCAACTTTCATAAATTCCTTATTTACAGTAAATTATTCCCATCTTGAAACCGGTTGATGAAGGTCAGAGGTCAATGCTTTGAAGTGATACAATCTTAATATTTTAATTTTTCTCTTTGGAGGAAAACATCCAGGAACTGGAAGATCAGAGTAGAATGAAAACTGGAGATCAGTGTTGGACAGAAAAGCTCTGATCGCTGCATCTCTGACATATTTTAAATATACATTTAATAAACTGAATTTTATCTGCTGCTGACTGCATGCTGCACCTGAGCAGCTAATGCAGGTTCTACGTTTAATTAAGCCTCTGGTCAAAATTAGTAAAGTTTGGGATGAGAAAGATTTTTTTGGTTCCATTTTGAAATATAAACACTGAACAAGCTGGATGACGGAGCAGAATCACCGTCCCAATCAAAGATGGCTGATAAAGGTGAAGATATGAGAATGACAGAAAAATAAGAACTGTTGATTTTCAATGCTGCCTACGTTTAATAATGTGAGAAAACTAAATGTTTTATATTAAATCAATCTGTATTTAATAGTTTTTACACAAAATTAAAGAACAGACTTAATGTTTCTTTTCTAAATTCTACATATGAAATATTTAGCCCTTCATCTAATGAATATATAGTTATCTCTCTTGATGCAATATAACATTATTTTTAAGAAAGTTGCCACTTATCAGTTAATTATCGATTCCTAAGACCAATTAAGTTTAGATAATGTCAATCAAACTTGTGTCCAAGTTTTATGAACTATAAAAATGTTAAATGAATTATCGGTTTTCAGTAGCTATACCCAATAATCATCCTAATAAATATAACAAATTCTAAGGATCCCAGTCTCTTAATGTGTACCTCCTCTAAAATAAGACTTTTGTTTCATAAATTATCAAATTAAATTCAGTTTCATGTTGATTTTCTAAGGATATTCTGTAAAATTGTAGCGGTTTCAAATTTCACAATTAAATAATCAAGTTAATCCTACATTAATTTCCCATTTCCATTGAACAATTAATTATTTCACCTCCAACAAACAGAAATGCTTAGTTTATTCCTTGACATTTTTTATCGTTCTCCAAATAATTAAATCAAATTTACTGTCAAAGATGGAAAAGTTATAAACCAGAATCAATTACTACTAGTAATCAGAAATAAAAGTGATAATAATAAATCTAATTTAATTCATCTAAGAGATGACAGATGTTACCATGGGCTAGCCTTTTTGAAAAAAAAAAACTGATCCAAGATGGCTGCCATTTTTCAAGAGGATCGTCAAGAGCAATTTATTTTTGCACTAAATTTGTCAATATTTATTACATATAAATACTTTTGTTTTAAAACCATACATAATTGGACTTATAGAAATTATATTTACTGATTGTTTAAATTTTTTCAGAATAGACATAATAGTTGTCTGTCGTGGATAATTACATTTGTCTAAAATGGCTATTTAGATGAAAGTGTTTTTTGTGAAATCACTGCCTATAGAACCTGAACCTGAAATCAAATGTATTTTCTTGATCTTGTGTGTTCTTTGTCTGGTGTACGTTTTTTCATGACTGTAATGGAGAATATATATTTGTAATAAAATTGGCAGTAGTTATTAGCAATGGTTGTAACAGTCATTATGCTGTTTGGTTCCTAGAGATGAGTAGGTATCTCCACAAGGGGGAGCCTATTCCCTTTGTTGTTCTACTGTAGTACAGCAGAAGAATTAGTCTTCCATTTTGTTGTAGAAGAGAACATGGGTGATGATCATAGACATCAATACGTAGATGCCTCATGGAGCGCTGAGTTGTACGTAAAAGTTTCCGCCATGTGGCAGCAGAGCAATCGGAGCTCCTTAAGTCCTGTGCTATGTGGACTTATTTCAACCATTTTACGAAACAAACTGGATTCATTAAGATTACCTTCCCCAGGTAAGGATGAAAGATCAGAATTACTTTACTTTGCAGCAGTAAAATAAATGGGTTTTAAGACAAGCTTTAAAAGTGGACAGTGAAGGGGCCTCTCTGACCTGTTCCATAACTTAGGGCCAATGACAGAGAAGCCCTGTCCCCATGAGCTTCCTCCTGGATCTTGGTACCTCCAAGAGCAGCTGATCTGCTGACCTAAGAGACCGATAGTGTACGTAGGGGTGAAGAAGTTCAGAGAGGTCAGCCGGGGCAAAATTATGTGGTGTTTTAAAAACAAGCATAAGAATTTTAAAATGAATCCTAAAATATACAGGCAGCCAGTGAAGTGAGGCCAGGTCAGGGGTCACATGTTCCCTCTTTCGAGTTCCTGTTAAAAGTCGTGCAGCGGCTTCTGAACCAGCTGCAGACATGAGAGCAGCGACTGACTGACTCCCAGATAAAGTGTGTTACAGTAAACCAATCGAGTCGAAATAAAAGCCTGGATCACTGTTTCAAAATGCTGCCTGGAAAGAAAAGATTTCACTGACGCCAATCGCCTTAAATGATAAAAACTGGACTCAACCACGGCTCTGATTTGGCTGTCCAATATAAAATCACTGTCCACCTTAAAACCAAGATCTGTAATAACAGGTTTAAAATATACCTCCAAAGGTCCCAGGTCAACAGAGGAGGACTCACAGGAGCCACTGGGTCCAAACACCATCACCTCTGTTTTGTTTTTATTAAAATTTAAAAAGTTCAAGGCCAACCAAGCTTTAATATCACCAAGACATGCCAGGATATGTGTGATTGAATGGACATCCTTCTGCTTCAGGGGCAAATAAATCTGACAATCATCAGCATAACAATAAAATGAAATCCCATGTTTCCTGAGGATAGAACCCAAAGGCAGTAAATAAAGAGGAAAGCAGTAGGCCCAGAATTGAGCCCTGTGGGACACCATAAGACATTGAAGCAGCAGATGATTCAGAGTCACTAATTTTCACCGAAAATGTTCTCTCCTCCAGGTAGGACCGGAACCATTTAAGAACAATGCCATCAATACCTACAATGTGGCGTAATCTCGATATTAAAATGTTGTGGTCTACTGTATCAAAGGCAGCAGTTAGGTCAAGTAAAATCAGAACAACATGGTTACCAGAACCACATGCAAGAAGGATGTCATTAAAAACTCTTATTAAAGCAGATTCTGTACTATGAAGAGTTTTAAAACCTGACTGAAAAACCTCCAGAATGCCATTGTCATTTTTTTCTAAAACCTTAGAAAGAAAAGGCAGCTTCGAAATAGGCCGATAATTTGCCAGAGCAGTAGGATCAAGACCAGGTTTTTTAAGCAGTGGCTGCACTACTGCATGTTTAAAAGTAGCAGGCACCACACCTGAGGACAGACTGCTGTTTATAATTGCAAGAACAGGCTGCCCTATGCTAGATAAAATATCTTTAAAAAATCGTGGAGGGACAGGATCACGGGGGGGAACCTGATGGCTTAATGTGTCTAACCACGTCCTCTAAAAGTGAGACAGTCACCGGCTCAAACTGATTGAAAGCAGCAGAGCAAGGGACCGAAACAGAGGGGTCAGAGTCAGTAGCTGTGATAAGAGCCCTGGTACTACCAACCTTTTCAATAAAGAAACGCAGAAAATTATCACACAAGTCAGGAGAAGCTTCCAAACAGGCATTCTGTGGAATATTATGGACAGAGTTAATGGTGTGAAATAAAACATGTGGGTTATGGCTGTTTGAGGAAATTATACTGTATATTAATGTGTGTGAGAAAATGTGTCAATGGCAGGTATTAACTTAAAATACTTTGTAGAACGGCACTTTATAAAGTTCGGTCCATTCACTTGTATTACCTTACTGGCACATATTCCACATTCCATAAGGTGGACGCTGTTACGTATCCCAGCAACGGGCCGCCCCGCTCCATGAGGCGTCTACGTATTAATGTCTATGGTGATGATGAGGTGCAGAACGGTAAACTAACGTTACTTTTCTCATGTATGAAAATAATGCTTAGTACCGTGGAGATCTGGCTTTACGTTGACGAAGTTAAATAAATTGAAAGTGTGGAATACTTCAAAAGTGCGTCTTGCTGTTTTGGGTTAGAATGGCTAACCGCCACTGCTAACTCCTTCTCCAACCTCTCACTGCACCGTCACATGGTACTGACAGGTAAACAAAATGTTAGGTTCACTAACCACTAATCTGAAAACTAGAACCTCAGGTGAGCTAATGCCAAACTGTTAAACACATAAAGCATTAAAAGTAGCCATTGCTAAACTACCAAATACTTTAAAAATGAGCAGAAATTAAAGCTAAATCACTAAACAGTTTCTGATGATTTTTGCTACTTATGATTTTAAAGTTGCATAAAAAGGATGACCAAAGTTGAAAACACATGAAGGGACATAAAGTTCATCCATGTAATAAAAACAGGGAGCCTTTAATGTCCATTATTGGTTTAAAAAGCTGAAAATTAGCAACCATGTTGAAAAATGTTGGTCATCCTGAAACTCAAGAGGTCGATGGGAAACCTGAGGGTAGTGATGGTCCATCTGAATCTAGGCTTAGAGGCTGGTACCGAGTAAAAAGGGGGCGTGTCCGATGAAGCCCCGCTTCGAGGCTTATGTTGTCTTGCTGAAAACCACGTGACTGACAACAAACAAGGCCTCGCATTGCCTGGGTCACGTGACTGCTTCATTTTGCGTGTCGGTTTTCAAAATAAAAGTACGATGAGCCGTGCTGCATCATGGGTTGTTGTCCTTTTGGTCTCACATCAGGGGAGAATAGTTGTCTTCAGTGGCCAAAATAAAATGAACATTGACCGACATATTTGATGTGTATTATGTTGTTTTTTTATGACTTTATATTTTTGTGATTTTATTATGCAAATCTCTTTGAACTGCATTGTTCCTGAAATGTGCTACAAAAGTAAACTTGATTAATTGTCTGAAATGGAGCCAGCAAGAGGAAAATCTCTGACATCTGGGAATACTTTGACATTATCCTCACAATGCAATTCTTCTTAGATAATAATTAACCCTCCACCTCCCAATTTCTCACCTTTTGCAAAGTTCCACATTATTTGCAGTCTGATTAGCAAAGATATATCAGTGTTTCACTGCAGAAACAGATTTAATTTTGTTGCAGAACTAACATTCAACATGTAGCCAAAAATAAGGGATCAGAGACAATTAGAAATCCAAAAAAAAGTGAACATCTCAACATGTACTGCACTCTCAAGACACTAAAACATCAAATGTCTTTATTGTCAAATCCATCTATGATATAAAAAACCCAACACAACCACTGACGTTCAACATATACCAGGATTAGATTGGCTACAAATCATTTTAATAATTATAATAATTTAATAATATGACAATTAAATATGGTTTCATTGATTCTACTGTTACTAAATATGAGTTTGACGAAAACTTTGTGACAATATTACATTTAGTAATTTTTGGAGGTGTGATCCAACTGAGTGACAGGCTGTTACAGTTTCACCAGCAGATGTCACTAGTGAGTAATGAATGAAGCATCAAGTAATGAACCTTTTTGCAAAGCAAAGGGCTGGAAAGGTTCATTGTTTCATGAGGCTTCATTTGCCCTTCACTACCTGAGGGGTTAGCATACTAATTTTATGCCTTTATCTACACTTGAAATGTAGCTGATAGCATAGGTTCAGGCTGGAAGACTCTGCCACCTCTGTTCGCCCATCGGCGTCAAGCTCATCTCCAACCTCAGAGCTGGACCTCACCAGGTGCGTCCAATCATCAATCAAGCTCTGCATAAAAGGATTGTTGGGAAGAGAATATTTATCTAGCTAAATTTAGAGAAATAACTTGGCTCCCATCTGCTTCCCGGTCCCGGATCTCTACCTCTCTCCCGGCCACGTGTGTGGACAGAAACACAACAATGCGCGTTGACGTCACAGAAGTTCAGAATTTAATCCAATCAGAAGAAACTAAAAAACAGTACAGAGTGATACAGAAACATAGAGACATACATTTGTTACCTGAGTGAGAAGACAAGTATAAAAGGCAAAGGCGTCTTTGGGAAAAGAGCCAGAGCAAAAGCAACAAAGATCGGCTATTTTCTGAATTATTTCTCCCGTGCATCAGATTATATTCCTGTGGGAGTGTTCTTGTTTTTAGCATATTCAAACAAGGCGTCCCTTGTCTCGACCAATTAGAAGTTGTCTCTGACCATTTTCGAAAATGGTACCTCCCTTCAATTCTGTTCGAGCGATCAAAGAAAAGTTTCTTTTTCTCTCTTTAGTGAAGTTAAACAGATCCCTCAAGTCCTGCTGAGTTTTATGACTTTTGGATGTCTTAACATAGTTGGAATTCCCTGTTAATCCACCCAAACAGATAAAGGCACATTTGTAAGCTTTTAAACAAATACTTTTCGGGTAAACTACAGGTCAATGTGCCAGAATAGGTTATAAATTTAACTATACTCAGTCCATTTCACTAAATCAGGTTACCTCATATAACCTGAAGATCCTTTTAGTTTTTTAATTTATTTCCTTCAACCATCTGGCTTCATGCCTTCTGAGCAAGGAGAACCACTTCAAAGCATTTCACAAATACCTGTGAAACTCTGGTTTCTCCAGCTCTTCCAGAACCACATCTTTAATTCAATAAAAGGTTGTCTTCCAGAAAGTAATGTGCTTTTCTCTGCTCTTTCCCAAATCCTCCCTGATATTAAATTCATACAATAACTATAATAACTACAAAAAGTAATTAGATACAATTCCTAATCTACTTACACCATTCGTATAAAAATTAAACCATCCTAATCATTTTCCAACTACCTTAATTCTACAGGTAAATAATACATTTTTAGTCAGAGCATGCAATACTAAGAGTAATCTATATGATGTTAGTAGTTTAAACAGTTTTAAAATTCACAGCTTTAAGGTTCAGAAGTTTTGCCATTCCATAGTTTAACATGCCAGATGTTCACTGAAGGCTCCTTATCTCCTGAGACCTGAATGTCCTCCTGCTTTGAGATGTTTTCACACAGATAAGATTTTCTACCTCCTAAAGATATATTATTTTACAACCTAAGAACTTTTCCCCTCAGACGCTCCGTGGATGCCAGAGATGTCTCCTGGCCCCAGCCTTGATCATTTCAAGCAGCTTCTCCCGCCTATCTCTCACCTGCCTGGGGTTTTACTTACTCCATGATCAAACTCCGAAAAACATCATAACAAGCCCTCCGGTCACCTTGTTACCTTTGACCTTTTGCCCGTTACGCACGATGCATTGCCTCCCGCACAGTCAGTGAGACAAGGTAGCCAACTGCGGAGCTCTACGTGGAGGAGACGGTCTGTCTAAAGAAAGACGACAGAATCAAGAGGATGTGATGGAAGCAGCAAAAGGCCGTCTTCCTTCGCCCGCCAAGTTCTCGCCGCTCCGATCCACGTCATCGTTTTCTCCCTGCTCTCCCATCCATTCTCCCTCCATTTCTCCACCGCCGTTCTTCGCATTGTCTTCACACCGTTGCCACGCAATGGGTCAGCCACGTCAACAGTTTCTCTCACTTCCTCATGCCACCATGGTCAGCACCTTTCCGTATTTCCCTCTCTACGCCTGTCTCGGGCTGTCAGGGTAAGACGTAGCATTCCCATGTCTCATTCGCTACATTACGAAACTTATTTCAATTAGCCTACCTTCACCCGAACACGTAGGCCACTCAGGCTGTGCCCAATATGCTAGAAGGCTTTGAACTGAATGATGAATAAATTAATTTGTCTGTTTGGGGAGGCGCCTTTAAACGCCATAACGAGCTCTAAGATTCTCTCACTGGGTTTTACTCCCGTACGACAGCATGAGAGACCTGCTGCTGCTGTCTGAGCTGCACAGGTGTGTGTTTGAATTATGGCAGCAATCAGCAGTATGCAGAGCTTCGCACAGTTTTCCCCCAATGACTGAGTTGAGCAATGCTGTTGGAGGCGGGTAACGTTAGATAAATGTTAAGATTATACAAATGGAGCACCTTCAGCTTGTGACTAGTAGTTTGTTGCCCACTGATATGTTCAACAGTGTGTAGGACTCTCGTTATTGAGCATTTTGGAAATGTCCTTTTACGAGTAGTTTTACTGCAGTGTACATTTTTCATTTTCTTAAGTAATATTTTTTCAATGCGTTTATTTTGCCCCCATAAGCCGATGCCCTCATGTTAAACCTGTCTGGAGCCGGGGCAGCGTAGAGGGATTATTCATTCATACAACAGCAGACGTATGGACACTCATCTAGAGAGAGCCGTGCAGCCCATTGCCTCAGTTACCGCATTTATCAGCTCAACATCGGCTAACTCGTTGTCAACCAGCATACTACGTTGTCTTTGACTGTGTGATAATACAAGTCATATTACCATTGACTCGGCACACGAGAAAAGTATTAATCATGCAGTAATTAGGAGTTTTTGCCTTAGTTATGAGGCGTCATACGCTGTACAGTTGCTGCCGACGGAACATGAAGTTGACTAACAATTCCCCCATGACAATCTCGGTACAATCATACTTTATCAATTAAACAAGCCTTGAATTCTCGCTTACATCATCCATTATCTTCTCACATCAAGTTTTGTTCAGTCTCCTATTCAGTACCTATCAGAGGGATCCCGAAATAGAAGTAGTTTTGCTGCAATTTTTAACATTCGTGTTTGACTTGTAGGAATTTCCTCCAGATTTATACTGCATAGAGGCTGATTGCTGCTTTATGTTTTATCCTGGGTGTGCAGTACAAAGTATTAAGAGAGGAAAATTCTAAAACTTTAATAACCTTTTGACTCTTATCAAATCTTATTTTAATAGTTTATTTTAGTTTATTATCAGTCATGGAGAGATTTTGTAGTAGCTTTTAGTTTTATTTTTATAACTTCATTTCAGATTATAATTTCATTCCTTATGTTAACTCTCCTGTAATTTTCCTTTTGTTTTTATAAATCAGTAAACTTAGCATTTTAAAAAGCTGCTCTTTTAAAGCTGTATTTTGTGAATCTTTTGACCCTCTTTTTATATAAGGCTTACATGAGAAATTAATGTTCCCCATCATTTTTAATCCAAAACTTAACTGTATTTTAGAAGCAGTTCTATAATTGTTAATCTTAAATCCCCAATTTAGACCAATTTAATTTGAATCATTATAATTTTGTCATTTTAAAACCTTAAAGAATGATTAGCCTGTTGTACAAGAATATGTTAACCGTGTCACTAAATATATATGTTATATATATATATATATATATATACTGTATATATATATATATAAAGACTTATCCTATTTTAATCATAGTTTTAAATCCCAGATTTTCAACCATTTTAACCTTTGATCCATTTATTCTTTTGAAAACCTATTTATGAAATATTTAATTGAATAGTGAATTACCCTTTTTATTGTTTATCAATTATCAATATATTTTCAATTTTGGGGAGAAGATTGATAAAACTAAATTTATTAAATTATGTAAATTTTAGTTTTAGACCTTCCTGGATGACTTAATTAAACAACTTGTTTTAAATTATATGAAGTGATATGCAATTATGCAACGATCACTTTCCCTGTTTTAGGAAAACTGTTTTGCATAAACTATTTGACAGGTAATATTATTAAGTTTAGTGTATTCAATTTATACATGTTAATTATTTCTTATTTCCTCTTTATTCTATAACAGAACAAATGTTCTGTCATAGAATATTATAAAAATCCCATACAAGTTAAATAGATGAAATCCGTCACTACTAACTTCTACACTATACAACACAGTTGGATGCAAGTCAAACATGGCGTCTCAGATGCTGTTAAAATCTGCACACCTCAATCAAAGAATTTAATATTTGATTTAAAATTTAGGAAATTTGTGCCTTCAGCTCAGTATATTCTATAGACACACCTCAGTCCACTTTAGCATTATAAATCAAAATTTTGTTCAACGTAAGTTTTCACCAAACGATAGTCACTGAGATATGAAACAAATAAAATTTAGATCCCTACGTTTATAATTGAAGCGTAGCACATAATGCAATTAAAATATAGCTTTAAGACAAAACAACATTATAATAGCTACGTCCTGTCCCAGTGTTATCACACTGGAATGGGAAAAACACATCAAGCTATTTGGGAGAGACAGAATGAATTGTAAAAGGTCCGACACCAGGAGATGGGGCATCGCCAACACTTTAGCGTCAAACCACAGGGGTTCAGGACGTGAAGACAGGAGGCCGTGTGCGCTATGCATAAATTAAGGAGAGAAAAAATAGCACCACACAATACAAAATTTTAAAAAGAACTTCTCCACCACTACCCAGGTTTGTTGGCTGCCTTTCGTCTCCAACCTGCAGACTGAAGGAAACCTCAGAAGCGGGCTTCTGGCACTCAGGTCACATGAGCAGAGGTGAGAAATCCAGGATCAATCATGAGAACACACAACAGGACCACTGCTTAGAGACTTAACATGCCCCAGTCCTTTATCTGCCATATCAGAAGACATCCAGAGAAGCAGTCATTCGTGGAGAGCAAAAACATCTGGACATCGAATGTAGTCCTTTTAGACGAACCTAGGTCAGCCTTTGGTGTCGACAAAGCAGGACATACCAATACAGTAAATTCAGTGATCGACTCACACCCCCATCTGGTTCCCAACAGAGGGCTTTGTCCTTTTGTAGTCTCAACTCCCTGCTGATTCCCGGCCGTAGAAGACTCTCACAGGAATCGCCTGAGTCCCTTTTGTTTTAGCCAGGTGTGAAAGACAACACCGAACACAGACATCTGTTGCCAGGCCTTGGAAGAAACGCTTTGCCTTGAGATGACAACAGGAAAACAGTTCATTCTTCACTGAACTTAATAAGTCTTTGACTGCTTTTGGCTTTCATAGAGCAGTCCAGCAGAAGATTGGCATTGTTTTAGCAGTGGCCTGATGTGGAACTCAAAAAAGATCCTTTCAAATTCACGTCATTCCATGGTGACTGAGTTTCGAAAAGACCCAGCCCCCCAAGATCACCATCAGTCACAGGCAGGAACTCTGACAGAGAAAAATACAAAGTAATTAAGAAAAATCAACAAAAATTTATGCAATATTTTGCTTACTTTAACTATTATAAATAAAATCAAATTTTATCTTAAGACGGATCCTCCCATGTGGCTTTCGGATTTGATGTCACAGCAGAAACCGCCAACTGCTTCAAATCCTGAACTTCAAAAAAACAAATAGAAACGTGTTTAACGATACACCATCAGATGTGCCAGAATTAAGAAAGTACTGACACTCACTCCACTTGTAAGAGATAACTACAAAATTTAAAATCACCTCAAAAACTCTCTAAAGAATTTGAACAGAATCTAGAATGTCCCAGCATTAACACTTTCAAAAAGATGTGATTTGATTGCACTTTGTCAAGTAACGATTAATTTAACAGTAGCATTAACCAAAGTTCTCCTCATAAATAACAATTTACATCCAACTGTAACTGTGTATGAATAAAAAGCAGCAGTGATGCAGGTGAATGGTGTTTGAAGCTGTTCAATTTTAAATGATCAATTTTAATTCAGTAGTGTTAAGAGAATAAAATTGCAAAACTTTACTCGTTCTATCCTCTCTGCCCGGGTTCAGAAAAATGCTGTGCGCAAGGACTGAGATCACGCAGAGATAACGGTGTCACAATAATCAGCATTTATTCAAGACAGATGCAAACCATCACCAGAAAAGCACATCACAAAACATCAGAAAACCTCAGAGCACAAACAGATAAATTTACCTGAGAAGAGGAAAAGATAAACATATAGCAAGAACGTCCTTGGAGAAATTGCAAGCGCAAAATCTGATTTGTTACTCCGTGTTGAAAGTTTTATCCTTTTTTCTTTAATTTATTCAAACAAGGTGTCTGTCCGCTCGACCAATTGGAAGCTGTCTCTGACCGCCTTCGAAAACGGCACCTCCCTTCAATTCTGTTCGAGCGATCAAAGAGAAGTTTTGTCTTTTTTTTGTCAGTGAAGTTAACCAGAACTCTAAAATCCTGCTGACTTTTACGACTTTTGGATGTCTCAAGAAACGTATTTGGAATTCCCTGTTAATCCACCCAAACAGACAAAGGCACATCCGTAAGCCTTTAAACAAATACTTTTCGGGTAAACTGCAGGTCAATGTGCCGTAATAGGTTATAACTTTTAAGATATATTCAGGTTTATTTCACTAAATGATATCTCCTGAATCCTGCAGAGTTTTCTCCAGGATCTGGGTCCTTCCTGAGCCAAGAGCATCAAAGCATTTCACAGGTCCCTGTGAAACTCTGGTCCTCTCCCAAAACAAACCCCCAATCCTATATTTGATTCAATAAGAGTTATCTCTGAACTTAATATGCTTTTGCTCTGTTATTCCTCCCGAAGCCTCCCTGACATTAAACTCATACAATAACTATATTAACTACAAAAAGTAATTAGATACAATTCCTACTCTGCTTACACCGTTTATAAAATTAAACCATCCTAATCATTTTCCAACTACCTTAATTCTACAGGCAAATAATACATTTTAATCCGAGCATGCAATACTAAGAGTAATCTATATATTAGTAGTTTAAAAAGTTTAAAGTTCACAGCTCTAAAGTTCATAAGTTTACAGTTCAATAGTTTAACATGCCTGAAGGCTCTTTATTTCCTGAGACCTGAGTATCTCCTGTCCTCCCAAGATGTCTGAAAAGATAGGAGCCTATAGCTTCACAGATATATTGTTTAACAACGTCTTAAAAGGTTTTCTCCATCCATCACTTGTTCTTTGATATTTTGAACCCAGCCATGGCTCTTCCTGCCAATTGAACTCACCCACACAAACTTCAAAATTTAAGTAAAAGATTCAGCTAACTAAACACAAAAAGATGGTTATATTTTCTAAATGCTAGAAACGATTATATTTCCTCAACAGTAGGAAACTTCTACGTCAGAGATACCATATTGTGTCAAACAGGAAGGCAATATAAAAGTTCTTTACCTAAAAAAATCAAAATTCACTATTGTCGAAATGAAAGTCAAAATTATTGATTAACAAATTTACAATTAGCTGTATCCAAAAATTGACTAATTTAAGTAGTCTACTCTTCCTCCTCCCCTTGTAGGTATAATAAAATTATCATTTTGAAAACAATTTCAACTCTGTTAATGTGAAAAAATGTCACCGAAACACCAAAACATTATAAGATTTTCCACCATTTCTCCAATTATCCATCTAATGTTCAAAATAGACTGAGATGTTTCAAATTTCAAAATTCTACCAGTAAGATCTTATCTTAATGAACCCCCTTTGTTTTTCTTAGTTCCAAACAAAAACAATTTATAGGTGGAAAACCAAATTCGAAGAATTGTCCATATAGTGCTAAAATTTCAACACGTCCAATTAGTGACCCATGTGTCACATAAAACAACAATTAATTCAATTAGTAAGTTAGTGTGTTAGTCAGTAAATTAGTATGTTATAGGAAAAATGAACAGAATAAAAAAATAGCGGCGAAAACAGTCCCTCAATCACTAAATGTATCTGTTGTAAGCCAAGGGTGAAGTGTTGTTGCTCCTGACCTTTCATTAATTAGCTGTGCAAGCTGATGAGTCTGTTATAACCATATTGTGATACAAAAATATGTAGCATTAACGCCTTAATAAAATAGGAGTAAAAGCAAATCTAAAAAAAAGTACTGTGTGGAGATAGTCGAAAATAAGAAAAAATAGCACACAGCTTAAACACCAAAGTGACGTCATACTTACATAGCGCTTCCTAAAAACCCATCAGAGGCCATCTGCACACACATCCACACTCAAGCAGTCTTTCACACCTTATTGTCAGAGAATGCAGGATGTTACCCCTAAAACAGTGGGAAAACATATTGAAATGTCCCACAGCAACTGAAAGAGTCTCATGTTCACCTGTAATTTGTTCGTCACACTCCAACATGTGAAATAAAGATATTTGTCCAACATAAAGTTGGAACTTCCCAATTTGTACTGATTCTATCTTCCAAACATATTTCTCCAGATTTGAAACCAAAATCCATCCTGTTCAAAGTTTTCAACACAATTTTTATAACACCATGCCTGAAAGAAACATAATTATCAGAAATCAAATTAACATATTTCCACAAAAAATGCATCTTCATGTGCGGAGAATCACCTAATAGAAAAAGGTATGCCTTAGTCAACATGTCCTGATTTATCTGTAGGAAAAGTAGGAAAGAAATACAGTTAACGTTATAGATGATTAAAACAGGTACTCGTCCCCTGTTATCTTCCTGCGAAGTGAAAAAGAAAATATACATACAGAAAAGAAACAAACTTATCACACACAGCAGCACAGAACGGCACATAGAACATAAAACATACACAGCGCACAATACCAAAGAGACAGCAGCTTCAAAAGGTCTGACCAAAACAGGACACACAAAAACAGCTGCGCACACAAAGTAACACACAGGCGAAAACACACACAGAACGGCCGACAAGACGCACAATGACACAAAAACAGCTAACACATTCAGACGAAAGAAAGCCCTATGAACACCGGTGTCAGAAAAAAATAAAAATATGTGGAGCTCACTCCCTGTCCTTTCGTAACGCTACTCGTCACAGGTGGATTTCACACCGAATTTAGTTCCAGTCCTTTGTGAGTCGAGTGCAGAACTCGAGGTGGACGGACCCTTCAATTTAACGTACACTTAGAACCACAACCCAAAACACAACGAAGCAGTACAACTTGTGCAAAATCCGAATAACACTCAGCCAAGAACATGTCCCTGTAGAGAGGATCAGACTCTCAGGTTGATACAAGCCTGTTCCTACAATAACCGCACCAATCCATGAGAGCGACAGGCCCAGCCTGATCCAGAAGGGGCGCCTCAACAACTGGGGGCTAAGCCAACAATCATAGTGGTACAAAATAAAAGTCCTATATGCTAAGATCCAATAAAAAGAAAAAATTACACAATCGTTTCTCTGCAATCAAACCAAAGATCCGGTCGAAGCCACAAACCAGTGCGTCAAAGAGAAATCAAACTCGCATAAGGAGACGCACCTGTATCGTGATCCAAAACGGAGCTCAAAGACGCTCACTGCGGTCTCAGGTCCAATCGCACAGCACTGTTCAGAACCGGACAAGTCCCCAATTATTAAGAGAGGAAAATTCTAAAACTTTAAAAAACTTTGGACTCGTTATATCCTCTCTATGCCCGGGTTCAGAAAAATGCTGTGTGCAATGACTGAGATCACACAGAGAAAACAGCGTCACAATAATCAGCATTTATTCAAGACAGATGCAAACTATCACCAGAAAAGCTCAAACTTCAGAAACCTCAGAGCACAAACAAATAAATTTACCTGAGAAGAGGAAAAGACAAAAGATGGAAATGACAAACAGAAAGCAAGAACGTCCTTGGAGAAGTTGCAAAGAGCAAAATCTGATTTGTTACTCTGTGTGGAAAGTTTTATCTTCTTTTCTTTAATTTATTCAAATAAGGCGTAACTTTGCTCATCCAACCAGGACCTGTCTCTGACCCTTTCTCTAAAGCCATTCTGTCCCTATTGTCTAAGGAGAACTTCTCCTGATCTCCTGCTGGTTTATGGCTTTCACACATACGTGTGAAAAGCTGAACTTCCTAATGATTGTCTCCCAAACAGACAAAAGGCAAAGGACAGAGATCTTGGTCTCAGATCTTAGTCTGCCTTAACTACAGGTAAAATAAAGGTCAAAAGGCCAGAATAAGTTATAATTTTTAAAACTATAATTAGGCTATTTCCATCAAGTCATGTTACATTTTAAAACTAGCTTATTTTAAATATATTTTCTTAACAATAGACAGACAGAAAGAGGAAAACAGATGTATATAGTGAACATTATGCTGAGGCATTTGAATATGATTCTATTTTAGGTGGTCGAGGGAGACAGACTATTCATATTACAAGAGAGCAGATCGACTTTCTTCTGGCCCAAGGACACACGGTCAAGAAGATGGCAAACATCTTTGGATGCTCAGCATCATTTCTTTATAAGAAGTCCAAAGCACTTGGTGTACCTATAAGGGGAAGGCTGGCTGCAGTGACTGATGAAGACCTTGAAACTAATATCAGGCAACTTCAATCCCTGTATCCAAATTCTGGGACTGAGGTATGGAATCTAAATATATTGCTTCTGAAAAAATATATATGTAATATATTCAACAGTGGTGGTGCAGAATACAAATTATTTAAAGTGTCACAAATGATTAAAAAAAATCATTTATTTTATGACCAGATGTGAAATCTGAAACCTATATTTTGTAAAAGATTTCTTTCAAAATGTTAAATTGTGTTATGATTTGAAATAGTAAGACCACATGTTCTTCATTGAACCAGATGATGCGAGGCTTGTTACATGCACGAGAACTGGTGGTTCCACGGCGTAAGGTCCGTGAGATGATGGCTCGAATCAACCCAATGGCGACTGCAAGGAGGTGGAGCAGCGCAGTGACTCGACGTGTCCATCATGTGCTGTATTCCAACAGTTTATTGCATATTGATGGCAACATGCGTCTCATAAGGTATCGGAAAATATCAAGGATGTATTTCAGTGTAGATTTTTTTAAAGCTAAATTCACTATACACATTTGCATACATTGTTCCTTATACATTTTTTTCTATTTTCATTTAGGTGGGGCTTTGTGATCCATGGTGGCATCGATGGACGTTCTCGCTTAATTACTTACTTGAACTGTAGCACAGACAACTCAACAGTGCTATTTCATTTTCTCAAGGCAACAGGCCTCTATGGCTTACCTTCTAGAGTGAGGTCAGATCATGGTGGCAAGAATGTGCAAGTGGCTCTGGTGATGGACCTCCTACAGGGCAGTGAACGCTAGAGTCATGTCACTGGGGAATCCATCCATAATCAGAGAATAGAGCGTCTTTGGAGGGATGTGTTTTTACATGTTCCGGAACCATTTTACAGCATGTTTTATAACCTTGAAGATTCAGCCCTGTTGGATCCCAGGGACGATGTGCACAAACTTTCTCTTCACATAGTTTTTCTTCCTGAGATTCAAAGCCGACTAGAACAATTCAGGAAAGCATGGAAGGTTTATTACTTGCGTACAGAAAACAACAAAACACCAACACAGATCTGGACTGAACAGATGTTGGCAAACATGGGTTCCAACAGCACAAAAACTAACGTGTTTGATGAAAATTCCAACGCACCAGAGACTCTTGAAGAACTTCTGCAACATCATGGCCTTGGGCCACTACCAACCACTGATGCTGAGCAGGTCCCTAGTGTAATTGTAGAACCACCTCAAACCAGAACCAGTCAGCAGCAACTTCCATCAGTTAATCATGCAGTCAAATCATATTTCTGATCTGAAGGCGAAATACCAGGCCTGCTGTGCAGAAATTGCAAATGCTTTATTGATTTAAATACATGTCACTAGGAGTGACAAACATCAAGAACATTTGATCAAATATATTATTATTAAGATACAAATACAAATAAAACTCGGAATTAACATGAGTCGGTAACCTTACAGATGTAATTATAAAATGTTAAGGTGTTTAAAGACATGACCAATTAAATGTACATTCTGCAGGAAAAAATAAAAATTCTACTTTTGAAAATGCTCATGTATAAATGACTAGTGTCTCCCACCCCCATTTTCAAATACATCTTTTGGACCCTTTGAGCTTCTTTAGAATTTGATTTTGTTTTTAATCCAAATTTGCAGTGTTCAGTTCATGAACTAGAACAACCATTAGAAAAGATTAAACTACAATGCCCATTTACACAGCAAAAACAAACAAATCTTACCAAAAATTTTCCAGTGCAAAAATCTTTCTACACTTCAAATAAGACACAAGTAAGATGCAAGTAACTTTTCATCAAGATATGAGCTTGTTTTAAGTCATTTTTCCTTAATATAGACGAAAAAGGACTTATTATATTAGCAGATTATTTCACTTATAGCAAGGGAAAGATGTCCAGTTAGAAGTTAAATTAATATGCCATTCTAAGTACTACTTTTTCATCAATACTAAATTATTGACTTAAAACATGCTTATATCTTGATGAAAAGATACATGTAAATTAGTTTTAAGTGTACTGAGAAATTTGCACTAGAAAGTAGTACTTGATAAGACCTTTTGTTTTTGCAGTGTGGTCATTTTTATGTCAATGTCAATTTTATTTATGAAGCATTTAAAAACAGATATTAATTGCACCAAAGGTCTATACAGTTTTCATTAACCACAGACAAAAACACATAAGAACAAAACACAAATTAAAACAGACAAGTAAATTACAATGTCAGGTCTTACAAAAAGTCAAAGAATAAAAATGAGTTTTAATGAGCGATATAAAGTGTTCCAGAATACGCACAGATCTAATGTTAAAAGGTAGGTTGTTCCAAAGATTAGGATCAGTGACAGAGAATACTGCTCCTATTTGCTGTCACTCAGTCTGGTCCCAGGAATATGTAAGAGTATTTTTTTATTTGACTGAAGGGTTCTAGAGCTGGAATTGTCGTGAAGAAAGTATTGAAAATGAGCTGGGGCTACGCCATGTAAAGTTTTAAAATCCAAATAAAGACTTAAAATCAATCTGATAAACTGGTAGCCAGTGCAAAGAAGCCAATACTGGTGCTCTCATTTCTGGGATCCAATCAAAAGTCTAGTTGTGGTATTCTGAAACATTTTGGGGGAAAAAAATAAAAAAATACTGAGATTACATTGTATGGGATTTGGACTTAATTACTTTACCTGAATATCTAGAGTTGAAATCCAAAACACGTACAGAGTGGCAGATGTTGTTATGTCATGATCCATAAGTGAGCCTGATGAGGTACTCTCAATTGGTGTGGATGATTTTGCTTGATGAACACTGAATATTTCACTTGCCATTTCATCTTGTCCAACAAAGTCAAACAAGACCTTTAAAAAAAGGATAGTGCAATTTCAGTCACTTTAAAGTAAATAATATACATGCTCTGAATTAACACATTCCCTGAATTGGGTCAGACACATTGAAAGTTCTCTTTCTGATAAATCCATTTGGATATTTGAACTTCAACAGCAGTCCACTTGACGGTTCTTTATATTCTGCCAGTCGTTGCTGATGTTCTTCAATTGCCTAAAACATGAACACTAAAACCTGTAGGTAATCCATAAACCACTATCATCCTAACAACGTAATAGTTCTTACTTTAATGCGTCTTTCCTCCCAGGCCTTGTAACACTGTCTTTTCCTTTCCTGGTAGAAAAAAAATGTGAGCAACAACAACAGCAACAACAAATGATGTTAGCAAAAATATTAAGTCACATTTTCTTGGTCTGTTAACAAAGACTCCTCATACTCTTTGTCTTGCTGGGACCGCAGAGATCGCCAATCTAGAAGTGTCTATTGTGAATACAGTACAAAGATTGTTAAAGTCAACATCAGAAATAAGGTATAAAACTAAAACGCATATATTGTTCTTGAAATGGTTGACCTGTTCTTCTCCTAAATGTTGGCTGTTGGTACTCTCAGCCTCTGGAGAGATATCCTGTTCTTCTGGTGCAGTTGAGGGTTCTGGAAACAAACTCCTGAACATCGCTGAGGTTGAGTAGGTTTCCTAGAGATGGCCAAGACATTTCAAATTATGGTGGAACACATCATTCTGGATGTACAATACTACATAAAATAATTTTTGTGTACAAAACAACCATACCTGTGACACATCTGCTCGTGGTAGAATGTAGAGTCTGCCTTTGCCAACCTTTTCCTTCAGCTCCCTCACAGAATTCACTTGTAATTTTTTTACCTTTCGTCCTTTTCCAGATCTTGCCAGCTCAAAGCCAACCAGATTGAGGCTGATGTGTGGGTACCTTCGACACACAAAGTTATTCAGTTCAGATGAGCTCCAATTCAGGTTAATTTTGGAGCTCCTGGTTCCTGTCCCCTCATGCACAGGGTTGCTTGGATAATCAATGGTAACAAAGCAATATTAACACAATAACAAAGAAGACTCCACTAAAGTTCAAACTCATCAGCCTGCCAGATGACTCTGGTGAAAGAGTAAAATTATCATGGAGTGGTGAATTAAAACCCAAATGGAGATGTTAAAAGCAAAAGTGCCTCCTTCTGTCACATTATGCGCTTATATGAAATAATGTCTTTATTGAAAAAACATGCCCACCTAATCCATGGTTCTTCAATCGTACATCCGAGGGAGAAGGGAGAATGTCAATATTAGGGCCAGAAAGCAAGAAAATATTTGTCTTCCATACAGGGCTTGGCCACCTCCCAGCTGAGCCTGCAATGAACACAACAGAATCTCAACATATATGCACCATAGATGCTAACTGATAGCATCGAGTTGCTAACTGGGGTTGCCACCTTTCATAAGTTTTAATAAAGAACACCTACCACGGCTTCTCATGGCCATTGCCAACATGCCCAAAGTTAACCATATTACTTGTTATATGTGTTCTTCTGGTAATGACGTGATCAAGAAAGCAATTACTCATACATGCAAATATTTTTTCTTTTTGGCAATGAAGACCTTATTGAGAGAAACTGCTGCATATAAGGTGATTTTAAGTAAGTAAGTAATTACATACATCACTATTTATTATTATGATTTATTTATTTATTTTATTTTTATTAAATTATTATTTTATTGCTTATTGAAGTTCCACAAATCAAATTTAAAAATCATGTAGCTTAAAAGATTGAAATTTTAATTCAAAGCCAATAATATCATTTCTCATAAAGAACAAAGACTGCGATGGATTGGCTACCTGTCAGGGTGAACCTGCTTCTCGCCCGTGTATGGAGTTAGATTTGTTTCACAATTATTCAATCAAAAAAAAATCATCTCAAACAAAAAAAAAAGTCATAAAAACTATTTAATCATAAAAATATTTTTTTACGAAACAAAAACATTTTTAAAGATTTTTTTTGATTGAAGTAACTAATTTTTTGATTGAATCTCTTTTTTTTTGGTTGAGTGTATTTTTTTTGGGTTGAAACTTTTTTTTGGTTGAGTGTATTTCTTTTTTGGTTGAGTCTTTCTTTTTTTTAGCTGAGTTTTTGGTTGAATTTATTTTCTTGCTTATACAGCTTTATTTGCTTTGGGGAAGTTTACATGAACATTCTGGGCGGGGCTTAGCAATGTAAGACGTGTTCCGATTGGTCAGCGCTGACTGAAGCGGATGACTCCCTGAGATCTCAGAACCGTCCGGAACTGCAGGGCTTCGGTGACGGACACAGAATGTTAAAGGTAAGTAATGTTCACCAAATGACACCGTTTAGCAGCTACTAGAGTCTCCAACCTGTTTCAAAGAAGGAATCTGACACAACGTATGACGACAGTCACATATTTTATCTGCCGCGATCCCCGGTAGTATACTATGCTAACATTAGTTAGCATAATATGCTAACTAATGTTATAATACACTCAACCAAAAAAAAAAGTTTCAACCAAAAAAAATACACTCAACCAAAAAAAAAAGTTTCAACCAAAAAAAAGAGATTCAATCAAAAAATGAGTTACTTCAATCAAAAAAAAAAATCTTTAAAAATGTTTTTGTTTCGTAAAAAAATATTTTTATGATTAAATAGTTTTTATGACTTTTTTTTTTGTTTGAGATGATTTTTTTTGATTGAATAATTGTGAAACAAATCTAACTCCATACCCGTTGCTGGTGCGATATGGGCACAAATCAAACACAACAAACTGCTTCCCATACCGCTTCATACGGGACGCAAAACTAACTTAATTTAATAGGGCGGGTGGCGACTCCAGTGCCAACTAAATAGGCTACTTATATTTTCCCAATTAATATTTCTTTATTCCACTAGCATGATGCTAACGTAGTCTACCTGGAAAGCTACAGTTATATGAACCGACATCTGAACATTCACTTACCTTGACTTCGCTCCACTTGACGTCGAAAATGTCTTACTTCTTGTTGCAGAGAATAAATTATCGGTATTTCTTAATTCATGTCGAGCACGAGCTGCAGCGCTGAATATTGTGTTAAAAACACGAGTATTTGAGCTGGACTGACTTGAGCTGGACATTGCTAACCGCTGAATAGCACAATCACAGAATGTCTTCACTGTCCGCCAAAATGCTACAAGACGTTTTGACTAGACAGAATACTAATTCATGATATCAGTGATGTCATTCTGACTAGTCGGAATGTCAATTTAAGATATCTTAAATGGAAAAGCCGAATAATTTAAGATATCTCTAATTCATTTAGAAGATATCTCTAATTCATTTAGAGATATCTTAAAAGGAATTTTGACTAGTCAAAATTACAATTCAAGATATCTTTAATTTAGTTTTGTCTAGTCGTTATTTGCTTTTAAGATATCTTTAATTTAGTTTCCACTAGTCAAAATAACATTTCTCCTATCCAAAAATACATTTAAGATATCTTAAATTATGGAGTAATTTGAGATATCTTTAATTAGAATTATGACTAGTCAAAACTAAAATCAAGATATCTTGAATTTACTTTATGACTAGTCATAATTTAATTGAAGATATCTGAAATCTGTATTTCAGATAGTCAGTAATTCATTTAAGATATCTTGAATTGAAGTCTCCATTCAAGTCAATGGTAAATCTGACGTCATTTCGACTAGTTAGAATGTAATTAGAGATATCTCAAATATGTATTTTGTCTAGTCGAAATATAATTGGAGATATCTTAAATTGCTAAAACGTCTAGTCGTTAAACAATTTGAGATATCTGGAATGTAAGGGCGGTAAACCGAATTTATGTTAAAATGGCTTGCCATAAACCCACTGATAGCTGAGCTGTGACGTAAAATGGGCATTAGCCAATGAAAAGGCTCCGATGTGGCAAGGTCCATCTGTGCTCCGCTCGAAGAACGAGGGGTTACCACGGCAACGGGTGTGCCTAACGGCAAAGAGAGACGACTAAAAAGGTAGGAGTCGTTTAAAGTTAACCACCCGTTCAGATTGTTTTATCTTTGTTTAAATTTGTCTCGGCGCATTACAGCCACTGTAATTTCTGAAAGTTCGACAAACTTGCACTAATTACCTCGTTCTTTGTGTGTCTTTACACAAAGATACCGCGTATCTTTGTGTAAAGATGACGTCATTTACAACGAACCTCAAACACTGTAAATATGTTTAAGTATTTAACAAACAAATGGCTTCTACCGAGATAATTATGTGAAATTAAATTAATTTAAAAATAATAGTTTTATTGCTCTCTGGCATCTCGCTTTGAGCTCAGTCTGAGGCTTTTCCTCCATCAAACTACTTTTTTTGCTAATAACGCTTCGGAGCTTGGCGTCCCTGCTCTAGTCGGAGGGGCATCAGCGCCATCTTTGTTACCGCCGACAAAACGACTGCCTCACAGATATTTTAGCTATGGTACGAACTTGCTGCGTTATTGAATGTAATGTCCGATCACACAACCGAAAAGGTAAAAATATGGAAAACAGACTTTCGTTTCACTATTTTTCTGCTTGGAAACAACGTGAGGAGGCTAAGCTAACGAAGCTAACTAAATGAAGACTAATGTCTATGGAAGTAAATATGTGCCATCAGAATTTGAATAAAAAATGCATCTGAAATTTGAATGTTGTATATTTGCGCTTACTTTTTCAATTTCAAAATTAATTCAGAATATAATTTTGACCTAAAAAAAAATTCGCTGTCATTATTTGTACATGTTTGCAATTTTCATTTGTTAAAAAAATTCACATTCCTATTTCAAAGTAATGAATTTTTCAATATATATATTTTCAGTGTTTTAAAAAATTCAGCATATAAAAAAATTCAACTTTTAAAAATTCAAATGTAATATTTTCAGTGTCCTAAAAATCCAACTTGCTCAAATTCGCAGTCTCAAATTCAGCGTCTAAAAATTCGCTGTACAAAAATGACCAGGTTACTTCAGGTCACAGACATGAGCAATCGATGTCTGATTCCAACACCCAGCCAATCACGTGACCCAAGCCTCATTGAAGAAAAGCAGCAACACGGAGACCAGCGACCATGGAGGCGAACCCAAACACAACAGTGAGTCTATCATATTTCTGTAGTATATTTTATTTTGCGCATGAAGTTTGATACATGATATATATTAAAACTTGATTTAAAACACGGGTTTGGGCCGTTGATAATCTGACACCAGGCAATGTTGGCCTATTAGTTCTCTACCTCCTAGACCTCCACCCCCCCCCCCCCCTTCTCTTGTCCGTCCCACACCCAATTTTCCCGTGTTTTATTTCAAAAAGAAATACCACTTGCGCCAAGTCTAGACTCTTTAAAGAGAACTGATGGGTGGCGACTTTCTGGGCTGTTTGTATGTCGTCTTAGGTGAGACAGAGACAGACGGTCTTGGTAAAGTCGTAATTTTCCAGGAGATGCTACCGCTAATGTAGCAGCTAACATGGCTGCCTTGTGATTCAAGGAGGGGCTGTGAACTAACGACATTAATTATAACCACAACCAAATTCTGTTCATCTACTGTAGTGTTTATGTGACTTCATTTATGAATTAATACATTTATTGTCATAGCGTCATCCAAACTCCTGCTTCTCTTATCTGACAATCGTTGATTTACAATATTAATTTACATTCGTTTTACTTTGCGGTGCAAAACGTCGTTCTGTTACCTAGCAACATTAGAAAAAACCTTTGTTTTTTTCATTTGATTTCAACTAATTTTGAAGAAAATGTATGCTTGTACATTTGTTATCTTATTTTAGATTATATATCATTATTTAATGTGATTTCTCAATACTGACCTACTGATTTCAAAATACTTTTTTCTATTTTATTGAAAATATTTTTGACATTTTTTTATTTTTTCTCTTTTCAAGGAACTTTCAAGGATCATTTTTTGATAGACTTCGTGATCGTTTGGAGCCATTTCTATTTCTACAATTAAAGATGGTCAATCATCTGGCCACAGGTGAAGCAAAGTGATGACAGCGATGATGTCTTGGAAGCAGAAACTATGCAGGTGACAGGGCTTTTTCGTCAGTTTCTTGAAGAAGGTAAAATGTCTGCATAAACATTTGGAGAATGTTTATATGTTATTTTGAGGATAAGACGTGCAATACATACCAGCCTAATACAGTACATTAATTTTCTCATAATCATATCTTACAACACTGCACAGATAAAGCTGATAAAGCTTTTCAAGTTAATTAGTGAACATGGCAAAAGGTAAATGATTTTTGAAGGATATCACAGTCGTATGGATTAGTTTCTTAGAAAAGACATTCAAATAGTCATATTTCAAAGTCAGCTTTATGAATGATTCGTTTCTACAGGAAACTCACCATGTATCTAAAAAAAGATTTATACTTTCCCTAGCATCTTCAGACAATCTGCGCCAGCTCATGAGCTTTTGGGTTGGCTGGGAGGTTCCATGCCAGGAACTGAAGCCTGAAGTAGTGCAGTGAACTGGACCAAACCACATGCCCACTTCATCCACCTGCGGTCAGCGTTTACGCCTTCCAAACCATTATTCTACCCACCAGGCTCTGTATGCTGACATGATGGTGTGTCTTAAATCGGTTGAGACTGGCTTTGGTCTGGTTTGAGAACTCAACGTATTGGTGTTTCATTTGTTCAATAATTACATCACAGTCAAGTTGTTCTTTGAAGTGACAACTAAGTA
This sequence comes from Poecilia picta, assembly GCA_033032245.1. Lineage (NCBI taxonomy): Eukaryota > Metazoa > Chordata > Actinopteri > Cyprinodontiformes > Poeciliidae > Poecilia > Poecilia picta. The sequence continues at coordinate 3,904,274 of CM065364.1, read as the reverse complement.
CCTGAGATGTTTTTCAAGCATTCCTGTAAATCTTAATGTTAAGAATAACTATGTTTAGAGTTTCTGAGTCAGCACTGTTTGTACAGGAAATATGAAACGGAAACTGTTTTTATGCGATATTTTATTGATCATCTATGCTTAAAGTATTAGAAAATAAATGACACAAGACAAACTTAACTTTCAGAATCTTTTCTTATAAAAAGAACAATCAACTTACAAATTTAGCACATTTAGTTCTTTAACATGTCAACCATAAAAAGACTATAATTCACTTTTCCAAAGCACAAATTTTACCTTTGTGGTAATATGATCAGCACTTAACTTTACATTTAATAAATGCTGAATTTTGAAACGACACGTTTCACAGAGTAAAGAACTGTTCACAAAACTGAACTGCAGCAATATATACATGTCACAACCAAAAGACAGTGATGTGCCTTCTGGGTTTACTGCGTCTCTTAAGGCTGCCATTTGTTTGTCAATCAGTCACATATTCAAATTTGACACTGTGATGTTTGACTCTTCCTGAAGAGGAGGCCCGCTGTCCTCCCATTCAATTTCAGAAATATGTACACCCTGTAAAACACAAAGAAGGGATCAAGAGAACTCAAAATGTACTTGATTGCAGATTACTGTTACAAATTAAGTGAATGATAGTATACATACTACACATTAAATTATCCAATTAAAATGTACCTCTGTCAAGGCACTGTGGGGGTCAGGAATTGGATGGTGTGTTTGACCAAGAACCCAGAGCTGGTGAGGAGTCATGTTGCTTTCCATTCAAAGTGGATGATTGTCCAAGCCACTGCGGAAAGTATCAAGATCTTCCTGCAGATGTGGCAGGAAGACATAATGGCAGCAGGTGTGTTTCATCTGAAATGTTGAGGTGTCTCTCTTCTTCAAGGTAGTGTAGCACATCGTAATAGATGGACTTTACATCTGTAATTGTAGAAATAGAAATGGCTCCAAACGATCACAAAGTCTATCAAAAAATGATCCTTGAAAGTTCCTTGAAAAGAGAAAAAATAAAAAAATGTCAAAAATATTTTCAGTAAAATAGAAAAAAGTATTTTGAAATCAGTAGGTCAGTATTGAGAAATCACATTAAATAATGATATATAATCTAATATAAGATAACAAATGTACAAGCATACATTTTCTTCAAAATTAGTTAAAATCAAATGAAAAAAACAAAGGTTTTTTCTAATGTTGCTAGGTAACAGAACGACGTTTTGCACCGCAAAGTAAAACGAATGTAAATTAATATTGTAAATCAACGATTGTCAGATAAGAGAAGCAGGAGTTTGGATGACGCTATAATGACAATAAATGTATTAATTCATAAATGAAGTCACAAACACTACAGTATATGAACAGAATTTGGTTGTGGTTATAATTAATGTCGTTAGTTCACAGCCCCTCCTTGAATCACAAGGCAGCCATGTTAGCTGCTACATTAGCGGTAGCATCTCCTGGAAAATTACGACTTTACTAAGACCGTCTGTCTCTGTCTCACCTAAGACAACATACAAACAGCCCAGAAAGTCGCCACCCATCAGTTCTCTTTAAAGAGTCTAGACTTGGCGCAAGTGGTATTTCTTTTTGAAATAAAACACGGGAAAATTGGGTGTGGGACGGACAAGAGAAGGGAGGTGGGGGGGGTGGAGGTCTAGGAGGTAGAGAACTAATAGGCCAACATTGCCTGGTGTCAGATTATCAACGGTCCAGACCCGTGTTTTAAATCAAGTTTTAATATATCATGTATCAAACTTCATGCGCAAAATAAAATATACTACAGAAATATGATAGACTCACTGTTGTGTTTGGGTTCGCCTCCATGGTCGCTGGTATTTCTTCAATATGACGCTTGGGTCACGTGATTGGCTGGGTGTTGGAATCAGACATCGATTGCTCATGTCTGTGACCTGAAGTAACCTTGTCATTTTTGTACAGCGAATTTTTAGACGCTGAATTTGAGACGGCGAATTTGAGCAAGTTGAATTTTTAGGACACTGAAAATATTACATTTGAATTCTTAAAAGTTGAATTTTTTTATATGCTGAATTTTTTAAAACACTGAAAATATATATATTGAAAAATTTATTACTTTGAAATAGGAATGTGAATTTTTTTAACAAATGAAAATTGCAAACATGTACAAATAATGACAGCGAATTTTTTTTTAGGTCAAAATTATATTCTGAATTAATTTTGAAATTGAAAAAGTAAGCGCAAATATACAACATTCAAATTTCAGATGCATTTTTTATTAAAATTCTGATGGCACATATTTACTTCCATAAATGTCCTGGTATCAGCGGTGAGACATCCGGATGTCACTTTCTCCAACATCCTCAGATACCTACAAGTTTCTTCCAGACGTTTCCATTCTGGTGAGTGAATAAAGTCGCTTTGTTGATGTTGTCATATTTTATTTTGACACAACAAAATAAATTGTTGTTAAATTGTTTTATTATAATTTTATAATTTAAATGTATAAATTTATTAATAATGTAATATAGAAATTTATTAAATTAAATTATTACATTTAATAATGAATAAATTATTAATAGCAAAATAATAATTTTGCTATTATTTTGTCCGAGTGTCCTCGTGATCCGTTTCTGTTGAGTTCATTTAAGTGGGTCAACCTTGTTTAAGTCGGGTTAATATTGTTTATGTAGCGTAGTCTGAGTTTTGTCAGTGGACATCGAGGTTATTACATTATTGTGAAGTAAACTATCTTACTAGTGTTATCAAATTAACAGCATTAATACTGATATGTTCTGATACGTCCTCTTGAAGGCAAACCGACATATGAAGGTAAACGCCACATAAACCGGACCGACATGGGCGTCAATTAAAGAGGAGATACAGCAAAACCATCAACAAGTTACTGAGACTGTTTTATTATTTACCCCAGAAGAGGTAAATGATGCCACAAAAGGCTGTAGATGAGGAGCAGGTTAGAGAGGCTGAGGAGGAAGAAACCAGGAGAGAAACTCAGTGAGGCTGCAGAAATGTGTACAGTTGGAAGTGGCCGTTTTCTCTCATTCAATAATTTAATGTGGTAAACATTCATGAAACATTTGATTCAAGCACCTCAAGTTGCATGTAAACAGGTGAAGACATGAATCACATTTAAAGTAAAAATTTGATATTTAAAATATATATCTATATCTTCCTTTAGTAGTATTAGTCAGGTTTTTTTCATTGTTTAGACCAGTGTTTCTCAACCCTGCCCCCCCCCCCTGCTCTGCATGTTTTAGATGTCCCTCTATTCCAGGACAACTGATTCAAATGGCCATCAAGTACCAGAAGATTGTTAATCACCCAGAGATACAATTCAGGTGTGTGGCAGAAGGGAAGCACCTAAAACATGCTGGACAGGGGGGCGGTGAGGACCAGGTTGAGAAACACTGGTATAGATCTTCACGTTACCTTTGTTATCCGCTGTCTCCTGTTGTGTTTTGGATTTCCTTGTTTTCCCTGGATTTTGGATTTAGTGAGTTTAGTTTATTAAAAATAACATCTTCATAAAGTAAGTCCACTGCGTGCTGAGTTTGTTTCCACCGCCACATCATGACACAAACCAAATTAAAGAGCCCATTTTTAAATAATTAATGTGTAATTAAACAATAAAAATGACATACATTTTATGAAATAGATCACACTTTAATAAATATTTGTTGTTATTTAAAATATTACAGGTAAGTAAACATGTAATGAAATTGACGTCCCTATCTGAACCTCCGAGCGTTTCAGGAGGAATCGATAGAAAACAGCTGGCCGAAATTAGCATTCATACATCGGATCAACCTTGAGCTGAACGTCCCTTACTCTGCGGAGCGCGGGATATGCAGTAACCAACTTGCAAAACAACTTCGCTGCGGTCGGTAACGCAATGAAAACACCAGTGTTCTGAATAGTTTGTTTTGGTCTGTGGGCTGCAAACATTGCGCCGAGCGATTTAAACGTCATACGCCTTGACGTCAAATCCAAAGTTCTATTTAGTGGAAATATTGATGTTGATGAGATTTTCTCCAAAATAATAACCTTTTTCAACCTTTATAGCTCCACTGTTGAAAATGAGGCTCTTAACATTCACAAATGACATTGAAATAAAATCCAGTCCAACATCTGGTTTGAGGTGATTCCTCTGGAACCTGTTGGAGGAAAAATATCCCAACTTCAGAAGATGAGCTTTAACCTAACAGACTCTGTGGTTCCTCCTGTCAGTATGAGAGTCAGGATGAGGAGGCGCCATGTTAGGAAGACGAAGTGGAAGCTGCAGGATCTTCAGAACAAACAGGTCATGATGCTGGGCTACTGATTATCCCTCTGTCTGGACACAGGATCAATAGAACCAGTTTAAAAGATAAAATGAATGATTATATGCCAGACATGGAAAACTGGGATGCACCCCATGCAATGAAGCAGTTATTTATATATATAAATAAATTCCCTTCTCACCCTCCTCGGTGGTCTCTCTCTCTTTCATCCTCTGACCTCTACCAGAGGCCTGGGAGCTTGAGGGTTCTGCGCAGTATCTTGGCTGTGCCTAGTACTGCACATTTCTGGACTGAGATGTCTGATGTTGTTCCTGGGATCTGTTTTAGCCACTGCTCCAGTTTGGGGGTTTCTGCCCCGAGGGCCCCGATGACCACAGGTCTTCACCTTCCAGTTCTTTTCCAGTTCCTCCCTGAGGCCCTGGTATTTCTCCAGTTTCTCATGCTCCTTTTTCCTGATGTTGTAGTCACTTGGTATAGCTACATCCACCACAACGGCTTTCCTCTGTTCTTTATCCACCACCACAATGTCCGGTTGGTTCGCCATTACCATCTTGTCTGTCTGGATCTGGAAGTCCCACAGGATCTTAGCTCGGTCATTCTCCACCACCTTTGGGGGTGTTTCCCACTTCGATCTCGGGGCTTCCAGTCCATATTCTGCACAGATGTTCCTGTACACTATGCCCGCCACCTGGTTATGTCGTTCCATGTACGCTTTCCCTGCCAGCATCTTGCACCCTGCTGTTATGTGCTGGACTGTCTCAGGGGCCTCCTTGCACAACCTACACCTTGGGTCTTGTCTGGTGTGGCAGATCTGAGCCTCTATTGCTCTGGTGTTTAGGGCCTGTTCCTGTGCAGCCAGGATGAGAGCCTCTGTGCTGTCCTTGAGTCCAGCTTTGTCCAGCCATTGGTAGGATTTCCTGATATCAGCCACTTCAGTTATTTCAGTAATCAGATACCCTGCCGGAATATATATATATATATATATATATATATATATATATATATATATATATATATATATATATATATATACATGTATATATATACTTTTGTCATAGTACCCCCAAGAATTTAAAACTACTTTCACCCCTGGCAAAACCCAAACATTGTTAAATATAATGAATTCTAACGTTAGTTTCTGGCTGTGAGCGATCATTACAAAAACAAAATGGGGGTCTACTAGTTTCATGATTCACTTTCATAATGCCACATTTACAGTAATATGCTGCATTTAAATGAATTAATAAACTTCATCATGTATATTTATATAAGAGTCTGAGTCTCGTTAAAGTTTTTATAATGAATCAGTGATTTCGTTCTGGTTCTAGAGCCAATCCAAGTTAAAATTAATTGTTCATAACATAAATATATTTTATTATTTGTCAAACCAGGAGTTTATTCATGTGTTTTATTTGCTTTACAGTCACAGAGCCTGAACTCATGACATCATGTTTGTGTCTTCTCCAGTAGAGGAAGTGTTGCTACTTCTGTTTTAGCTCAAACCTGCAACAGTCGACCTCCTGATGAACACAAAGTTCTGCAGAGTGTGTGTGAACACACCACTGTGTGTGTGTGCATGTGTGTTTGTTAACCGCTGGCTGTGTGACTGCTGGCTGCAGTACTGGTTTCTGATTGGTTGTGCTCACCTTTATTGTGGTTTTACAGCCCAGGTATCGACTCCTGCATGCAGATCCAAAGATTGCTCTGTTTGCTCAAGGCCGTAACTGGTTTCCTGCCGGGATCAGAAGATCATTAGAACCTTTTGGACCTTCTTTGTTTCTCATTCACAGTCTGGATCTGAACCTGAATTCATCTAATCAGGAAGCATAAAGTCACCAGAACCTGTAAGATTTCGCCACTTTTATCTGTTGTTTTCAGGTAGATTTGAGTTCGAAGTTATCAGAACCACTTTGTGGATCCATTTTGAACATTAATATTCCAGATGTTTCTCTACTTTCTGCTTCTGAACTTCCTTTCTTTGATCACATGCAAATAGTCTGTTATGAAATGTGTTTCCTGCTCCATTTCAGAAGCTCTTCTCTGCTCAGAAGTTATTAAATACACACATTTTAGATCTATTTTCATTTTATATTTTATCAAACTGGCAGATAAAACAAAGATAGGAGTGTTCGGTTGTTGTTTATCTCTGTAAAAAGGGAGAGGCTTCTGGTTTTTATAACTTTAGAGCAAAGATAAACTGAAGGACTTTCAGGATGTGACATGACGCACCTGTGATTACATGATTCTTACAAAAAAACTTTATTCTATTTCTAAGACCAAAAATAAACTCTATTTCTCCTTCTTTTACAAGTCAAATACAGATCGAAAATAACTGATATTCCAAATTACTACTTTAGAGTTGGGCTGCACAGTAATGCAGTTGGTAGAGCTGTTGCCTTGCAGCAAGAAGGTTCTGGGTTCGATTCCCGGCCTCGGTCTCTCTGGATGGAGTTTGCATGTTCTCCCTTTGCATGGTGGGTTTTCTCCAGGTACTCCGGTTTCCTCCCACAGTCCAATCTGGTTAATTGTCCTCTCTGAATTGCCTCTAGGTGAGAATGTGTGTGTGTGTGTGTGTATGGTTGTTTGTCTCTGTGTTACCCTGCGACAGACTGGCGACCTGTCCAGGTGATCCTGCCTCTCGCCCAGAACGTTAGCTGGAGAGGAACCAGCACCTCACTGACCCACTAAGGGACAAAAGGTGCACAGAAAATAGATTAATACTTCAGAGTAAACATAATTGAAGCATTCTTTAACTGTATGTTTAACTTTTAAAGTAGATTTTTAATGAGTTAATCTTAACTTTTTTTTTTCCATGGGTTTAAATGTGACACTTGAGTCATTCTTCAAAGTAGGAAAAACAGGAAAACATCTCAATCTAGTGAGTTAGCTCTTTGAATTTATTCATAAATCAGAAAATATTCTCAAAATTGGCACCAATTTTATTAGATTTGGGTAAAGTTTGGTGGCTGGTTAAAATTATGACCTTTAAACTTTTGTGAATATTTTCAAAACAAAAGCAGCACATACAAAAAATTAGCGGCACAAAGATTTGACAGCAGTTGTGTTAGATCTGAAAAAGGTGGAGGCTTGTTTCTTTTCCAAATGTCTGATTTTACATCATGTACGGTTTGAACAAAAAGGATGTTTTAAATCAGTGGTCCCCAACCTTTTTTGTGCCGCGGACACAAAAAAGGGAGACTCCGATATTTTTCTGCCGGGGGGGGAGGGGGGGTGTCTCTTTTCCCCCTTTGCTGTTTGTGGCTCAGTGTTGGCGCACAAGTAATCGAGAGAATCCGGTTACAGGATTTTCAAAATAAAAGATGCTCCAGACTCAAATAATACGTAAAAAAAAAATATATTTAATTATTTCTTGCGCCGCGGACCGGTACCAATTGGTCCACGGACCGGGGGTTGGGGACCACTGCTTTAAATGGCAGAATGAAACAAAATGGCCACCTTTCTAACTCAGTCAGCGGCGAGTCTCTGCTCATCTGTTCAGGCTCGTGATTCAGGTGTGATGGACGAGCCGATCTAATGATGGGGTCGGTCGTGTCATTCTTCAGAGAGTTGTGTGGAGGGAAGAAGCAGAAAGGTGAGATCTGACGGAGACAAACTTCATGACATGTTTAGTAGCTGTTTCCTCTCTGGTTTCACTTTTCATCTCCGTCGTTTCCTAGAGGAGGAGAGATGGCTGCGAGCGAATGACCGAGCTTTCAACCAGACCTGGCAGTACCCTGTAAGTACGCGCTCGACCAGGGTCACTTTCTACTGCTACTCATCGTTTTGGCTACTGTTGGAATCAATCAATCAATCAAATTTTATTTGTATAGCACATTTCAGCAGCAAGGCATTTCAAAGTGCTTTAGACAACTTAAAATAAAAATGAAAACAGAAATAGACAGATTTTGAAAAAGATTAGAAGATAGAAACATTATTAAAAGTAAAAATTAAAAGTGAAAACATTTTAAAACATCTCAAACCTCGACATCATACAAGGATTCTCAAACCTCAGAGTTTTTGTATCTTACAAGGATTCAAGGCATTTCAAAGTGCTTTACACAATTTGGAATAAAAATAAAAACAGAACAAGACAGAGTTTGAAAAAGATTTAAAGAGTTAAAATCATTATTAAAAGTAAAAACATTCAGTCTATCCATAAGCAACTCTAAACAGGTGGGTTTTAATTTGAGATTTAAAGACACTCAGTATGTTTCAGCTGATTTACAGTTTTCTGGAAGTTTGTTCCAAATCTGTGGTGCGTAGAAACTGAATGCTGCTTCTCCTCGTCTCGTTCTGGTTCTGGGGATGCAGAGCAGAACCAGAACCAGAAGATCTGAGGGGTCCAGACGGTTGGTACAGCAATAACAGATCTTTAAGGTATTGTGGTGATAAACCGTTCAGTGATTTATAAACTAACAACAGTATTTTAAAGTCTATTCTCTGAGCTACAGGGAGCCAGTGTAGAGACTTTAAAACTGGTGTTATGTCTCCATCTTCCTGGTTTTAGTCAGAACAGCAGCAGCAGCAGCTTCTGGATCAGCTGCAGCTGTTTGATTGATTTATTAGTCAGACCTGTGAAGACGCTGTTGCAGTAAATCAATGCAGCTAAAGATAAACACATGGATGATCTTCTCTAGATCTGAGACGTTAGTCCTCTAATCCTGGAGATGTTCTTCAGATGATAGAAGGCCGACTTTGTGACTTTTTTGATGTGACTCTGAAGGTTCAGGTCAGAGGTCATCACTACTCCCAGGTTTCGGGCTGATCGCTGGTTTGTAGTTGTAGTAACTGAAGCTGCGCATCGACTCTGGTTCGTTCCTCTTTAGGTCCAAAGATAATAACTTCAGTTTTGTTTCTGTTCAGCTGGAGAAAGTTTTGGCACATCCACACATTGATCTGTTCTAAGCATCTATTCAGTGACTGGATGGGGTCAAAGGTCACCTGGTGACATCGTGATGTAAAGCTGTGTATCATAGTTATGGTAGCTGATCTTATTTCCTGTTATAACTTCAGCCAGTGGGAGCATATAAATATTGAAGAGAAGGGGTCCTAGGATTGAACCTTGTGCTGTGGTGAGAACGAAAACCAGACTGGAAGGAGTCAAAGAGATTCATTATTGTTAGGAAGTTATTTAATTGTTTAAAAACTGCTTTTTCAATGATTTTGCTGATGAATGGGAGGTCAGAGATCTGCCTGTAATTCTGTAGTATTGATTTGTCCAGCTTGTTCTTTTTTATCAGCGGTTTGATAACTGCTGTCTTCAAAGCCTGGAGGAAAACACCTAAAGACAGCGATGAGTTACTATTTGGATCAGATCAGTAGCAACGACAGGCAGGACTTTCTAGAAATGTGTGGGTAGGACATCCAGACAGCAGGAACCGGAACTTAATTGACTTATAATTTCTTCTAAGGTTTTATAGTTAAGTGGTTGGAAATGGGTCATTGTTCCTGGATTTGTTTTGTTTGGGCACAGCATTGGTACTGGCTTTGGAGTGGATGTGCAGATTAATCCTCTGATCTTTTGGATTTTCTCTGAAAAGAAACTGGAAAACTTGTTGCAGGCGGCATTAGATTGAAGTTCAGATGGCAACGTCATCGGAGGATTTGTTAGCTTGTCGACAGTAGGAAATAAAGCTCGAGCATTATTAATGTTTTTATTTATGACATCTGCAAAGAAAGATTCTCTTGCATGTTTTAGTGTCATGTGATAGTTACGTAGTCTTTCTTTGTAGATGTCATAATAAACGTGAAGTTGAGCTTTACTCCATCTCCATTCGGCCCTACGGCAGAGTTGTCTTGCAGTTTCAACTGTTTGTGCATTTCTCCATGGAGATTTCTTCCTACCAGTCACAACCTTGACTTTAATGGGGGCAATGTAATCAATGATATCTGAAAGTTTGCACTGAAAATCATCTACCAACTTATCTACGTCATTATGGCTTAAGGTTGAGGAAGAAGAGTAGATTTGATTAAATGTTTCTGCTGTGTTTTCTGTGAAAGTACGTTTTGTGATAGTGGCTGTTTGTCCAAGTAGGTAAGCAGATAAGGAACCGCCAAAGATAACAGCAAAGTGGCGACAGGGCGACATCAGTTACAGAGACATTGGAAATATTCACAGCCTTACTGATAACCAGGTCCAGTGTGTGTCCATGAGTCTGTGTTGCTTGTTTGACATGTTGTGTTAAACCAAAACTCTCTAATATATTACAGAGATTTTTTGCCCCTTGGGGGTTGTCAACATGGATGTTGACATCACTGACAATTATTAAACAGTCGTAATCAATACATATGAGAGATAGAAGCTCATTCAGGTCCGTAAAGAAATTGTTGGAAGAATATGTTGGACTTTTGAATAGAGTTAGTGTCAAAGTTCGTTTGTGGCCTTTTACCTCGATTGCAAGATACTCAAAAGACATAAACTGACCCAGAGAGATTTTGCTACAGTTCATGGTATCCTTAAATATTGAAGCCACACCTCCTCCTTTTTTGTGTTTTCTATTTTCACTTAAAAAGTTGTAAGTGGGAGTGGAAAGTGGAAAGAGACAAATATTATATAAAGCTTATGGATACAACAACACATCTATCCATCTGTCCTCTATCATCTATCATCTATTTAATGGTCAACTGTTTTAATAGGAAAGCTAAAAAGTGCCACAATTCAATGAACTAAAAAGACAACATTGATATTTAGCCACGTAGTAATTTTAATAAAACTTGATGGGCAGAAGGTAAATAATTCCATAGTTACACTAATAGTATAGAGGCCCTAAAATATATTGATTTAACTTTCTGATATTTGTATTTCCAGTATATTTCAAATGTTACAATAATTGTTTGTTACTTAATTTTTTTGTCACTGGTTGAATTATAAAGTAGAACCTGTTCTGAGAAGGAACATTTAAAGAAAATAAAGAATCTAAAGTAATAAATGATCAATCATGTTTTTAAAAGGTAAATATTAATTTCCTGCTAGTTATAAACTGTCACCATGCAGGCATTATTGCATTTTGGGCTCACGTTTGATAACGTGTGTAAATTAAAAGTGTGTTTGTGTTTGGGTGTGTGGACTTTGTCCTGCTTGTGGCAAAACATGCAAATATGTAATTAATGACATAAAATACAAGCAAAGTTCATGACATCTTGGTTATGGCATAAACTTTGATGGGTAATAACAAATAATCAGAACATAAAACAGATTCATTTTTAACCAGTATACTGATGCATCCTATGCACATTTATGCACATTAGCGTGGCTAACTTGAGCTTTTCTGCAAATTACATTGACAAAAATGTATTTAAAAATAAATACTGTCAAGTTCTTTTTGGTTTGGTTTACTGTGTGATCCCCACTTGAAAGGGACCGTTTCCGCTGTGAACTTTCAACTTGATTTCACTTAGAGAGACTTTAATTTCGTTGACTCATCTTTATTTTTACATGATAATCCACATAGCTCATCTCAATAGGTGAAAACCCTCAAAAGAAACAGAAAGCCATATATTACATTTTGACATTAACAAGGTAAATGCATTGTGAAAATCAGATTTCTACCCCTTCAAACCAATTATTTCAAAAGAATAATCAATATTTTTTAGTAAATTCAACAGCAATACAAAAATTAGCATTTCATTTTTTATCAATATTTGTTAAATACCCTCACAAACATTCCAACCAACATTTCCTTTTCTTTCTACTTTAACCAATAAACACCAAGTGTATTTTCTTTCTTTTTTCTTTTCCCCCTACTAACTTGACCTCAACAAGACTAAACAACTTAATACAACAAACAATTCAGCAGCATTGAGCCTTACTGGCTGTCTTTCACAGCTTGTTGAAACTTTTACACAGTTCTGAGCTTAAATGCTCCAGCACTGTTTGCATGTCATGCTCTCAAACCAGGACTGACAGGTCAGTCACACCAAATGTAGCTGCACTCTGATTGCTAGGAGATTGAAGATTGAGTCCACCTGGTTCTCCTCACCAACAGGTAGAAAGGAGCTGCAGAAAGGTGCAGGGGAGTGGTTACCTAGCAGTTCACTGGAACAAATACAAAAGTGATAATTTTTGGTTAAAAATAAAGTAGAAAATCTCACCATAATCCATTTTAAAATCAGTAAAAATCACACATTGTTTTATTTCGATATTAGCTTCTCTAACGCAGCTCTACATTTTTAACACCCTGTCCCTCAACCTTTCAAAATAAATTACTTCCTGTTGAAATATTCTAATATAACATGTTTCATGCACAGATGGTCAGAAAATAGATTAATGTAGAAGGAGGTGAAGGAAATGTAATTTTTTTCTATCATGTTTGTTTGGGATGGTTTAGAGATGCATTATGGGATACATGACATGTTTTATTAATTACTTTACTCTAACTTGGGGTGATTTATTTTTTATCTACCACATTTGATTAAGAAAATTTAATATTTTTAAACATTTTTATTCTTTTTCTTTGTCAGAAAAATGCCATCAAAACGTCCAAATACAACCTTTTCTCCTTCCTGCCTCTGAACCTCTTCGAACAGTTCAGCAGACTCGCCAACGCCTACTTCCTCTTCCTGCTCATCTTACAGGTGGAACATTTCAGTCATTATTCTGAGTTGTTAATGTTTTCTGTGGTTTTAAATTTATAAATAAATATATTTTTAATTGTGTAATGTGTATTTTTGCCTAAATCTGTGTAAATTTCAAGACTTTTTGCAGTAAAAATGTTGTTTTGTGTCGTTTGACAGATAATTCCTCAAATCTCAGCTGTTCCCTGGTTCACCACGGCTGTGCCACTTTTCATTGTCCTTTCAGTGTCGGGGGTCAAAGATGCTAACGATGACATAGTAAGAATAAAAAACCAGCTGTTCCTACAGGAAACTGTGCTAACTACTGAAATCAAACATGAGAAAACAATGTTTTCTTTCTTTTTCATGTGAAATGAGCAGAACAGACACAAGCAGGACAAGCAGGTGAATAACCGCAAGGTGAAAGTCCTGATACACGGAGAGTGAGTCACTGCTTCCAAGATTTTACTCATAAACACAGTGAGTTTTTATTATCCAGCCAGATGATTTAGAGGATTTTCTTTCCAGACTGAGAGACGAAAGTTGGATGAACATCCAGGTTGGAGATATAATCAAACTGGAGAGCAACCAGTTTGTTCCAGTAAGTCTGGACTTCTTAAAGTGGAGATTTATTATTTTTTTATGTAAAATGTGTGAAAGCTGAAGCCACTTTTCCTGACCTGGTGGTCCGTTCAGGCCGACCTCCTGCTTCTGTCCAGCAGCGAACCTCTCAACCTGATTTATGTGGAAACAATCGAGTTAGACGGGTGAGTGCGGATCCAGAAACACCTGAACATGGAGCTAAACTGTACGTCTTACGTCTTCCTGGTGTCCCTCAGGGAAACCAACCTGAAGGTGAAACAGGCCTTGACCGTCACCGGGGAGATGGGAGACAACATGAAGAACCTGTCTGCCTTCAGAGGTAACGAGTTGTCATTCCTGATCATCTTCAGTCAAAACCAGATAAAGACACTTAGCCTGTTCTTTTCCTCACAATCTGACTGGAAATTGGACAAAAGCTGTCATGTCTTAGAGCAATAATGATTCATTTTAATTTCCAGAATAATGAGTTCTGTACAGACATGAACTGAAAAGCTGCTAAGGAAGAAGCCATCCCTCCAAAAGCCAGATTACAGTCTGGAGAAGTATTCAGACATGACCTGTTGTCTGAGGAAATTGAAACTAAAATGTTTGATCAAAATTTGAAGGAAGAAGAGAGAAACTTGCAAGCCTGAGAACAAAATCTCATGGATGACATAAAGAGGGACTGGAGCCATCGTGAGGAACGATTACAGTTTAAAAGGAAATTCTACCAAATAGCTGCACCGTTATCTAGCAACCCTAACAGAGCCCTGCACTGTTACCTAGCAACCCAAATGGAATTCCAGCACATTTTACTATAATTTCATTATCTAAAAATGACTTTGTGCAAAAAATGTTCTCCATCACCTCTAAACCTGTACTAAGCCATTCAAGGAAGCATAATAAGTTACCTTTAATGTCCGGCTATGAGAAACAAAAAGGTTTTTGTAAACATCTGGATGCTAATGTCTGTGTTTTTCAGGTGAAGTTCAATGCGAGCCTCCAAACAACCGTTTGGATAAGTTTAAAGGGACTCTGACTGTGAATGGACAGCAATGCGGGCTGGACAACGACAAGATCGTGCTCAGAGGATGCACTGTGAGGAACACAGAGTGGTGCTTCGGTTTGGTCATCTTCGCAGGTAAGAATCCCTCCCTGCAGCCAGAGCAGCAGCTGCTGAGATTGTTATGGAGAGATAGTTTGAAATGGTCTCAGTGAGTGATTTCCTTGCAGACTTTGTGCCTAGAAGAGTTTTTCTTAACTATCAGTAACTGGAATAACTGCCTCTGTATTTGGTTGTATTCAGGTTCTGACACCAAGCTCATGCAGAACAGTGGGAGAACCACCTTTAAACGGACCAGCATCGATCAGCTGATGAACATCCTGGTGTTGTGTGTGAGTTCAAGCATCCACAATTTAAAGCATTTAATAAAACAAACAGTGGTGTTCGGCTAACTTTAAAGCACCCATCATAAATAATCTTTTTGCTAAAACGCTAAACCAGCATTTTATTCAGAGGAAGCTAATGCAGAAGCAATGCTGTGCTAAATTAACCCATGTTGATACCCACCATGTTAAAAGAAAGTTTTCTAAACAGCCACATAAATGAGGCTTTATAATTTATCCAGAGAAAATAATTTAGGGGAAGTTAAGTCTTAATGTTTTCAATCATAGTAAAAGCACTAAATGAACAATTGGCTCCATTATTTGTGCATTTGCAGAAGTGTGTCATTGCTTTTAGCTGATTGAAGATAATCCTCCATTTTTCTTAGATCTTTGGTTTCTTGGCAACCATTTGCACCATCATGACGATTGGCCACGCCATCTGGGAGGTGAACCAGGGCTCCAGCTTCACCGTGTTTCTTCCCCACCAGTCAGGCGTTGACATTGCTCTATCGGCCTTTTACTCCTTCTGGTCCTACGTCATCGTCCTCAACACGTTGGTGCCCATTTCGCTCTACGTCAGGTTCGTGAAGACGATAGCTTTAGCAGGAGTAGCCATGGTGCTACGTGTAGACTCAGCGTTTTGTCTGGTTTTTCAGCGTGGAGATGATCCGCCTCGGGAACAGCTTCTTCATAGACTGGGACAGGAAGATGTACTATTCGAAGAAAGACACTCCAGCCCAGGCGAGGACCACCACGCTCAACGAGGAGCTGGGTCAGATCAAGTACATCTTCAGCGACAAGACCGGCACTCTGACGGAGAACATTATGACCTTCAACAGGTGCTCCATCAACGGGAAGAACTACGGTAGGAATCTGACGCCTGCTGAGTTTCTTTGTGTTTTTCCAATGAGGGGAGCAGATTCTTATTTTGGTAGTAGTTGATTGCATTCAGAGAGAAGTTTTTGGGGAAAAAGTACTTTCTAGAAAACCTTTGTCTAGTAAAGCAGTAGAACCAGTCCTTGACTCATCTCAGTGTCCATCGGCTGCCTGAACTAATTCATACCTTCACTCTAGAAATGTCGTTCTGTTTGACTGACTGCATTTCACATCAGTACAATAGATTTCCAGGGAGCCAAAACTACAGCTGCTGCTTCTCCATATCACTAGCAACCAGTTCAGGTGGTTCAGGCATCTGAATGCTCCGCAGCCATCTAACGTATTCTTTGAATGTTGAAAATGAGTTGATTCTGACAAACGTTTCTCCCTTTTTCAGGTGAGCTATATGACGCTTCTGGCCAAAGGATTGAGATAACGGAGGTAAAGCATCTTCAACCGGCGACACCTTGTGCTCTGAGACACAAGATGCAGCTCAGATGAACTTGTTAGTTCTGCTAATGCTAAAGCCCTACATCATGCTAGTATTTAATGGTAGCTAATGCTAAAGTAATAAATAGCTAAATTCAACACTAGTGATACTCACCTTGTGTCAACTGTCAGCTGCATCTTTGCACAGCAAAGTAATTTTGTGCTTTATAATTAATCCAAATAAATTATTTTAGAGACTGCTAAGTCACCTAAATATTTCCAAAGTTTACCAAAGTGACCAAAAAAAAAATTGCTCCGCCTATTAGCGGATTAGTCTAAGTTTTTTCACCACTCAATAAAAGTAAAACAATGATTTGCAGTTTATCAAACTTACCATTGATCAACTTATGTTGATAAAAACACTCTGGCCTCACAGAGATGTGCTGAGTAATTAATGTCCTTTGCAGAGGACACAGAGAGTAAACTTCTCCTGGAACAAGTTTGCGGATCCGAAGTTCATCTTCCATGATTTCACACTGCTGAACACGATGAGGGAGGGAATCCCAGAGGCCCTGGCCTTCTTCCGCCTGCTGGCTCTGTGCCACACCGTCATGTCGGAGGAGAAGAAGGAGGGTCAGAGTCCAACATTCATCTGTTTTTACAACAAGCAGCAGCTTTCAGCTGATAATAGACCTCAAAACTGTAAATATGCTCTTCTAGTACAATGAAAAATTAAAACATTTCAAATATATTCTGTAGAACTACATTAAAAACCAAAGGGTTGTGAATACATAACCAGCTGACCAAATGTGCTGGAGCTCTGCTTGGGTTGCTAGGCGATGGGCAGAACTCTGCTGGGGTTTCTAGGTAACGCCTCAGTGCCAGTTGAATGTGATGTTGCATTTGGAAAAATTTTTTGAAATGGCTCATTTTTTAGACATCAGAAAACATTGACTTATTGGTGAGAAACAACTCAGTGCCCCATTCTTTGACAAAGAATTGAGATTCAGCATCTTTATTGGATTCTGTGGCAGATTTTGATTAGGTGTTTGGCAACAGCCAAGGGCAACATGAGAGTAGAGACCACAAGGCTAAGTATAAAATAAATAATAAATAATTATGTATATTTAATCATTATTGCCTCCATGAACCTCCTGTCTTGTCCTCCATGTCGTCTGCCAGGGGAACTCAACTATCAGGCTCAGTCGCCAGATGAGGGCGCTCTGGTGACCGCGGCGAGGAACTTTGGGTTTGTTTTCCGATCGCGGACGCCGGAGACCATCACGGTCATGGAGATGGGAATTAAAGTTACGTATGAGCTTCTGGCTGTTCTGGATTTCAACAACGTGAGGAAGAGGATGTCCGTGATCGGTAGGTGTGTGTGTGTGTGTGTGTTTGCGTTTGTTTGTAATTCCTTGTGGGAATGATTTTCCTGACATATACTACATTGTGGGGACCAGTTTCCCCTTGTGGGGACCGAAACCTGGTTCCCACAAGGGGAAACTCTGTTTTTGGGTCAGGGGTCAAAGTTAGGACTAAGGTGTGAATTGAGTTTTGGCTGGTTTGGGTTAGGTATGTGATGGTTAGGGTTAGGAGAATGGTAAAGGTAAAGTTTAGGCTGTAGAAATGAATGGAAGTTGATGGAAAGTCCCCACAAAGATAGCCAGACAAACATGTGTGTGTGTGGGTGGGTGTGTTTTATAGCAAGGTTTAAAATATCTTGTCAGAAATATTATTACCTGTTTAACTTTATAAGCATAGAATTTTTAAATGCCTTTGTTGGGGGTTCCTACATTATGTCAGATTTTATGGACGGACTGGTGCATTGATGTCTTATTTACCAAACGTTGTCTCTTTAAATCTCCCTCCCAGTCCGTGACCCTGAGGGCAGGATTACCCTTTACTGCAAAGGCGCAGACACCATCATCTATGAGCGACTCCATCCGTCCTGCTCCAAGCTGAAGAACGTCACCACCACACACATGAACGTGAGACGTCACCACCAACCGTCTGATTTACCTCTGAAAGGAGAAATGCTTTAACGGCTCTGAAATGTTCAAACCAGGAGTACGCAGGCGATGGGCTTCGCACTCTGGCTCTGGCCTACAAACACTTGGATGAGAGATACATGGTGCACTGGCTGAAGCGCCACCATGAGGCCAGCATAGTCATCGAGGAACGCGAGGAAATGCTGGACGCCCTCTATGAAGACATCGAAACGGACCTGATGGTCAGAGCTGCTAATCACATCGGTTAGCAGGGAGGAGTTACAACCAGAGATATGCTAGTTAGGATGGATGGATGAATGGATTTTGGTCTTTAAAATGCCAACATTTCCACATAATTTCATATTTTGTTCTGTCTGATTTTGTGATTTTAAATACTAAACGATTGATGTTTTGACCAGTTACTCACTTCTTGAGTCGCCTTTTTACCATTTTCTTCTCTCTAGTACAGTTGTTTGCTCTTCCCTCCTCTAGTTATAACAGATGGTGGCTAAGAAGAACATCAGGACTTTAAACTTGTTAACTGCTAACTTTGCTTCCAGCTGTTGGGAGCCACAGCTGTGGAGGACAAGCTGCAGGAAGGCGTCCCTGACACCATCGAGCAGCTGGCCAAAGCTAACATCAAGATCTGGGTTCTGACCGGAGATAAACAAGGTTCGCACCCAAAGTGCCTATAACACCATTCATTCTACTGAATTTAACTCATCCTTTTAATCTGTAATTAATTTATTTGAATTCATAGAAACAGCAGAAAACATTGGATATTCCTGCAACATGCTGAAAGACGAGATGAACGACATCTTTGTTGTGAATGGTAACACAGCTAGCGAGGTCAAAGAGGAACTGCAGTGAGTCAATCAGTAACTATTGTTGGATCTTCAGATTATTTTTACTACATACAACCAGCAGTAAATCCAAACCATGCTTTGAAATTCAATCAAAGATACAGCGCCTTTCATAATGACTAGCACACCTAATAAACATGGATCTTAAATTAATGTATACATTATTAAATTTTACACTGAAAATTAGGACATGTACAACCTCTAATTTGATATGCTTGTCTTCAAAAAGGACAGGTGGGAGAAAATGCCTTTTGGCTAAAGCAGACATGTTGATTTTGACCTTAGTTGCATCCATATCAACAGTCAGAGTGGCAGAGCGACTGCTAGCTACAATTACAATGTTAGCTGTACTAACCCTAAAACACAAGCCATAAACGGTATTTAGCATAAGCTAATGCTAAAGTGCTATACCATCTCAGTTTTTAGCAAAAGCTAGTGTTAAAGAGCTATACCAACAAAGCGTTTATCAGACATTAATGCTAAAGCACTATACCAACACGGTATTTAATATAAGCTAATGCTAAAGAACCATAACAACTTAGTCCTGAGCAGACGTTTATGTGAAAGAGGTACACCAGCATAGTATTTAGCACAAGCTAAAGATAAATCTTTATACGACATGGTGTTTTATTGAAGCTAATGCTAAAGAACTATACCAACAAGTGATTTAGCATTAGCTAGTGTTAAAGTACAATGCTAACACAATATTTTACCAGAGCTAATGCTAAAGAACTATACCAGCATGATATTTAGCAGAAGCTAATGCTAAAGCAGTAAATTCAACCCTGTTGAAACACCTACCATGTCTCGGGAACATGGTAGGTGTTCTCGCATGCAAACATGCCATCCAACTCCATCAATATGCCTTTTCACAGTAAATCCCTTGATAACTCATAATTTATCTCTGTCTTAACTATGATTTTATGAAAACTGACAAATTAGCCATGAGATCTTAGCTTTAGTTGTGATTTCCTGCCATCTTTCTCATTTTCAGGAATGCCAGAAGGAAAATGTCTCCTGAATCAACAGAAAACCCGAAGGTGATCAAAGCTCGATCCGGCCTGTTTTGGCTCCAGAAGACCCAGACTGTACAGGATGAGATGGTAAACGGAGAATATGGCCTGATTATAAATGGACACAGCCTGGTAAGAAGCTGTTTTAGGCACCAAACAGTTTCAGTTATTTTCTGAATCAGAGAGAAGAATTCAGTCTTTGGGTAGCTGAGTTTTACGGCCTATAGAAGTGTGTGAACTCTTTGTCTTTAGGCCTACGCACTGCAGGAGGACTTGAAGTTGGAGCTGCTGAGGACGGCATGCATGTGCAAGACGGTGATTTGCTGCAGGGTCACCCCTCTGCAGAAGGCCCAGGTGGTTGAGCTGGTCAAGAAGTACAAGCAGGCTATAACTCTGGCCATTGGAGATGGAGCCAATGATGTCAGCATGATCAAGGGTAAAAATCAGAAATGAGAGCTCAAGTCCAACTAAAGTTTCTCCCATACTTCACCTGAAGCGTCACAATTGACTCTCATTGATGTAGTTGAAAATTGGGTCATCTGGTTGGAGGAATCCGTCTTCTTTCCTACGGTTACAACAGAGTCTGTACAAAGTGTTGCGTGATTGGTCAGGGGTTTTTGAGCATGTTGCTGTCCAAGTGAATTTGATCAATGAAGAACCAACTGCAGACTATCAGTCCATTTCCACTCTTCGGTTTTTGTATCCACAGGCAGCATGAATCGTTTTGAGCAGTGGGTTGTTGGATAAAGTGAAGCACTATGAATATTTGTACAATTCCTCATTAAATATATTGTTATAAATAGATTGTTAAATTGGTAAAAACTCCTCAGTGGAAATTGCAACTTATTGTTTACAATGTCTGCAAAAATGTGTGCTGCTTTCTCTGTGACCGTTTTGTTACTGATATGCTTTGGGCGTGATTTATACCGAATCAGGAGAGGTAACTCCAGGTAGTTTGTGATGTAAGTGAACGCCAAGCGGACCAGACACCGCTCCAAAAGCTGACTACAACGCAGGGCATTCTGGGTAAATACAACCAAAACAAACATCCTACCCTAGCACCAGTGGGAGAAATGACTTGTGGTGTTTAGCCAAAGACAAAAGAGAAATCCTACAACTGCTAAAATCTGAAGCTACTCCATTATTGTTTATATTTTGCTAAGAAGGAAGTTGTGGTTAGTGTCTTCTGAGATTTTTGTGTAGTTTCACTCAGTGGTTCTTGGTGTAGCGCCACAACAGGTGAGGAGGGGAACAGGTATGGCTCATCTGACGCAACAGTGTGAAACAAACCTCACCAGTAGCAAAAGTTGCAATTTTAGTCACCAATTGAACTGACCTTGTGTTGACTGTATCGACTGAAAGTGTCGCAATCAGCTCTCATTCACATAACCATACAAAAATTGTCGTTTTTAAACAATTCTTCACTAAATAACTGCAAAGATTGTCAAAAGGCTAAAAACTCTCTGCAGAAAGACGCGTCTCTCTCTCCATGACTGTTTAGTTGTGTACAGAAAGTCCCTCAGCAACATAACCATGCATCAGCTATTCATCAGCTGCTCAGCGTCTAGTGAATTGTGGGAGACCCTTAAAAGGTCCAGGGACCCTGCAGACTGAAAAACGAGTGACGGATCTCGTTGTTTTACTTCTAGCTGCTCATATCGGCGTGGGCATCAGCGGTCAGGAAGGGATGCAAGCGGTTCTCTCCAGTGACTTCTCCTTCGCCCAGTTTCGATACCTCCAGCGCCTCCTGCTGGTGCACGGCCGCTGGTCCTACATTCGCATGTGCAAGTTCCTAAAGTATTTCTTCTACAAGAACTTTAGCTACACCCTTGTTCACTTCTGGTACAGTTTCTTCTGCGGCTTCTCTGCACAGGTGAGTGAAAAGTCCTGGATGAAGAAAGTTGACGTTTTGTGTGAATGTTGACTGATGTTTTTGTGGTTCCAGACTGTTTATGATGACTGGTTCATCACCATGTACAACATGGTTTACACTGCTACCTCAGTTCTCGCCTTGGGCATCTTTGACCAGGTAGGAGGAGTCTTATTATTTTTCATTTAAAAGTCAGAGTGATGGTGAGATACATCCTGCTCTGGTCCCTTGGCTTCGTACCTTTTCCTGTTGTTTCTCTCGCAGGATGTCAACGACCGCTGGAGTTTCCGATTTCCTCAGCTCTACTGTCCCGGCCAGCTCAACACATTTTTCAGTAAAAGTATTTTTGTCCGATGTGTAATGGTCAGCACCTACACCTCCGTGGTCCTCTTCTTCGTCCCGTGGGCAGCCATGGGGGACGCCGTCCGGAGCGACGGCAAAGACATAGCGGACTATCAGTCCTTTGCTTTGTTGATAGAAACCAGCCTGATGATGGTGGTGAGTGCTCGGGTAAGACAATCTATGCTACCAATGTCTTTTGTTATATATTTGATAGTGTTGTATGATTTTTATCATGCTTGGTTATGGAAAAACATCTTTAGCATATTTTAAATGATGTAAGTTGGCCGTCCCACCTTGTTCAAATTAAACTAAATTGGTGTTGAATGTTTTAGTAGCACAGTTGACATGATTCCTAACTTCTGAGCTTATTGCCAAGGAAAACTGAGTAAAAACCTGATTTTTCATTTTTTCAGATGTTTCTTGACACTTTTTACTGGACAGCGATTAATCAGCTCTTTCTATGGGGCAGCATTGCTGCCTACTTGGCCATCACATTTGTTATTTTCAGCAATGGCCTTTTTACCACGTTTACCTCCAGTTTCCCCTTCATCGGTGAGTAAATTGAGCTTTTTATCATGTCCAACACTTATTTTAGCAATAAAATGTACATTAATATACAAGAAATTAAGGAAAGTTAGTTTAAATGTCCTAAATTTAAGATCTTTAAGTTATACTTACGTATAATGTAAATACAGATTTTTGATGGGATAGATTTATACACCTCTTTTCATAAAGTAATAACTTCATTGTCAACAGCACAACATAACAACCAAGGAAAGCTAAACTACCCATCTATCTACATTTTATAGCCACTTATCCTTGAAGTGTTGTTGGACGTAAACCAATATAATAGTTTTAAAAATATGGGATATAAAATTGAGCCCAGTGGAACTCCATTGCTAAAATCATAACACCTTAATAAAAAACAGTTTAAAAAGCTCCCCTTTAATAAATCGGGCTCAGTGCAGTTAGATGAAAAACGGAGAGAATATAAAATTAATATTTCTAAATAACAGGAATTAATGCAAACTGGAGAGCAGTAGGAAAAACAAGTGGTCAGTTTGTCTCCAGCAGATTATAGTAAGATTTCTACAGTAATGTGCAGTGTGGAGTTTTAACCACTAGATGTCACTATTACCTCCAACTCTGGCTTCACTAATAATTTATGGCTGAAAGTTAAATCTTTTCTTTTGTGTAATCTGCTGCTTTCAACGGAATAAACTTAATTTGTTCTTATTTTTCATGCATCTAAATTGCGTGTGGCAATAAACTGTTGCAAAATGTATTTCAGGCACGGCGAGGAACTGTTTGAGGGAGCCGAACGTGTGGCTGACGATGTTGCTGACCGCTCTTCTCTGCATCCTGCCCACTGTGGTTTATCGCTTCCTCCACATGCAGCTCCGTCCAACCATCACTGATATGGTGAGGAACCAAAATCAGGAGCCATTTACTGTATCGACATACATTAAAGTCACATGATGTGTTTGAACGGTTGTTTAAAGCAAAATGTAAGTGCAAAAATCTGATAAAAGGAGAATTACATCTTGGCCGCATGCATCTAATTTATGATTTTAGACCAAAACTAATTTTCCAGGAGAACCATGGAGACCATTGTGTGACGGCATATCAAGGCCATTGTAGATAGAAAAATAATTGGAGTAAAATTCTGCCAAAACAGTCAGAAATTTTGAGAATAATCTCAGAAATGTTCTAGAATTTTTTTTTTTTTACATTTTTGAGTGTGAAGTCAAACGTTTGCTAAAAATTCAGAAATTTTTAGATTAACCTTAGAAACCTTCATGAAAAAAATGTGAAATTTTTGTTAAAACTCAAAAACTGTATAGAAAAAAATGACAAAATTCTGACAAAAAGTAAAGGAAATTTCTGAGTTTGAAAAGTTGAAAAATTGTATTTTTTAATTAACTTCATTCTATTACATTTTTTGGAAAAAATGTGGAAATCTTTGAGCACAAAAAATAACTGTTGCTGAGAAAACTCAGAAATATTGAGATCAGTATCAGAAATTTTCTAGCAAAAATAAGGAATTTTCCAAGATTTCAGAAGTAAAAAAAAAAAAGATTTCATAATTTTTCCTGAACAAAACTTAAACGGCCCTAAACGTGTAAATTGGCCGCCATTTTGATATTTTCCAATGGCTAACGTTTTTCTTTTTCTGTTTTTCCCCAAAGACCTATTCCATGAGAACAATATTTATCTGAAATATTTACTTAACTTCAGCACTATGGTGCAGAACAGTGTTGGTATTTACCCAACAGAAGGTTTGTAACTAGATTGAAGCTACAGTTGGTCGCTCTGTCCCGCTCCAGGTGAGGTTTAAGGCTAAGTTGGAGGGAGAACCGGCTCCGCCTCCTTACCAGCCGCCTCCACGGCGCGTCAGCACCCGCCGCTCCAGCTACGCCTTCTCCCACTCCCAGGGATACGGGGAGCTGGTGACCTCCCGCAAATTCCTGCGCCTGAAGAGGCTACGGCGGAGGAAGGAGTCTCCGCGGGTGGAGAGCCATCTGCAGCGATATCGCACCATACCGGAGGAGATGGAGGAGACGCATATTTAGGATGAGTTCAGGGGCTGAATTACTGTTTGTGTTATTTTGATGCCTAACTGAGAAACACTGAAATGTTATTGTTTGTATTATTAGTGTTAAAGAGCTATTTTGGCATCTCTGTGAATATGTTTACTAACTATGCATTGAAAGTAAAACCTGGTGGCCATCGATGCCAGTCTGGTTGTTGCGTTAGACATGAAAGGGCGCCATCTTGTGGTGTGAAGTGTGTAAGCGCAGTATTAAACTATCCATGATGCTTTGTTGTTGTTGTTGTTCCTGTTTTGGAGTGTCTTTAAGCCAAGTTATGTCTGCTTCTCAGGTTTTTCTGAAACACTATTTGGCCTTTATGAAACATATATTGTTAACAGAAAAGTACAATGTACCAATTTATTTACAATGAAAATGTTCCAGATGTCATTGTTTTTTCTTGTTTATAACATCCATCCATCCATCCATCCATTTTCTTCCGCTTATCCGGGATCGGGTCACGGGGGCAGCAACTTCAGAAGGGAGGCCCAGACTTCCCTCTCCCCAGCCACGTCTTCCAGCTCCTCCAGGAACCCCAAGGCGTCCCAGGCCAGCCGAGAGACATAGTCCCTCCAGCGTGTCCTGGGTCTTCCTCGGGGCCTCCTCCCGGTGGGACCTGAACTCCTCACCAGGGAGGCGTCCAGGAGGCATCCTGACCAGATGCCCGAGCCTCAACTGGCTCCTCTCGACGTGGAGGAGCAGCGGCTCTACTTTGAGTCCCTCCCGGATGACCGAGCTTCTCACCCTATCTCTAAGGGAGAGCCTGGCCACCCTGCGGAGGAAACCCATTTCGGCCGCTTGTATCTGTGATGACCCAAAGCTCATGACCATAGATGAGGGTGGGAACGTAGATCGACCGTAAATCGAGAGCTTCGCCTTTTGACTCAGCTTCTCTTCACCACGACGCACCGGTACAGCGCCGCTTCACGGCAGACGCCGCCCCAGTCCGCCTGTCGACCTCCTTCTTCCCTCATTCGTGAACAAGATCCACAGATACTTAAACTCCTCCACTTGAGGCAGGACGACCCCCCTGACCCGGAGAAGGCACTCTACCCTTTTCCGGCTCAAGACCATGGCCTCAGATTTGGAGGCACTGAGCCTCATCCCGGCCGCTTCACACTCGGCCGTTTCAGCGAGAACCGCAGATCACGATCTGATGAAGCCATCAGGACCACATCATCCGCAAAAAGCAGAGATGCGATCCTAAGGCCACCAAAACGGATCCCCTCAACACCTCGGCTGCGCCTAGAAATTCTGTCCATGAAAGTAATGAACAGAATCGGTGACAAAGGGCAGCCTTGGCGGAGTCCAACTCTCACTGGAAACGAGCCCGACTTACTGCCGGCAATGCGGACCAGACTCTGACACCGGTCATACAGGGACCTGACAGCCCGTATCAAAGGGCCCGGTACCCCATACTCCCGGAGAACCCCCCACAAGGCCCCCCGAGGGACGCGGTCGAACATCTTCTCCAAGTCCACAAAACACATGTAGACTGGTTGGGCGAACTCCCATGCACCCTCCAGGACCTGCTGAGGGTGTAGAGCTGGTCCAGTGTTCCACGACCAGGACGAAAACCACACTGCTCTTCCTGAATCCGAGGTTCGACTATCCGACGGACCCTCCTCTCCAGGACCCCTGAATAGACCTTTCCAGGGAGGCTTAAGAGTGTGACCCCTCTGTAATTGGAGCACACCCTCCGGTCCCCCTTTTTAAACAGGGGGACCACCACCCCGGTCTGCCAATCCAGAGGAACTGCCCCCGATGTCCATGCAATATTGCAGAGTCGCGTGAGCCAACACAACCCTACAACATCCAGAGCCTTAAGGAACTCCGGGCGGATCTCATCCACCCCCGGGGCCCTGAGGCCACCGAGGAGC
This sequence comes from Poecilia picta, assembly GCA_033032245.1. Classification (NCBI taxonomy): domain Eukaryota; kingdom Metazoa; phylum Chordata; class Actinopteri; order Cyprinodontiformes; family Poeciliidae; genus Poecilia; species Poecilia picta. The sequence goes on along the minus strand of CM065364.1, from coordinate 3,877,606 downwards.
TTTTTGACCACCTCGGCGACCTCGTCCCCAGAGATTGGAGAGCCCGACCCAGAGTCCACAGGCTCAGCTTCCTCAACAGAAGGCATGTTGGTGGGATTGAGGAGGTCTTCGAAGTATTCTGCCCACCGACCCACAACGTCCCGAGTCGAGGTCAGCAGCCACCATCCCCACTGTAAACAGTGTTGGTGCTGCACTGCTTCCCCCTCCTGAGACGCCGGATGGTGGACCAGAATCGCCTCGAAGCCGTACGGAAGTCTTTCTCCATGGCCTCTCCAAACTCCTCCCACGCCCGAGTTTTGGCCTCAGCGACCACCCGAGCCGCATGCCGCTTCGCTCGCCGGTACCCATCAGCTGCTTCTGGAGTCCCACAGGCCAAAAAGACCCCGTAGGACTCCTTCTTCAGCTTGACAGCATCCCTCACCGAAGGTGTCCACCAACGGGTTCGGGGGTTGCCGCCGCGACAGGCACCAACGACCTTGCGGCCACAGCTCCGATAAGCCGCCTCGGCCATGGAGGCACGGAACATGGTCCACTCAGACTCAATGTCCCCCACCTCCCCCGGAACGTGTTCGAAGTTCTGCCGGAGGTGGGAGTTGAAGCTCCGTCTCACAGGGGACTCCGCCAGACGTTCCCAGCAGACCCTCACTACACGTTTGGGCCTGCCAGGTCTGACCGGCTTCCTCCCCCACCACCGGAGCCAACTCACCACCAGGTAGTGGTCAGTGGACAGCTCCACCCCTCTCTTCACCCGAGTGTCCAAGACATTCGGCCGCAGATCCGATGAAACGACAAAATCGATCATCGAACTGCGGCCTAGGGTGTCCTGGTGCCAAGTGCACGTATGGACACCCTTATGCTTGAACATGGTGTTCGTGATGGACAAACCGTGACGAGCACAGAAGTCCAACAAAAGAACACGACTCGAGTTCAGATCAGGGGGGCCGTTCCTCCCAACCACGCCCCTCCAGGTCTCACTGTCATTGCCCACGTGAGCGTTGAAGTCCCCCAGCAGAACAAGGGAGTCCCCAGGAGAGGCACTCTCCAGTACCCCCTCTAAGGACCCAAGAAGGGTGGGTAATCTGAACTGTTGTTCGGCCCGTAAGCACAGACAACAGTCAGAACCCGTCCCCCCACCCGTAGGCGGAGGGAGGCTACCCTCTCGTTCACCGGGGTAAACCCCAACATACAGGCACCAAGATGGGGGGCAACAAGTATGCCCACTCCTGCCCGGCGCCTCTCGCCGTGGGCAACTCCAGAGTGGAAGTACGTCCAGCCCCTCTCAAGGAGACTGGTTCCGGAACCAGAGCCATGCGTCGAGGTGAGGCCAACTATTTCTAGCCGAAACCTCTCAGCCTCGCACACTAGCTCCGGCTCCTTCCCCACCAGAGAGGTGACGTTCCACGTCCCAAGAGCTTCTGCAGCCGGGGATCAGACCGCCAGGGTCCCCCCAGGGTCCCCTCCCTCGACTGACGCCCTTAACACACAGCACCCGACCCCTTTGGCCCCTCCGACAGGTGGTGAGCCCATTGGAAGGGGAATCCACGTCTCCTCTTCGGGCTGAGCCCGGCCGGGCTCCGTGGTTAAAAGCCCGGCCACCAGGCGCTCGCCATCGTGCCCCACCTCCAGGCCTGGCTCCAGAGTGGGACCCCGGTGACCCGCGTCCGGGCGAGGGAACGCCAAATTCAAAGTTTGTGTCCATCATGAAGGGATCTTCAGGCTGCGCTTTGTCTGGTTCCTCACCTAGGACCTGTCTGCCTTGGGTGACCCTACCAGGGTCATAAAGCCCCAGACAGCATAGCTCCCAGGATCATTGGGACACACAAACCCCTCCACCACGATAAGGTGGCAGCCCAAGGAGGAGTATAACAAACACATTTAAATGTTAGTTAAAAGATCACCGGAGCAAACACAAAGTTCAGTTTTTAAACAGTTGTGTTTATTAAGACAAGAACAAAATCCAAAGTGGGATTTGCAGCTAAACTTTATGTAAAACTCAATGTGACACATTTAAGCTGCCAATTAAACGTGGAACTCCGTGTTTCTAATGCAAATAAATTGTTTCTTCCTCATATCTTCAGTTTCTGATCTACTTTTTTGTCTTCTGTTTTATATTCCATATCAGGAATCTGATTGTAATTATCTCCACTTGGTGGAACAATTTCTCACCTTTTCAAGTCACTGATGTTTATGATGATACAATTTTACGTCAGGTTGAAAAGAACCACATTGTCTACATAAGTAGAAATAAACATACTTGTATAAAAAAGTGTAATAGTAAAAGTACAGGTTGGATTGTTCTACTCAAGTTAAAGTAAAGTACAAGTTTTGAAACGTACTCGAGTACAAAAAGTAACAAGTCTTTCACCTAGAATATAAAATGACTTCATGAGTCTAAAATAAAGTTCAGAAACATCAGAACAACAAGATGTTCATGATTTTTCATTGACATTAAATCCAAGGCGAATATTCAATTAAGATATGTTGAGCTATATCTGCAGAAAATAATTAAAAAGACAGATATTTCAGAAAGGTTTGTTGTACGTTTTTAACAAGCAATTTATGAATAAACTGTCCCAAAGTCTATGGAGAATGGAGAGTTTTAATAAATTAATGACGTAAATAATTTTTTCATTATTGTCATTTAGCACTCTTCACTCTGACACTGCACTGAGTCAAAAGATCCAAACTAACTGAAAAACCTGTTCCCCCCGTCGCCTGTGGGGGCGCTGGCTGCACCAAGAACTACTGAAGGAATCGACACAAAACCTCTGAAGAAGACCAGCGCAGCTTCCATCTTACAAAAAGTAAATACAACCGGAGCCGTGACGCATTTTAGTGCTTGTAGGATTATCTCCATTGATATACATTAGTAGTTTGGACATCGCCTGTTAGTTCCTAACCTTAGCGACTCTCCTGCAGGCGCCGTTACTACAAACTATGTAAACTATTTTAATAATTAACTGTCATTATTATAAATTTAATAGCAACTGGAATATAGGTGACTGAACTAAAATTATTCCAAAGTGTATTGAGATGACAGTTGTCACTTACTGGGATAACCCAGAAGTTATTATTATTGATAAAAAAAAACAACTAATGGCATCACTGTGAATATGTTTACTAATTAAGCAAACTGGTGGCTTTTGCTGCAGTTCCAGACAGATTTACTTCTCTGGTTTTAGACAAGGAACCGCGCAATATAGATGGAAATACCTTGATGGGGTTTATTCCTGATTATTATTCGCAATTTTGTTGCACTCAAGTGTTTCACCATCAAACTGATATAAATATTAGTCAGAAGACAACATAATTGTCATTACCACACATCTCCACTAGGTGGAGCAGATTCACACCTTATCAGGTCTGATGTTTTTGATGAAACTACAAGATTTAAGAGGGTTTATATTTACTGTGATTCCCGTTTTTGTTTAACTGTAATAAATATTTTCTGCTTTAATGCAGTTTTTGATTTTTAAACAATAACAGTGGTTTATCTCTGCTAAAATGTATAAAACATGTTGAAGCACTTGAGTCGTTTGTTTTTATTAAATGTTAAAAATTGAGTGATTTCTTAGAAACAGCATTTGTGGATTAAAAAACTGCAGCCAGGATTAAATTACCATAATTTGACTCTTCATCTTCTTTTAGAAGACTAAATTTATTATAGACGATCTTAAGTATAATTAAATTTGTTACACAATGTCCAGTTTTGAAAATATTTGAAAAAATCTGGAATTAACGTTCTGTTGTATTTGACTCACAAAATGCACAAGGGTTTGTATTTATATTAAATTGATTTTCCAAAAATCATTAAAACATTAAACTTCATACATAATTTTGACATGTTTTTATATATTTTTTGGGGTAGAAGAGAGTCAAAAATGTTTCACTTTAGGAAATGTTGAGATTCTAAAGTCTAAAATGTGCAAAGTGCAAACCAAAACAAATCCTTTTTGTTTTCTAGAAAACTTTATTTTTGGTTAAAAAAAACAACAAAAAACTGTTTTTTCTGTATACAATGTCCTTAACACACCGTTGTATTTAACAATTAATATGCATTACTTTTTAAAATAAAAAAATTCAGGCAACACATGAAGTGAAAATGTGTTTTTTCAGCTTAAACCCATTTTTAACTTCACAAAACAAACATAAAATAAATGTAACTTCCACAGTGTGAAGTAGGAATGGTTTAAAAACTCAGTTACATCTTCAGCCTCGATCAGGCTAATCAGGAAGTGTCCCACCGCAGCAGCCAATCAGAATCCAGTTCTTGTTGCCGGGCAGAGCAGCTGTTCAGAACTGAACTCTGATTGGCTGTCCTGTCTTCCTTTCAGTGACTCCGGAGCAGATGATGTCCCCGCGTCCATATGTCGGACCTTTGTGACTCTTGTCAACTTTAAAGGCTGCGGTCCGACCCCCCTCCCCCTCCTGCTGCTGAATGGGGAGTCACCGCCATGCTGTCCGGCCTAAGCGTGCCTTTTGTTCCGCCTCCTCCGCTCACTCTCGGCTCCAGACTTTGTTTTGGGTGAAAGGATCCGTCTCAAATGTCCCGGTCCGCCAGCAGCAGCTGCTCCGGACTGCGCCTTTATTCCACACAAAGGAGCGGCGCGGCGGCCCCTCCCACGCCGCTCTCTGCTCTTTGTGTCCATTCATGAAGCAGCACAAGAGCCGCCTGCAGCTTTTTCTGTCACTTTTATTTTTGGCGAGTTGCACAAACAATGAATATCATAAAACTGCCTCCAAGCTGCTCTTCAGTGTAGAGTCATGTCACAATTTATTCTCTAAAGAATCAGAGAAAATGTATGATTGGAGTGTTGGTGCCACTCTAAGAAAACACTCTAAGAAAACAATTACGAGAATGAAATCGTAATATTAGGAGAATAAACTATTAAAATAAAGTCGTAGTATAAAGTAACATAACTTCTGTTTTAGCATAACTTCCTCTGTGGCTTTTGTTGTAATTAACTTTTAAGCACGATAAATCAATAATTCATAAATATCGATTTAAAAAGAAGCACTACTTCCATTGGCATTTTATTTTGCTTATAACATGGGGAAAAGTGATTTGTTACAAGTGAAATAATCTGCCTGTTACCTAGCAACCCCAGCGAAGTTCTGCCCGCCACCTGGCAACCAAAGCCTAAGCTACACAAAATATATTCATTACAATTTGTTTTGCACAAAATTATAGAGATTTTATTTTAGTTATTTAACTTATGAAGTGGCAAAAATAGATTTTTACAAGTGAAATAATCTTGTACTTTTCCATCAATATTATTTACTTAATGTTTTGCTAAAACAGTTATCAGTTTTCTTATTGCACTAGAAACTTGGCTAAAATTCTGTTTTTGCCGTTCAAGACACTTCATACAAAAGAAAGTCCTAAAATCTTTCACTTCTGGTTAAAAAATGACATTTTTGCATGAATTCCTGGAGCGGTGAAAGTGCCAGTTGTCCCAAACTGACCCTCCCTGTTAATGTAATTAGTGATCAGGTTCATTATGAGCTTCGCATCAGAGCCAGGAATTAGCATCAGCAGCTGCTGGCGGTTCAACACACGTCTAGAAATGACAGGAGGAGATATTAACATGTTTATAAGGCAGATTAGCATAGTGAGCAGACAGGAAGTATCTGAAACGGCTGTTTCTGAAACAGAGATGTGCAAAAGTATTCACACTCAAACTTTCACAGATGATGCATAAATGTTCTTATGTGTTTAAAATATCTAAAAATCTTGGAAAAAGAAATTCATTCTCAACTAATCTTACAGTTTAACTAAAATCTTTGACCTATTTTTGCATAGATCTACTCAAGTAACTTTTTCATCCGTTTATCCATCCTACGGCAGCCCAGAAGGATCAAGAAAAAGCCACGGCTTAATTTATGCTAAAATTGATCTGATGCTACAATGGAAGCTATGCTAAAACAATAATTTCAATAAATGTTAGTAGCATAAAATCATTTTGGAAAAATTAATTCTGTTTTCTGCTGTGATGAAGTTTATGATAAACCCCTTAGCATAACTTCCATTGTGACGTTTGCTATTGTGCTGTCACAGGATTTCAGAAACAAGCAATAGAAAACTTGTTTGGGCTGCAACAGATACATATTTTTGGGATTTTTGTAACATTTTCTGTTTTATGATATAAAAGTTTGAGGATGTAGCACAATAAATAAAGTTTTGGACGGTGTACACTAAAGTGAAGAAGAGTAAAAATGTGAAATTCTGTCCAGTTTGAGTTGATGTTTTGTGTTATTTAGATATTTAAGCCCAGTACAGACTCTGGTAGCCCGTCGTTTCCATCAGCAGCAGCAGAGCTCTTAAAGCTGAAGGTTGAATGAAGGGCATTAGAGGTTGATCAGGAAGAGAAGTCTGTAGCTGTCAGCGCTCCATCCCCAGATGTAGAGCTCCTGTTATACAATCAGATTAAAAGACAAACTGCTCCTTCAAGGCAGAGTTTGCAGCTTAGTGAGGTGACGTAACGCTGACTCCATGTTTCTGCTGACTCTTGCTGGTGGCCAGGATTAGGCTCTGAATGCATGAATGGCAGCCGGCTTGCACCCGGCACACGGCCGCCTCCAAATGCTTTTCACCACCTCATTAAACTAGAGGGCAATTGGTTGCTATGGAGATTTAAAGGACTCATCTAAAGGACTCAAAGGACTGTTTTCCCTTCTAAAACAGATTCTCTATTTCTTTTGCAACTTTTTTCTCTGATTGATCTCTAACTGATCTCTAACACACTATTGTACAACAGTAGAGGGAAAAGATTTTGAATTTTTTTGAAAAATGAATGTTTTCACATAAACTTTTTTTAATATATACCTGCAATGACTCTAATATGCCTGTGTAGATTTGGTTTCTCCATTTTTCTTAACCTACATAAAGATGAAATGTTCCAGTCATCTGAGCTGAATGTGACCCAGTTGATGCTGCAGCAGCTGTTAGAGCCTCAGTGGTGGCAGCAGCATGGAGGGCAGAGAGGTTCCTGTTTCAATCAAAGGCCTCAAAGATCTGAACACCAAACTGGAGAGAAATTAAAACGCAGCAAGAAAACGCAGTGCGGGTCAGGAGCAAAACATCGCATTCATTCAGTTGTTGCCTGAGTTGAATCAACAAACAGGGAACTAAATGTTGCTGGTGAAGGCAGAGAAAATAACTTGATAACTTAGTTGGACCAGGTCAGCATCTATATAAAATATATAGTTAAATTGTATTAAAAAGCTCAATATCACTTAATTAAACTACATTTTCATTTCTGATACATTTTTAGGTCAGTTGAATTTAATGAAATATTTCTGATTGTGACCCCAGAAAAAAACATTTAAAGTAGATTTTTAAAAAACTATTATTTGCTGTTGGTCGTCAAAGTGCTTAACCTGAAGCATAATGGGTAAAAAAACAACCAAAATCCTCAATAAACCAAAGAAAATAAAAGGATAAATAAAGAAAAACATTTCAACTTTATTGCATGTAGAACAGCAGCTAACAAGAAAACTGCAAAGTCAAGTTTTAGAAGAAACATGGATGAAAAATAAGAAATGAAAAAAATAATGAAAAAAAATTGAAATTAGATGGGCTTGAATCTAATGCTGCAGGAAAATGATTGGTCATTTCCAGAAATGGTCCTCAAAGAGCTAAAAAATTAAAAACTTAAACAATGAAAATAGAGTAAAATGACAAAATTTTATGTAATTGTAAAAAAGAAAAGCCAGTGAGCAAAATTTGTATCAAAATTTTATTTATTCACACAAAAAACAGTTGACAAAAACAAATTAACAACTTTTAACTTATTTTTATGACATTTGCAGTAAAGTAAAAATAAGTTGCATTCTTCATTTTTAATGTTGTCTTTTCATATTTATTCATTAAGTTTTAGATAAAAAGTAAAACTATGTCCTTAATATTTTCTTCAGAATTTTATACACCAAATTTCTTTGCAGTAAAGAATTTTCAAAAAATTAATTTTCCTTTAATTCATGTGAACCTTTTTTAAGACTTCATATTTTAGAGTTTATAGCTTCTGTCACTGTTTAAAAGATAAACATTTAGAGGATTAAAAATGTTCTCAGCTGGATCAAAATATGGTAGAATATCCAGTAATTGTGTCTTAATTGTAGTTCCTGTTGTCGTCGTGTCAAAATGACCCGAGAAACACAGTCAAATCTGCCACAGCCACAAAATGAGGACAACAGGAGGATGAAAAGAATAATGGGTTTATTTATACAGTTTTAATCAAAACTACAGAATTTTTATTTAAATTCAAACTATTCAACGTCAGAATATTTATTTTTATTCTTCTAACATTTTATTGGGTCATATCCTAAAATAAAATATTTAGCTAAGACTAACAAATATTTTAGATCATTTCAAATTAATTTTTAAAATTTTAATCAGAATTTCAGGTAAAAAAAAAAGTCAATATTGTTTTTTTTTGGTCCAGATTTTATTCAAAGTATTTATTTAAATGTATTTATCAATAGTTTAACTGAGTTTTTTTTCTTTTATCAGAATTGCAGTTAAAAAAAGTTCCAGATTTTATTCAACATCAAATGATTTAATTGAGGCGTTTCTCTAAGAGTGAATCTTCAGAGAATTTATTCAAGAACTAAGCAAAAATTTATACAAAAATTGAGAAAAATGTTTAAGAAACTTGTTTTTCAACCAATTTACTACACAAGAACTAAGTATTGCCTTTTAAAACTAATCAGAATCACCTGAAGTGTAATTTTATCTTGGTTGAATTGTTTCAAATTAATATTTTAGAATTGCAGGAATTTTTCTTACAAATATTATTTTTTTGTTACTTTTATCAATAATTTAATTTAGTCATTTTCTAAAGTGAAACCTTTAGATTCGACTTTTCTAGATTAATTTTGTCATGTTAAACTTCTAAAGTGAAACCTTTAGAGAATTAGGACAATTCTGGAAAGTGGGAAACATTTCCGCTGACTGCAACTGCTGCCATGTTGCTCAGCCGAAGACGAACATCTGAAAAGTCTCTTTCCAAGATGGCCGCTTCTTCCTCAGCACCGCTTCTTCTCCTGCTGCGCGTGCTTCTGCGTGGCGACGTTCGCTCCGTGGGAACCACGGGACGCAGAACTCGCCTCTTCTCCTCCCTCTCCAAACCTCATCCGCACAAAGAATGAGGGTCGACGGTGTGCCGCCCCCCGCTGCGTGCCCGGCCTCGTTCGCAGAAAGAACCAGGCTCATCTTGGCACGGACGGCTGCGGGGGGCGGCGGCGGCGGCGCCGCGCTGACCCGGGCATGCTAGCTCCTCAGGAGCGCCCAGGAAAGAACCGGAAACGGAATCATCCCGGTCGGGATGAGGATTTCCAGGTGTGAACGCATCAGGTGAGCGGCAGAGAGCCGGGTCAGCGCTCCGGGAGGCTGATCTCAGGAACCCAGTCGTTCAGCCGCCGGCTCTCCTCGCAGAACAGGTGCAGCTTCTCCAGAGCCGGATCGACCCAAGAACCATCGGCCGGGTTCTGTTGGAGCGACAGGAGGAGCGTTAGCAGGGAAACAGCTGCTGAGCAGGGGCGGAGCTACAAGGCTCACAAAGGGGCCATAGCAACGCAAATATGGGGGTTATTCTACTGTTAGCATCTATAACGAAAATCAGCAACAAGTGTTGGAATTTCCAAATGGCCGACTCCAAATTCTGACTCATTGATTGGTGTAAAACAAATATACGAAATTAAAAATAAATAAATAATGCAAACAAAGTGATGATTAATGTAATTAGAATATATTTTAAGAACTTCAGCTTTAAGTAAAATTTGATTCAATTCTTGGAGCAGAAACGTGTGGAAGATAAAATCAAGCAATAAATGGGCTTTAATGCAATGAGGCTAACACTTTATCATTTTTTGGAAATTAAAAAAAATATAGATTTTGGTCTATAATAAGTGTTCTGATTGGTTTGCAGAAATTAATTTGGCCAAAATATGTCTTAAGCTAACATAAAATTAATTCAGCCCAGTCACACTTTTTGAATGTAAAAATTAAATATATTCTGCAAGTTCCAGCTCATTTCCTCCCATTTATGTTGCATTTATCAGAACATTGATGTCTTATTGTTGGGCCGCAGCCCCCCGGAGCCCACCCCGACGTTCCGCCCCTGGTCGTACCGTAATGAGGACGCAGTGCGCGTCTTCCTGCTCGTCTCCGACGATGTCGGCCAGACGCTGCGTGTCGCTGACTCTGACGATGCTGATGTCGTTGTCGAAGCAGAAGGACTGGATGAGGGTGAAGTGGATCTGCAGGGCCACGTCCCACTCGAACTGCTCGTCTGTGGCCAGGACGCAGAACGACACGCTGTCCGGGTCTCTGTGGATGGAAAACGCTCTTCCTGTTAGCAGCTGCTGGGAAAAACTCACACAGGATGCATGAAAAAGCAAGGAAAATGAAAGTTTTCTCACTCTGTCATGATCTTGGCGCTTTCGTAGACGCCAACAGTGAGCCGGTCTTCGCTCTGAGCGCAGACCAGAGCTTCCTTCAAGGACTTTCCAGGAGTCTTCATGGTTTGTTGAGATCAGAACATGAAGAGGAAATAATTTGATCTTCCTAAAAGAGTCGGTGGGCTTTTATACGGCGGAGCCGGCACGCGTTCGCCGCCTGATTGGTTCCCTTCAGGACAAAAGCAACAACTGACTGCGGCCCCCTCCCCACCCTGAGGGACGCGTGTCTTTAGAAAACTCTTAGAAAGTCAGTCGGCTCGTGTCCAAAAGTGTTTAGACGTAGAAACTGTCACTTTTAAGTTATTCATGTAAAAAACTGCAGGAGTCACTGCAGCTAAAGCTCTGAAATGACCAATTTAAAAATCAAGAATCACTATTTGGTGCCAAAACGCTCTACAGCTTTTATGGAAACAAAACTGAGGTCAATATCTTTCAATCTAAAGAACAATCTAGTCAGTTATTACAGCTAGAAATAGCCTGAACCTTCAGAGCCACATTAAGACAGTCACAAAGTCGGCCTTCTATCACCTGAAGAACATCTCCAGGATTAGAGGACTGATGTCTCAGATGTAGAGAAACTCATCCATCCATTTTTAGCCGCATTGATTACTGCAACAGCGTCTTCACAGCAGTGTTGAGTTCAAAACCACCTAACCCGAAACCAAGACCAGAGTGTATTGACACCAAGACAAGACCAAGACTTTTAGGGTCCGAGACCGAGTCAAAACCAAGACCAGCGCCGCGCTCTACATGATATGATAGAATGTGAAATATGATCAAAATTACTTATCAAATTGATCTCAAAGAGCCATATTCCCATAAAAACACATAGATATTAAATACTTAATCAATTTAACCAATATTAAATTTAACAAACTCTTTGTTCTGCTTTGCTTCCATCTACGATCCGGGTTGGTCTCTTTGCCACCCCTAAAACGATAACGCCCTGGGTGTTTAGCCATGTTGCTCATGTCAGAAACCACCAGTCTGCACCATTAAACACAGCAATTGAGGCAAAGCTCAACTGAACACTGACCAAGGAGCAACAAGAAAGAATGAATCTATGCAGCTGACCATAGACAACAACTTAGCCTTTAAGCTACTTGTTAACAAGCTTAAGGTGCTGCATTGATATTAGCTAGCTAGTCATCTTTTAGCTAACTTTACCTGCATCAAACAGCTTCACTAAACAGTTGGTTAGTTTGGGGGGAAAACTGTGAAAAGTTATTTGCATTTTGCTGGTTTGTTGTCATGATTCTAACACACATGTAGCTCCACACAGCAGCAGCTGGTCTCCTTCACAGGTGTAAACCAAGCGTTGTAGCGTCATGTTGCGTTTAAAAGCGGCTCAGAAAAAACAGGCTACCACATGTTAACAATGGATTAAACAGTTTTAACTGCTGATAAAAGTTACAGAGGACACAGATATGGGAAGTGTGGAAACCACTCCTGTATCAAATTGACAAAGGAATAACAGAGAGTTGGCCATTGTAAAGTAAAAGCCCAGTACATACAGCGTTCATGTTTATTCGTTTTTCATCCACATGGCTTCCCGTGCCCAAACCCTGCAATGGCACGGCGCCCCCTGTAGGGGGCGCGCCCCACAGTTTGGGAACCTCTGATGTCTGCTATTCTGACAGCGTGTGGTAACCTGATAGGCTCTCAGTGACTCCAGTCCTGTCTAATAAGTAAAGACCCGTGCAGAAGATTCGTTCTGCTCCTGAGTGTCGCATCACTACATTGCAGACTTTTGGACACAGCTTGTCCCATATGTGCAACAAGTCAGTCAACATCTCCGCACAATAATTCAGCGCATTGAGTGAAAACTTGTTTTCATCACAATGCTTATGTCTCTGTACAACTAGCTTTGCTAACACCATGTCAAGCTTACCTTCTTTGAGATACTTGACGAAAACAGTTAGTCGTTGTCCCACCGTCTGTGAAAGCGAAGCGCTGCTGAGTTACTGTGGCCGTCGGGTCTCTTATGATTTATGCAGCTTTATTCTATTACTGACTATTAGATTTTCTGCCGCTCATAGAAAACCACTGCGCATGTCTGGAGCGCCGCGTGTGAGTGAAAGGTGAGGGGGGGAGAAACATAAACACTTAATTGGCAAGTCACGTTATTGGTTGTGTTTTTATCGGTGCGTTTTGCATCCACTGAAAACAAAGATGTTAACAAATGAACTGGACAGTTTGCTGCATGTTTAGTGATATTTTCACAGTCGCGGTCTCGACCGGTCTTGAAATAAAATACTGAGTCCTCAGCGACCGAGACCGAGACAAGACCAAGACCATCAAGAAACGGTCTCGAGACCGGTATCGAGACCAAGACCGATCGCGAGTACCACAACACTGCTTCACAGGTCTGACTAACAAATCAATCAAACAGCTGCAGCTGATCCAGAAGCTGCTGCTGCTGTTCTGACTAAAACCAGGAAGATAGAGACATAACACCAGTTTTAAAGTCCCTCCACTGGCTCCCTGTAGCTCAGAGAATAGACTTTAAAATACTGTTGTTGGTTTATAAATCACTGAACGGTTTATCACCACAATACCTTAAAGATCTGTTATTGCTGTACCAACCGTCTGGACCCCTCAGATCTTCTGGTTCTGGTTCTGCTCTGCATCCAGAACCAGAACGAGACGAGGAGAAGCAGCATTCAGCTTCTACGCACCACAGATTTGGAACAAACTTCCAGAAAACTGTAAATCAGCTGAAACACTGAGAGTCTTTAAATCTTACATTAAAACCATGCTGTTTAGAGCTGCTTATGGATAAACTGAATGTTATTTTTATTTTTACTTTTAATAATGTTTTTATCTTTTTAAATCTTTTTCAAACTCTGTCTCTTTCTGTTTTTATTTTCATTTTAAATTACAGTATTTAAAGCACTTTGAAATGCCTTGCTGCTGAAATGTGCTATACAAATACAATTTGATTGATTGATATAATCAACGCCCCCTATAGGTGGAGCTATTTAACGTTTCAAATAGAGTGAGAACAGAGTTTCCACGGTAACATCTCCGTGGGTATTTCCACAGCGTGTTTCCTCCCTTTAAGGATCAGGAAGTGCCACGCGCCGCTGCTCCGCCCGGGCGCGTGGCATCTGGGGGCTGCGGGTCACGTGCTCTCATGTCCTTTATCGGCGCTGCGGAGGGACACCATCTGTCCTGACACCATCTGTCCGAGTGGACAAAGGCAGCACCTGCTGAGCCTCGGGAGTCAAACAACTCGCAGACATGCAGCCGCAGCGCTGCGGCGCCGCAACTTCTCCATCAGATTAGAGGCGCAAACGGCGCAGATGTGCAGCCGCAACAAAAGCTGTAGATCGACGTGCACGCGCCCGGCCTGTTGCGGTGAAAGCTGATCCGTTCTGCAGCAGAACCGAGTTCGGATCAGTCGGGATGAGCCGAATCATCCCTGGAGGCGCCGCCAACAAAGAGTGGCTAAAATAAAAGGTGGAAGAACGATTTGAAGTTTCAGAGTGGTGAAAAATTAAAATGACTAGAAAACAAGAGAGTGAAGAAATGAACTGAAGAGTTTGATTTCACTCCAGAATATCATAAAGTTTGCAGGATTTGGGTTGATAACGTCACAATCACCGGTAAACTCTTTTGAGGAGAAGTAAAGGCAGTTTTGTCCACCTTAACTGGACACATAGGGGCGCCACATTTAGGGGGGCGACAAACAAAGATGGAAGATTGTTTCTATCTGTCATCTTTTAGTTTTACACTAAAAATCATGAAAAACAAACAAAATGACAAGAACAGTCTTTTAAGGGGAAAGAAAAGCACTTTTCTAATAGGGGCGACAAACAAGGGTGGAAAAATCTAGCTGGCATTTTATTTTTACACCACTAAAATGCTGATTAGATTTTTTTTATCCCCATGTAGCAGAGCCTCAATAATGGCTGCATATGGGCGCCATGCTGGATGGGGCATCAAATAAAGGTGGTGTAAAGCTAAAAATGCCAAATAAAACCTTTATATAAAAGCAGTTTTGACAGAATAGTGGAACAAATTATCTCTATTTGGCTTTTTTAGCTTTACGTCACTAAAAATTGGGACAGAACTAATTTTTCATATATTTGGTGCCCCAACATAGTTTTGCATGCTGTGGATCTACATGTTTACACCCCAAACAGTTCGGAACATTGGGGTTTAGATTCAATCAAAACTCAGACAACAGGCTGCAGTATTTGGAGGATCGCAGACAAAAGCTGGCCGAACCCCTGGGGGGTTTGCGGGTCAAACCGCGACCCCCCCTCTCCGTTCATAGCGACAGTTCTCCATCTGCCGCAGAACAATAGCGCCGAATCAATCAGCGCCAACCTGTGCGCCCCTCCTCAGCTATTCATGCGGCAGCAGGCGAGGCGCACGCAAGATGCGGGTTTCACTGAATGTATGCAAATTAAAAAAGGGGCAAATATGGGGGAGAATTTGCGCTATTAGTGCCCAAATAAGCGTGCGTAAAAGTGAAATCACGCATCCACGACAAAGTTCACCTTGAAATGTGATTTATTTTTGACTCATTTGATTGAGATCTAATGTGAGGAAGTGGATCTTTACTCTGAAACGAGCTAAATCCTGTTGAATCACTTTCATTTGATTTCAAAAACGATTTTTACTAAAGTAAAAGTCGTAAAGAAAAATCAAAATACGCACAAACTCTTGAAATTCTCCAAATGAAACGTTTCTGCGCTGAGTTTAAAAGTGTGTAAAAGTTTCTCTGATGTAAATAAACGGACAGCTGATGAGCCACGTGGAGTTTGCTCAGTTCTGGCACGCGCTGCGCATTTGCATTTGTATAGAGTAGATAAGGGCTTTTGGGGGGGGGGGGGGGATAAAAAGTGGGGCTTCTGTGAAAACAATGCGGGTGGTTTTACGGCCCGGTTCTAGTCCACAGATGGTCCGGTCCACCTGCGCCGCAGCGTGGGGGCGGGGCTTCTCACTTCCGGCTCCATCAGACCTGCAAACATGAACAGACGAGCCGGAAACCAGGAGATGTGGAGCGTTTAAGACACACTTATGGCTGGAAAATGACAGAATTCTGTTTTATTTTTGTGAATTTTATGAATGCATGACGTGGAAAAGTTTTAGTCTTCGCAGAAATCCGAAACAGTTTCACTTGAAACTGTTTCGGATTTCTGCAGAAATCTTGAAGATCTTTTGTCAGATCCCCCATGATGCACCGATTTGGTTACATGTTTATTGCAAAACGACGATTTTGCACTTCTGGTTGTCATTTGAACTTAAATATATATATATATATATATATATATATATATATATATATATATATTATATATATATATATACACACATATATATATATATATATTTTTCTTTTTTTGTGTAAATTTTATAAATGCATGAAGTGGAACAGTTAAGCTGTTGTGGATTTATGCAAAAACTAAAACTTGAAACTGTTTCCATTCTGCAGAAACTTCATTTTATGCTTTTTTTGACTCGATCACTGCAAACATTTGGTTGATTTTAAGACAGAATGATAACGTCACGCATCTGTTGGTAGTTTGGAATTAAAGATGAGATAAATTCGTGTCATAAAGTGAGAGAGTGAAGCGGCCTTCTGCTCAGACTAAAACTTGAAACCTAAATAATTTCCTTTTGTTTGCGTGCAGAAGGGGAGCGCGCGTGACCCCCATCAATCTGCCACGAGCCAAAGTGTGACAAAAGCATTATCACATCAATGCGCCATTCAGCCGCAGCCAATCAGCGCGCGCCGCTTTCTCTGCGCCGCACGAGCTGCGGGGCTATAAAAGCAGGTGGTGAAGCCGCTCCGCTCCAAACTCTTCCTCCACCTGGAATATCCTCATCCTCACCGACTGCATCATGACTTTTGAAGAGGTTCTGATCCAGAAGCCCGCCGAGCGCGTTCAGTGCGCAGGCGCAGCCCTGGAAGAAGTTCTGGTCTCGGCTAAAGACAACCAGGTTCTCACCGTGGGAGTCTACGAGTGCGCCAAAGTCATGAACCTGTAAGTTTGGAGATCCGCTGATGGTCGGTTTGGTTCCGACCCGTTCTGACCCGGTTTGTTTCCACAGAGACCCGGACAGCGTGTCGTTCTGCGTCCTGGCCACAGACGAGCAGTTCGAGTGGGACGTGGCCCTGCAGATCCACTTCACCCTCATCCAGTCCTTCTGCTTCGACAACGACATCAGCATCGTCAGAGTCAGCGACACGCAGCGTCTGGCCGACATCGTCGGAGACGAGCAGGAAGACGCGCACTGCGTCCTCATTACGGTACGACCAGGGGCGGAACGTCGGGGTGGGCTCCGGGGGGCTGCGGCCCAACAATAAGACATCAATGTTCTGATAAATGCAACATAAATGGGAGGAAATGAGCTGGAACTTGCAGAATATATTTAATTTTTACATTCAAAAAGTGTGACTGGGCTGAATTAATTTTATGTTAGCTTAAGACATATTTTGACCAAATTAATTTCTGCAAACCAATCAGAACACTTATTATAGACCAAAATCTATATTTTTTTTAATTTCCAAAAAATGATAAAGTGTTAGCCTCATTGCATTAAAGCCCATTTATTGCTTGATTTTATCTTCCACACGTTTCTGCTCCAAGAATTGAATCAAATTTTACTTAAAGCTGAAGTTCTTAAAATATATTCTAATTACATTAATCATCACTTTGTTTGCATTATTTATTTATTTTTAATTTCGTATATTTGTTTTACACCAATCAATGAGTCAGAATTTGGAGTCGGCCATTTTGAAATTCCAACACTTGTTGCTGATTTTCGTTATAGATGCTAACAGTAGAATAACCCCCATATTTGCGTTGCTATGGCCCCTTTGTGAGCCTTGTAGCTCCGCCCCTGCTCAGCAGCTGTTTCCCTGCTAACGCTCCTCCTGTCGCTCCAACAGAACCCGGCCGATGGTTCTTGGGTCGATCCGGCTCTGGAGAAGCTGCACCTGTTCTGCGAGGAGAGCCGGCGGCTGAACGACTGGGTTCCTGAGATCAGCCTCCCGGAGCGCTGACCCGGCTCTCTGCCGCTCACCTGATGCGTTCACACCTGGAAATCCTCATCCCGACCGGGATGATTCCGTTTCCGGTTCTTTCCTGGGCGCTCCTGAGGAGCTAGCATGCCCGGGTCAGCGCGGCGCCGCCGCCGCCGCCCCCCGCAGCCGTCCGTGCCAAGATGAGCCTGGTTCTTTCTGCGAACGAGGCCGGGCACGCAGCGGGGGGCGGCACACCGTCGACCCTCATTCTTTGTGCGGATGAGGTTTGGAGAGGGAGGAGAAGAGGCGAGTTCTGCGTCCCGTGGTTCCCACGGAGCGAACGTCGCCACGCAGAAGCACGCGCAGCAGGAGAAGAAGCGGTGCTGAGGAAGAAGCGGCCATCTTGGAAAGAGACTTTTCAGATGTTCGTCTTCGGCTGAGCAACATGGCAGCAGTTGCAGTCAGCGGAAATGTTTCCCACTTTCCAGAATTGTCCTAATTCTCTAAAGGTTTCACTTTAGAAGTTTATCATGACAAAATTAATCTAGAAAAGTCGAATCTAAAGGTTTCACTTTAGAAAATGACTAAATTAAATTATTGATAAAAGTAACAAAAAATACATTGTTGAATAAAATTTGTGCTAAAAACCTTTAATTATGATGTAAATGATATAATTCGAAACAATTTAAGCAAGATAAAATGAGATTTTAGGTGTTTTTGATTAGTTTTGTTTCTGAAGATGAGAAATTACTCTATTAGGAAATAAGATCTCGATCAGAATGTTATCTTTTTTACCCGCAATTCTGCTGTGAAATAAGGAATTAATTTGAAATCATTTATCCAGGATCTGAATTTATATTAAAAATGTGTTTAGTCCATTTTGTGAACATTTTTAAACGAATATTTTTGCCTAATCCCACCCTTGACTAGGTTTTGTGAAGATTCAGATTTCACTTAATATCTGAGAATTAGTTTGAATACACTGTAAAAAAATGTATTTGTGTTTTAAACTTGTTAGAAATGATAGTTTTGTAAGTTTCTGTGTGAAAACGCTGAATAAAATCCTTGAAGATGAATTTCTGGTTTTCACTCTTTGGGTGGCTTCGCTCCCTGATGCGTCGCCTTCATCTGCATCTCTAAGCTTCTCCACACAATAGCCGCTCCGCACATGGGGCCCTTTGTCTGGGCCGCAGATGTCTCCGGGGCCACACCGCGCCATCTGCCGCTCGGGGGTCAGCAGGGTCAGGTGGGCGGAGTCAAGCCAGAGGGAAGAAGGAGAAACCAGAGGGAGGGTTCGGTCCGGCCAGCTGCTGCTGTTTACCAAACTTTCAACAACTGTGTGACAGTAAACAGATCAGATGTTTGGGGCCCTGCAGGGGCCACCTGCTCCACACCAGCCAGGCTGGAAAAACAGAATGAAACCAACTTTTACTGCATATTCCTGGGAATTCCTCAGTGTGTCACATTCCAAAAAGAAAAATTCATGTTGATTTGGAAATTTTCAGTTTTTTTCCCTAGAAATAAACTTTTGAAACTTAAGCACCATGACAAACGGTCCATGAGTGGAAAAAATCCTCTCAGAAAACATTTGCAAGAAAGACTCAGGAATTTTCTAGGAAATAGAAAGTTTTAGATTAATCTCACAAATTTCCAAGTTTCAAGCTTATTTCTTGAAAAAAATAGCTTGAAATCTTCCAAATAAACTTTTGAAACAAAGTTTTTTCCTTTTCTCGCTAGGGTAGACAGATTTAATGAGGAGCAGCAGTAGCAAAGGAGCAGGATTAGCAAAGTCAGTTAACTAATGATGTCATTTATGAAATGCTACGTCTTTGCCGTCCAGATACTGAACTGTTGGTCAGAGGCATCTTCAGATTCCCTGCGAGACTGAGTGCTACTGGAGATCATTCCTGTCCACAGCATCAGTTTGAAGAGAGTTTTTCAAACTCCTATTTCAAACAAAATGGTTTTGAAAAAGAAACACTTCAGATTTCAACTTTAACCTTTGACCTCACATTCATTTTATTTCTCATTTTCAGGCACTTTCACATAAATAAAGACAGAAAGGTTTCCAGCGCTGAACTCAGAATATAAAACATGAATCTAAGCAAAGTGGAAGACGTTAAAGGAGAACTGTTGAACGTTTTCGTTCTTCCATTTGGGTCTCAAATGTTTCTCAAAACAAACCAGGGAGCGTAAAAAAAAAACAGCCGTTTTTTGGCAATAAGTTAAACTTTTCTTGGTGTCTGGAAAAGGAGCCATTTAAAAAAACTCCTGAATGTAACTTCTCATTTCGTTACCCAGCAAACCCAGTCCAGTTCCGCTTGTTACCTAGCAACCCAAGTGGAGTTTGGAGAGTTCAGATGTACCAAGAGGGTGAGTTGGTTTAATTTTATTACTTCAGAGAAGAGAGCAGAAGGCAGAACCCTGATCAAGATGGAGGAAGGATTTTCCTGCACTTACTCTGTTTAGCCAGTAGGTGGCGTTGCAGGAAGTTACATATAAAAGTCCAAAGAAGAGACTTTTATTTAGATGTTCCACCAATACCCAAGAAAGTTTAGAATTGGTTGAACTGAACAAATGAGTTAATGTTTGTTTTGTGATTTTGCTAATGTTAGCATTTAGTGCATATAGCTTCCAATAAGTATTTTTTTCTGATTAACTTCCATAGCAGTAATGTACCTGACTGTTTTGTAAACAATATAGTTCATCCAACAAAAAAAAAGAAAAGAAAAATATATGATTGGTCCATGCAATGGGCTGTGCAGGAGGCTCCACTTCTGCTTTTCAAAGATGTACGGTTGAATAATTGTGAATCTGTTTACGGCCATTTTCAGGTGCAGGTGAAAACGCTGAGTTGGGGGGCGTGGCCAGCAGCAGCTTGTTTGTAATTAAAGAATAAACTCTTGTTATCTAGGAATGATTTGATTAGGCCACAGACCGACCCATAGAGGTCCATTATGACAGCACACAAAACTTGGAGGTGTGCCTGAGGCCCCTGTAGGCCCGCAGCCCCTCCCTCTTGGGGTCCCTCACCATGCCGCGGACCACGGGCGGCGAGTCGCAGCCCCACCTCTTCTGGGCGCGGTGCAGCAGGATGCGGTAGACGCCGGTGACGGGGCTGCGGCTGTCCGTCAGCTGGTGGTTGCGGAGGTGCTCGGCGGTGAAGCCCAGCTCCTCCAGGGCGCTGCGCACCTCCTCCTCCACCTCCTCGTCCTCTGGGTTCCCGCGCTCCGACTCCAGCAGGCTCTGCAGCGGGCCGGGCGGCTCTGGCGGTGCCAGCGCCCAGGGGAACTCCACGGGCAGCAGCCAATCGCAGCCCAGCATCTGGTCGACGGCGTAGCGCTCGGCGGCGAGCGGCTTCAGGATGCCCCTGATGAGCCGCTGGCAGGGGCCCGGCACCCAGGGCGGGATGGTGTAGCTGGCCTCCATGATGCAGCGCCGCAGCTTGCCCATGGTGTCGGCCCGGAACGGCATGCTGCCGGTCACCATGAAGAACAGCAGGACCCCCATGGCCCAGACGTCCACCGGTGGGCCCAGGTAGCTGTCGTCCCTGAACAGCTCCGGGGCGGCGTACGGCGGCGAGCCGCAGAACGTGTCCAGCGCGCTGACGCGGCTCGCCACGCGCGTGCTGAAGCCGAAGTCGGCGACTTTGACGCAGCCGGTGGACGTGAACAGAACGTTCTCTGCTTTCAGGTCGCGGTGGATGATGTTCAAGTTGTGCTGAAAGGAAAAACCAGAGACGGGTTGGACTGGAAGGATAACAAGTCATAAACCCAAATGATAAACGATAATATTGCTGTTTTAACTTTTTGTTCTAAAATTGCCTATTAGATAAACATGTTCCATGTTAAATCATAGCTTATATATTCTGAACAATAAAAATCATCTATTTTCTTGATTTTGTGTTTCTGTTTTCTGGTGGACATTTTTCAAAATGGCCGCCGTGGTTGCAATGGAGAATATATGTCCACTTAGTTATTGTCAGTCTTACCTCAAGAGTTAGCTTCACTCACCACTAATTCACTGAACAACACTCTGACTGACTGCTAAGTTTGTACACTGAACATTAGCGGGGATAATGCTAAACATAAAATGATTAGCAGGAGCTAGCATTAATCTGCTAAGCATAATAAAAAAATTACTAAAAGGTAACAAAAAACGCATAAAAACGAGCAGAAGTTAAAAAGTATGTTTAAAAGATGATCAAAAGTTAATACTAAAGTCATGTATGTAGCGCTACCAAAGTGGGAAGCTGAAGGGACGACATTAGCTTTCTGTGTGTCGTGACAAGAACTGATTGGCTGATGTAGCTGCATCAGCCAATTAGCATCCAATAAATACCATACTGGTTTAGCACTTTAGCATTAGCAGAACTATGGTTTATGATTAGCAGTTTAGGGTTAGCCACTGATTGGTTCCTATATTTCTAAAAACAGCAGTTGGAGCTAAAGGTTTCTGAAGAATCACCCACCATGTACTTGATGGCAGAGAGGATCTGGGCGAAGGTGATCTTGCTGGTGTTATCGCACAGTTTCCCCTCGCTGCAGATCCGGTTGTGCAGATCTCCTCCTCCGGCGTACTCCATCACCAGGAAGAGGCGGCTGGGCGTCTCCACCACCTCGTACAGCCGGATCACATTGGGGTGCTGCAGGCACTCCATGCTGCTGATCTCCCTGGACAGCAGCCGCTGGGCCTGGACGTCCAGCCGCGTCCGGTCCAGGATCTTCAGAGCCACTTTGTCTGTTTGCAGGACGACAAGAGTAGTGGAGCCGCCATGGTCATCAAGGAAATGGTGCCAATATTTACCATAGATAAATAATTTTGTGTCTAGTGACATATGATTGGACGAATATTATTCATCCTTTTTATATTTTTCAAGATGGCCACCATGGTTGTCATTGAAGATTTTTGCTCTAACATTGCCAAATAGATGAATGTGTTTCATAACCCACATGTTTTGAACAACAATAACCATATTTTCTTGATCTTCTTCTTCTTCTTCTTTGTGCTGGTGGACATTTTTCAAAATGGCTGCCATGGTTGTAATGCACAACATATTTATGTCCACAGTAATTATCGCCAGTGGTGAACATAACTAACCAAAGACTTAGCTTCACTAACAACTAGTTTAACGCTACACTCCAAAGCACATGAAAAAGTTAGCAGAACTTGCTAACCACAAAAAAATTGTTTTTGTGAAAGCTAATGCTAAACGGCTACACACATAAAAGTTAGCAGGAGCTAATGCTAACCATTAAGATGACTGTCACATGGTATGTTTAACTTATTACCAAAGTTGAAAAGTAACAATATGTAGCAAAATCAGAAAAAATGATTTTGAAGAAAGAAACAGACTGAGAGACAAAGTTCATCCAAAATATTAAAACTGGGAACATTTTATTGTAATAATTGGCTTAACAATGGCGGCCATCTTAAAAAATGATAGTCATCTTGAAACTCAACAGGCTAATGGACAATATTAAATGCTAATATATCCATACTTGACAGATAGTAGGTGAGGTTCTGATGGTACCTTTGGTCAGGGCGTGGAACGCCAGTTTGACCCTGGAGAAAGTCCCGTAGCCGATCTCCCCTCTGACCTTGTAGAAGCCCACCCTGCGGCCGATGATCAGCTCCTTGATGGTCTTCTCGTCTTTGCACATGGCCGCCGTCAGCTTCTGCAGCGGCGTGAGGCGCAGCGTGTCGTCGGGCCGCTCCTCCTCATGGCCGCCGTCCGAGCTGTCCGTCAGGCTGTACAGGCTGTGGCTCAGCCTGGTGCGGGTCAGCTGGTACTGGCTTCCAGGCATCGCTGCAAAACACCAATGGACTCATAACAGCCCTGGAGCCGTGCAAAAGTCTTAAACCACCCAACATTTCTGTTTGTTTTAATTCAAAACAGCCAGAAAAATAACTTTTACAACTTTGTTCACATGTTGTTTATTTTAATATATCATTAAGACATTAATCAGCCTTAATATTTATTTTATTGCACAATCTAGTTCAAGGTTAAGATTATTTACCGAGTTCATCAGCAGAACTACGTGTAATTCACACTCCGACCATTAGATGGTATTAAAGCACTTCCAATATGATACGAGTCATATGAATCAACCAATAAAGAGTATTCATAACACCATCTAGGATAGCGGTTCTCAACGTGGGCGGTGCCGCCCCCCAGGGGGCGTTCAGAGGACGGCAGGGGGCGCTGGCGGACATTTTTACAAAAGGGGGGCGCTGGGATGACTTAGGGGGGCGTTTGGTCGAAGGTAAACTTTACACCCTAAATGCACAACAATACCAGTTTAGACTTTGAGCAACTTGTTAAAACTGTATAGTGTAACATTAAAACATGTTTGGCTGCAACTGTATCTATGACAGCTCTTCTTCTATTCAGTGTTTGTAGCTTCTGTTAGCTTCTTGGCGCAGCTCCTCTCCTGCTACTAGTAGCTAAAATCACGATCCCCTCACTGTGTCTCCCTCTGAAAAATGAAGCCATTTAAATAAAGAAATCCCTCCATCGTGATACCAGATAGAGAGCGTTCATTTTATAGCGCTAACACCGGAGCGTAAGTGGTTCGGTATGAAACGGTGATAGAACAACACAGATCTTTTAAATTTCAATAATCAGAATGCAGAAATGCCTTTTCCCCATCGATACGCTTCCCGACCGCCCTGCACCATATGCGGTAAAAAAAAAAAAGACGCGCCCATTGCGCAAAACAGAGCGACGAACTAGATGTGAATTATGCATAAAAACAGAGAATCCGACGCTGAACAATGAAAAAAAAATCAACACGTGATGTGAAACACATGATGATTAGGCGGAGCAGCAGGTGATGAGTTCAGCATCAATAAATGATAAAATAATAAATGATAAAATAACAGGAAAGAAACTAAAGTGGACATAGCAATAAACCAAGAGAGGATAATACTAATCAAAGGAAACTAAATGGAAATGAATGAAGAACAAAATGCAAAAAAAACCAAGCTAACAAACTAAAGTAAATACAGAGGACTAAACTAGTATGGCAAGACCTTTTGAGCAATAATTAATACAGAGACTGTATGGCAAGAATAAACAGACACTGTTTCCAGATAAAAGGTAAAATAATATTGTTTTAGTGCCATGGGTTTGTTGAGACCATATGTAATACTGGGAATAAATTTATCTTACAGACCATAACAGTAAAGAACTGATCACTGATTTATGTTTTTAATTAGATTTGATATATTTATTTCAATATTATTTTTCATGTCAGTGTTAATGTCATGAGGCTGAGACTCCATGACACTTTCAATTTGACTCATTAGGATTTGATTAAGAACCAGATTTGTTCTTTGTAATTTCTGTCCAGTAAAACTATTAATCTATAAATCAATAGTCTATATAAAGACATAATCCATGTTTCTGTCTCATATTTCTATGGCATTAAAAGGACCTGGAACTTTTGTTTTTCCACTGAAACCTCTGGTTTGCACAGTAAATGCCATGTGGGTGAAGTTTTATGGTTGATCTCTGATGTCCCATTATCCTGAAGGCAGCACAGAGCTGCACCACCAGAAACTGACAGAAACACTGAAGAGAAGAAGAGCTATGATTAATGTAGTTACAGTTCTATCCATGTTTTAATGTTGCAGAGCTCAGTCGGTTTGCAAACAGTTCAAAGTTTAAATTGGCGTGTTGAACATCTTTTATCTGGTCGTTTTGTGGAATAATTAACAACTAGAAAATGACACAAAATAAGAATATTCTTCCTCTCTGATTGGCTGCTGTTAGTTCTACCAATTTTAACTTGAATGTTCATTGCATTTTTCGTAGACACCGGTATTATTTTTATATTATTATATGTATTAATTTTGATAATAAATACAGAAACAAACATAAAAATCAAAACATCTACAATAGTGATAGTTATATTAATGATAAAATAATGGTCAGTGCAAAGTAGCCTACAAATTATTTGGTGGGGGGCGATGAGGGACCTGGACAAGGGCTGGGGGGCGCTGGGCCAAAAAAGGTTGAGAAAGACTGAGCTAGGATGTATTCATAACACAATAGGTATGATGCTAATTAGCATCACTCGTCCATAGAGGAATACAGTTCCTTTTGTGATCATTTTTGGATTCAGATCCATTAATAATCCCACAGGCTTCAAGTTTTTACAAGGTTAAAAGTAAAGTTCTCACCAGCTGCCAAACCGCCCGTCTTCTTCAGAACATGGCCGTGGACCGAGTCCTCACCAAACAGTCCGGTCCAGACGGACCCAAGAACCAGAACCTTCTCACATGCTGAGGTCAGAGCATCACCGCCTCCACCTGTTTCCTCTCCAACAGAGAGCCGAGACTGTCGACCCAACACACGGCAGACAGGTGAGGAGGAGGAGGCTGAGGTCACGCCTCTTCATCCCTCCAGGAATGGACGGCGGCCAAGATGGTGTCCATGACCGCTAATCCTGTTTGAGTTCATCTCTGACCCGCTACATTTAAACCGAAACAAACAAAAGCTTCTGGTTCTGTCTGTATTTTGTGTTTTTAAGTCATCAGAATGTGGGATATTTATGCAGACTGAGGTCAGGTGGGAGGAAATGAGGCGTTTCACTCCCTGGAGGCTCGGTTGAAGATGAACCGTTATGCAACGGCATTAGCCGATGTTCTCGTCCAGATTAGAGGAGAGTCCAGTTAGAGCGCGGCTGCAGAGCAGAGATAAACAGATTAGAGGGAACAAGATCAGACCCTGGCTGGAGAGCAGCTCATTCAGGGGGGAACACCTGAGCAGCAACGTGGTTCCGCCGACAACAGAGCAACTCCTCACTTAGTTCGTCTTAGTAGTCAAATATGACGATAAATCAGATTAATAAATGGCCACATCCTGCATAGTTTACCTTTAGACACTCAAAGAAAAAAATACAATTACAGATTAATTACTACACAGCAAAAGGTGCAAAATTATTTATTTCCTTTATTTTTTTAAAGCACATTTGAATCAGGTGAAGCTAAACAGCCACTTCAAGAGTTCTGGATAAAATAAAAGATAAAGTACAGATAAAGTTTTTTTTATCTTAAATGTAAAATGTATATTATTTATATATATATATTTAAAAACATTTAACAGTTTTGACTTAGTTACTGCTTTGAATATGTTGGTTTTTCAATAAATGATCCTTTTTAGAGTCAGATTTTTTAAAAATCCTTTTTAGACTAATTTAGTAATTGATTATCATCTCTAATTATTCAAATTATAGATGATATTTCTCAGCTGTGTGTCCTGAATGACACCATCAGCTAATCCACCTCCTTTGCTTATGCAAAGATGTAGAGATACGATGGAAGGAAGGATTGGTTTCAGCTTCCACCTTTTCAACTCCTCTGGCATTTGGGGTCGTAGTTCAGATACTATTAGTAAAAACAACACCTTGTTGCCACGGTAACGCATCTGAACAACCAGCTCTGATGGGAAAACTACTAAAGATTAGACTAGAACTGCTCCAGAACTATCTATACTGCTGAATACTGAAGATGTTTTTCCTCCTGCAGGTGGGTGTACTTAGTTTGTCCATAGGTAAAGGGTGTACTTTCATTCCACCAAGAGCCTGGTGTTTCTCAGAAAACCTTTTTCAGGTTTCCAAACATCAAACCAAAACCAAACTCTGAGATTTTAAAGATGAATTAATTAATCTACGGAAAGCCGTCAACTGATTAATTTATCTGAATGGAAAAAAATAGAAGTTTCAGGAACAGATTAGCGTTTCATTCAGCTTCCTCCTCTGCTGCAGACTAATGGGATTAGAACCTGTGACGGCCGGCAGCGTGGGCTGCAACGTGCTTCCAGACCGAGAAGATAAAGACAATGCAACTATGGCAACGAGGACACAAATCTGAACTTTTCTGAACACGACCGAGTCAAACTAGAACTTCTTCATCTTCGCATAGCTGCTGCCGCTGGCGCCCTGGCTCTCCTCCAGCTCCTGGATTCTCTGACGTAGAGTCGCAATCTCTTTATTCTTCTCCTCCTGGATAAACTGCAGCTTCTGATCAAACACACACACACACACACACACAGGGTTAAGATCTGGGTCAGTCTATCAGAACCTGGGCTTTGGTTCTGCTTACCCGCTTGTAGACGCTCTGAGGCACAAGGTTGGATCCAGGAAGCTGCTGCTGGTTCCTCTGGGCTGAACTTTGAACCCAAGCTAACTTGGCACCAAACTGTTAGAAAACACGCAGAAACTGGAGGATCCCACATCAATGGTTGATCTCAGACAATCTGCTTCAAATTAGAACTAAAACGGTTACATTCATTACATCTTAACTAATCACTATTATTTGATTAATCATGGTTCAATAAATGGAGCTTATAGACCCATCAGGCCATTTGCTGAAAGAACAAAGAGCTGAAATGAAGCAAAATGCCACAAAAATATTTTTTTTTTTATTCTTTGTCCCGAGGAGGAAAACATTTAGTTTTATCTCCACCTGGTTCAAAGTTTGTTTAAAAAATCTCATTTAAAGCATCTTTTACTGAAAATCAGTATTATTATTATTATTATTATTATTTCCCCAGTTTTTCTTAGCTTAACATAACTAAACAAAAAATACAATATAATAAAAACAGCAGCAGAGGTGTAAATGTATCATGCAAGTCAAATTATAATACAGAAAGTCACAAATTCAGCTTATTATTAAACTCAGATCTTTCACTGAAGGAATTCTGTTACATTTTAGGGAATAAAATGTTTATTTTCTTTTTTACAGAAGGATTCAGTTGTTTATTTGTACATTAAATGTATTTATAAAATTTTGTTATATAAAAATGCTTAAGTGGTTAAAAAAATCTGCAGAATATGCCAATTTTTTATCCAATTAATTGATTATTGAATCATATTTCTAAACAAGCTCATCCACTGCAGGTCCAGCCTCCTGCAGTACCTGTGGGTGTCAGCAGGGGGCGACGCGAACCAGAAAACTGACTAAACTCAGGAGCTGCAGAATATGAGGATTAAAAACATTAATATCTGATTCTGTTAAATTAAATGAGCAGTCACCTTTAAAAAGAAAACGATGATTTGCAGAAGCATTACAGATTATGTTTTCACTGACCTCTATCTGTAACTTGAGCAGGTCGCTCTGCTGCTCCCTCTCCTGC
Organism: Poecilia picta; assembly: GCA_033032245.1. NCBI lineage: Eukaryota > Metazoa > Chordata > Actinopteri > Cyprinodontiformes > Poeciliidae > Poecilia > Poecilia picta. The sequence goes on along the minus strand of CM065364.1, from coordinate 3,849,020 downwards.
TCCTTCATCCTCGTCTTCATCTCCTGCAGCTCCAGATGTCTCTCCTTCAGCTGTCGCTGAACGTCAGCATCTTTAGCTGCCACTGGAAAAAAAAACAACAAAAAACCTGAAAACCGGTTTATATCAACGCTTCAGACAAGAAAAACAAACTGAGATCCAATGAATAATTTGAAACAGCAAAACCATGAAATCTAATGAAATAAATATATTCTGAACATTTTTCTACAAATAAAACATCTGCATCAAACTCCCAGGAAATAAAAAACGGTTTGTGAAATATTTCAATTTTAGATAAGTTCAACAGGTATAAATACTTCTGTAAAGTACAGAATATAATATTAATGGTCTAAAAAGTCAATTAAAATCAGCATGTAAAGCCCAGTGAGGTGGAGCCTTACTCTGCCTCTTCGCCTGCTCTATCTCTCTGTTGCTCTGCTGTTTGACGGCCTCTAGCGCCCTCTGCTGTCTGTTCTCAACTAATGCCATCCGGTTGAGCAGCAGCTGGACGTTGGACTGTCCAGCCTGCAGAACCAAACCAGACAAAATGAAGAAGTTTATTGAGCTTTATTAACCCTAGTCTGGTAGAGATGAGAGGGAAACAGAGACAGAATAAAGTCAATCATGAAACGAGAGTGAAATCGTATTAATCAGTTATAAATGACCAGAATAATGTCATCATTTTATGAGAACTCCTACATGAAAAAGCTGCATTAGCACAGAGTTAAAATGAGGAGCATTTATATTCAGACACCAGAGAAACTGATCCGTTTGTCTCTGTTTTCACCTTGGCTGTTTTCTCATTCTCTTCCTTCAGATTCTTCACCTCTTTCTTCAGCTTCTCGTTTTCCACTGAAGCATCAACAAAAACACAAAATTAACAACAAAAACACAAAACAATAAAAACACAAAGTTTATTCCCTAAAAATCGTCCCTGTTGCTCCACAGGCTGGATTAGAATAATTCACTTTGGAGCTTCAAACATTCACAGATTATTTAATAAAACAAAAATCCCATCACATCTGTTGGGTTTCTCTGGAGTTTTAACTCTTCCCACCAGCAGGTGGCGCCGTTACCTCTGACGTAACATTGCTGATGCACCGTCTGCTGCAGCCGGTTCACTATCAGCAGGAGACTCTCCTTCTCTGCAAACAGCATTAATGGTCAACCTGCTGCAAACATTTACCTCAAAGAATCACTTTAGTAAAAATGAGTTTTAAATCTGCCTTAGAAACATTTTACAATAATAAAACCATCAAACTGACGCAATGGAGTAAAAAAAGGAAAATCAAAAGCTAAAATTCAGTAAAATGATACGATTACTACCGGAGTAAAATGCTAAAAAATCAAGAGAATGAGTTGATGTCATTAAAAGAAGAAAGTTGTGACACCAAGTCAAAATATTACAAGGCAAAATTTAATAATACAACAAAAAGCAACAATAATATGAGAATAAAGTCAGAATAATTGTAATATGAGAAAACAGTTGAAATAATGAGAATTAACTCATACTACCAGAAAGTCATATTAGCAGAATGAAGTAGTAATTTTGTAACTCCTGCATGGAAAATGATAAAACATTAAAATAAGAAGCTTTGAGCAACTTATATTAGTATTAATTTTACAAATAGGAAATAATATTTTAGGACATCGAAATCTAATTATTATAGTAGCAGGAGCTTTAAATGATTCTGCAAACTGAATGTAATTTAAAAAAAGAAAAATAAATAAATCACAGACTAGATAAGCTGGTCAAATCCTGATAACTATCGCAGCTTCACTCTCATTAAAACATTTTTAATGAGAGTGAAGTTTGTATTATGACATATTCTGCTAATATTATGACATGATTCTCATAATTTAAATCAAACCTCTAATTTAGCCCAAATACTCTTCAGTTTAAGTTTTCCAGCTGGATATGAAAACAGTGAACTGTTCTGACTGCAAAACGCCACTAGAGGGAGACAAAAACACAAGTTAGTAAACTAAGATGCTCACCTTTCATTAGATTCCGCTGCTTATTTCTATAAAGCTTGACCTGCTTGCTGGATTCTTCCAGCTGCAGCTCCAGAAGGTTGTTAACACCCTTCAGGTCTGCAATGGTCTGCCAGAGACAATAAAGGGAAAATGCTGCGTTCAACGTCCCCATTAAATAAACGATCCTGAAAAACCAAATAAAAATCTCAGAAAAATTCTAGAAAAAAAATTCTGTTTGAAAACTCAAAAACATGTCAAAAAAGTTAAGAATCTGTTTAAGCTCAGAAATTTTGGTGGGTGGGCGGAGTCGGGCAAGAAATTTGAGTTTTAAAAGTCGCAAATTTGCTAGGAAATAAATTAAGAAATTCTGACATTAATCTCAGAAATTTTCAAGAAAAAAATTGAACTTTCAAAAGTCACAAATTTGCTGGACAAAAATCTGAACTTTTCAGAGAAAAACTTTTTTTTCCGGAGTTTTTGTTTTTCCACAAAAATGTCAAAACAAGTTTCATAAATTATAAAACAAAGTGGACCGCAGACCCTGTTGGCCCAGTCTGAGTTGTACATTAAATATAACGTCGAATGTATTATGGTGGCTTTAAAGTATGACTAAAATTATACATTTCCAAACTAAAACATAAAACAGGTACAATATTAAAACGAAAAGGGAAAAAGTATGTTCGCTCAACATGTTTTAATGATTAAAAGTGAAGAAAAGATCGTTTTGTGTCCAACGTCATCACTCCGGCAAAGAGCCTTTGTCCAAACTTAGCTAGCTAAGCTAACCGTTCCTCACCTCTTCCAGTCGACGGAATTCCTCCATAAATCTATCCAGTTTCACGGACCTTAACATCGACATCCAATTGGATAAAAAATACCAAATAAATGTTTCAGTTATGTAATTTTATGGTTTTTATGTCTGTATTTGTCAACCACGCTAAGCTAACAACTAACAACCGACGAAACGAGCTGCCGCCATTTTGAGAACAGCGCGAGCTTCAGTAAGGGAGAAGCTTCCACATCAGGTTTAAAAAACAAAAGCATGTTAATAATAACTATTATTATTATTATTGACTTTTTCTATCACCAAATTATTTTATTGGCAGCCCAAGTAAAGTAGGAGTCTGTTTTAGTTTTCATAGTTTAAAATATTTCTGACCACATGTAAAATTGTACAGCGTATACAAAGTGTTATCATGCAATCCACATTGTGACCATTTGTTCTAAGCTCATATTTATCATCCACTGGTCATTAACTAACATTATCACTAAAATTCACGCAAATAATATAAACTATAAAACATTAAGATTATTCATATTGAATCTTAATTTAAAAAATTATAACAATTCCCTTTGATGTGGGAATTTTAACTATACCTCAAAATTCAAAATGGCCACTTTTGCAGAAGACAGCCAACCAATTTCAAGGACACTTCAAAGAGATCAGATTAAAACAAGACAGCAACTTAAATTGTTTAATGTGTAACTTTTAGAAGAATTTTAAGCAGCCATTTCTATTTCTGGATGCTGACATGAGATGGATCCACGAATGTCTAGAAAGTTTTCCAAAGATTCACTTCAGGGAAAAAACCAGCAGGTAAAGAAAATTACCATTAAACTTCATTTTATCAGTCCACTTCCTCAAACATTTGCTAAATGTTACCTCCAGTTTTCCAGCTCATCATTCAGCTGAAGGTAACTTCTAACAGAAAACTAAACAAGTTTAATAAATGCAGCTGAAACCAGTCATTTACTGTCAAAAGAAATACAACTTTTTATTTCTGACATTAAATTAAACTAATCTTATATTATTAAAGGGCCAGTTGTGGTGGAATGTGCTAACAAAACTAAAGATTAAACTTAAAACGTTAAAGTATCTTTTCACTCAATGAGATCTTCTTAAAGTTAAATAATATACAATATATTTTCATCTTGATCTAATTTGGCAGAATACCGATAAAACTGCTGATTTGATTGATAAAATAATATTTAATGACACTTCAACATAAAAGGGCCACATTAAAACTTCTGACGGGTCAGATTTGGCCCCCGACCTCGAGTTTGACATCTGGAAGAATTCTCCAAACATAACTGACAGACAACAGGAAGTTTAGTTAATGTCATACAGTGAATAAAATACATGAGTGCTTTAATAAAAGATGTAAACATTTGATTTACATCTCTGAAATCATAAATGAATAAAAATTACTCAGATATAAGGCAAAAAATACACAAATTTTTTTTAACTTTAAACGTATTTCACAGTTTTAAACAAAAAGGAGAAAATGCATTAAAGTAAAAAGATAATTTACAGTCCAGTAATGCTTTAGAAATGAAAATTTATTTGCCTTTTCTTCAGGCTCCATATATAAAACAGCATCAATGTCACCAAATTATGGCAGTGAAACAGGATAGAAATATTAAAACAAAGCTCAAAGTATAAAATACATAAAAAAGTAAATGCATGACCATTTTATCATTTTCATAGATTATGTAGCAGTTGGATTAGTGAATACTGGTGGTTAAATACTGAAAAAAGACAAAATTATGACATGAGAGCCAAATTATTTCTCTATAATCACAGAGCACCTGGATTTTCAGAAATTGTTACAATTTTGACCTTTTCTGACCATTTTCCTTCACAATCTAGATTATTTATGAGATTCCAAACCTGAATTTTAATGTCATTAAGAATATTTCTAAAATTTCCAACTTTTAGCTGTTCTTCTGAGAATAATGAACAAAAAAACTAAGATTTCTGTCAAACATAAGTCATTTTCCTTTAAAATTTAAACATAAAGGTTCTATAGTTGGGCTGCACAGTGGTGCAGTTGGTAGAGCTGTTGCCTTGCAGCAAGAAGGCTCTGGGTTCAATTCCCGCCCCGGTCCTCTGCATGGAGTTGCATTCTCCCGTGCATGTGCGGGTTTTCTCCAGGTACCCAGCTTCCTCCCACAGTCCAAAAACATGACTGTTAGGTTAATTGGTCTCTCCAAATTGTCCCTAGGTGTGGTGCATGGTTGTCTGTCCCATGTGTCTCTGTGTTGCCCTGCGACAGACTGGCGACCTGTCCCAGGTGACCCCACCCCCACCTGGAACATCAGCTGGAGAGGAACCAGCAACCCCCCCAACCCCACCGAGGGTCAAAGGGCGACAAAGACAATGGATGGATGGGTTCCATAGTTCTTCTTTCAGACACCCCTCAACATGCTGCCCTGGGTGGAGAGCCATATTGACCTTGTATAAAAACCAGAGCCAGGATTTCATATCCTGTGTAAGGAGAGATCTGAAAACATTTTAAAACTTTGGAAGACCATTTAACAGGAAGAGGTGTGCTAACTTTATTCCACCAGAACAGACAAATCTCATCATCAAACCTCGCTTCATTTATTCTAAATCATTTATTTATGAGGCAAAAATGGTGGCATCTGTCAGTGGTGGGCAGGCTAATGCTAACCTGCTAATAGCATAGCTATTTTTTTCAGTTAGCACTTGAGCATTTCTGCTAAATTTGAAAACATTTAGTGCACTTAGCATCTCCTAAATTAATGTTGTTTTATAAATTATAAAGCACTAATTTACTTGGCTGTTTTATAAACCCAAACTTCATCTTGGTTGAACTTGGTGTTATTAAATTCTACAAGCAGTTAGATGTTTATAGTAATGCTCTTATTTTGAAAGGGGTAAAAACAGTTGACTCAACATTTGTTTGCTCATCTCACTTTGCTCTTATTTCCCTCCAATAATGTTATTTTAAACATGAAACAAACAAAATGAAACATTAAAAAATAAGATGTAAACAAATCTAAAAGGACATAAATTATGAAATCAAAATTAAATTGATATTTGAGAGTTGTAGTCTTTCAGGGGCAGATACAATTTGAATTGAAGTTAGCATCTTAGCACATTAGCATTAGCTTCTGTTAAAAAAGCTAAGTGGCGCAGCACTTTACCATTGACAAAAAAAACTAAATGGTATACCACTTTAGTGTCAGCTTTTGCTAAAGGGGGTAGCGCATTAGCATTAGCAGAACTAATATTTATGTTTAGCGCTTTAGAGTTAGCGTAACTACCTTGTTAGCTAGCGGTGCCCTCTACTGGTATTTGTTCCCTTTGATTTCCCATCTGCAGATCCAGATCTTCCCTCTAGCATTTTTGTTAGCCCTTACTAGCATGCTGACATGAACTGATAGGTGCAGCTTAGCAGAGATATTGATTTACGCTGTGCTGGTCTAAGGTGTAGGAGTGTCGCTAGATCCAGGTTTCTCTGAAAGCCTCAGGCTCCTGTTGTCCCACTAGCTATTTTAAACTAGCTGAAACCCAGTCAGGGCACCTCCAGGAACTGACCTCCCTTTAGATTAACAAGTTCTGGGTGATTCGATCCCCGGCTGATTTACGGCGTGACACTTCCCAGCAGGTCGGGGGTCAGGTAGCCGTCGGGCGTAGCTGGGATCTTGGGCCCGGTCTGGTTGGGTGCCGGCGTTGGTGTCAGTAGGAGGCTGTTCTGCATGTCCACACCTTCCACCACGGTGTAGACAGGAGCAGCAGGCAGCTGGGTCACACTCTCAGGAAGCTCTGCTAACCGCTTTATCTCTGAGCTGCAGTCTCTCTGGTCTGCGTTCATCAAGACACCATCTTGTTTCTTCCCCTTCTCCTCCTCCATGTTTGTCTCTCTAATGGTGGTTTTCTCCAGCAGAACGCTCCCAGACGACCTGACCTCGCCGACCTGCGTGTACGCCGCCGCAACCTCCCTGCCCTCCGCTGCTACAAATACTGAGCTTTGCTCTGTTGTTGCCTCCTGATGGACGGGCGACGCGCTCGCCTCGCTCAGCAGATCCGGCTCACAGCAGCTGGAGCGGCCCGAGTCGTCGTCCCTGAAGACGGCGGAGCGCGGAGACATCGGGGAGCTGTCCATGAGGCAGCCCGTGTTCACGTCCAGCAGCTTGTCGTTGGACTCCTCGATGTCCAGGTCGATGAACTCCACCCAGGGGTCGTTGTTGTAGAGCTCTGGCCTGAGGTCGGGCGGGCCAGTGAGGATGGATGTGAGCTCTCGGAGTTTCCCTTTCTGAAACAGACACGGTTCAGACACCCATGACTTATATTTCTATTTCAACCTTAAACAGAAAGTAAATATTCACATTTTAAATGCTTCTGTGATTCCATTTGGGTCAAGCTGGCTTCGAAAAACAACCCAAATCCTTCAAATAAACAGATGTTTTTTGGCGATTAGTTGATTTTTTTAGGTTCTGGGAAATGAGCCGTTTCAAAAACTTCCAGATTGTAATGTGACAAATCAGCAGGCACTCTTCGTCACCTAGCAACCCCAGCAGAGTTACGCCTGTCACCTAGCAACTCAACCATGGGCTATACAAAATATGTTCATTACATTTTTTGTTTTTACACAAAATCATTCTTGGATAAGATTTTAGTCTTGTTATTATAACATGGTCAAATATATTGTTTCAATATTAATTATTTACTTAAAACAAGCTCTTAAATCTTGCCGTTCAGTTTTAAGTTAGTTTTGTCTTATTTCAAGTGTTCTAAAATTTTTGCATTAGAAACCAGAACAAAAATACTTTGTAAGATTTTGTGTTTTTGAAGTGTATCATTTTAGCCAGAAAAAAGCCCAACTGTAGGAAAAAAATAAATGCATTAAATTAAAAAAAAAGAAAAATACTAATAAAACTTTTATGGTGTCTTTCAAAATCCTTCTTGTGGAAACTTGCCTTCAGTAGATTCGTGTCGATTCCTCGTATTTTCGGTCCAGGAACAGGAGGCAGGAGGATAAACATCAACCTGAAGCAGGAAAGAAAACAACAGAAAATTATTTTCTTCTTCATTCTCTTGGTTCAGACTCAAATATTCTGACGATCAGATACTAACTTTTCCTGCTGTGAAATGATGACCAGCAGCAGGACGGCCATTAAAAACAAAGCCCCAAAGATGAGCAGAGCCATAACTGAGAACCTGGAAGCTGAAGGACAAAAAAAAAAGAGTTAAATGAATGCATTGAAAAGGGACAAAGTCTTAGCACAGCTTTGTAAGTGTTTACCTTTAAATGGGATGTGGATGAACACAGATTCACTGAAGTCTCCAAAGTCCTTCCCTGCCAGCATTTTACAGCGAACTCTGACCTCATAGTTGACGTTGGTTTGAAGGCCGAACAGGGAGCGGTGCGTTGTTTTCACCAGGCCGGTCTGAGGAGCACAAAGGGTTAAAACTCAATAAAGAGGAACGATCTGCAGTCAGCACAGCTTCAGTTACTGCAGCTGGAAACTGGAGTTCAGGCTGAAATCTGAGCCTTCAGAGTCACATAGTCAGTTACAAATCAGCCTTCTGTCACCTGAGGAACAACGAGAAAACAGTTGGAATTCACAACAAAGCCTTTAGTTTTCTCTCTTCATTTTACTAACTTTTCATTCATTTGTTATTTAATATTTTTATAAACAGAATGCTGAAAACTTTTTGTTTGAATTATCAGCTGGTTGCTTAACTTTGCAACAAATAGATTTGATTGATTGTTGTAACTATCCTCTGCACCGCAACATGGCCGCCCACCTGCTCCCAGCGCTCGGCGCCGGCCTGGCGGTACTGGGCGTCGTACTGCAGCGCTATCCATCCCGTCTCCACATCGGCCGTCGCCGGAGGCCTCCAGCTCAGCATGGCGTCGAAGTGCGATCCGGTCAGGCTGACGTTCATCAAGGTCCAGTTGAGGCCGAACGGAGGGTCCGGTTGAACTGCAGAGCAGAAACAGAATCAAACCAGGCAGAAAATTCAAACACATTTTCTCCAATCGATCCCAACACTTTTCTTTTTTTTTTTTAATTCTTTATTTTTGAGGTATTGAGAAGATTACAAAAGCACAGTTTCCGTCAGTGATCCGATACTTTTCTTCTCCTTACATTTCCTTTTGTGAAAGCAATACAAAACAAACAAAAAACAAACAGAAGCAAACAAAGTAAAGCAAAAAGGAGAACCAGGGGTATTGTTTTGGAGAGACATATTTTTATGTATGTAATTAAGTATATTATATTGAGAATAGACACTTCCTGAAGGATGAAGCCTTTCTTTTTAAATTCTCATCAATTTACTGCATATTGCGTTTGGTTGACAAATGACATCCATTTGGACCATAAGATGATAAACTTATTCTTTTGAAAACGAATTAGAAATGTTAATCTTTCCATCTGATAGATTTCATTAACACACTCTATCCATTCTTCTGCAGTAGGAGGCTCAGGGAGAAGCCAGCGTCTAGTGACAGTTTTTTTACATGCCGTGATTAATATTTGAAACAGATATTTTGCATTGTTGGGTAGGCCTTCTGTGTCACCTAGAAAAAGAGTATTAAATTTAAAAGGTATTTTTATATTCAAGATGTTTTCAATATTTTTGTGCATTTCTACCCAATAATGTCTTATAATTGTACAGTCCCAAAATATATGCCAATGGTTGGGTTCTGTGTCTCCACATTGCCTCCAGCACTTAGGCTCCCTCCTGGTTTGAGAGATTTTCTGTTTCGGTATTATAAAAAATCTAAGCAAGCATTTCCAGTTAAATTCTCTCCATGAGTACGAATTGGTACATTTCCAAACTGTCATGCAGTAACTATGCCACTTTTCTTCTGGTATTTCCATTTTACTTTCCTTTTCCCATTTTGTTTTCACATATAAAGAAGAATGTGTTTTTTTACTCATAAACCCCTTATATAGCCGTGAGATAATACCTTTTTTGAATTTGGCCTGGTATGCCGTTAGTATTTCTTTAAGCACTGGTTCCTGTTCATCTATCTGTCTAATGATTTCCTGATTAAGATAATGGCGTATTTGTAAATATTTATAAAAATCCTGTTTCCCTAGGTTATAACTCGATCCCAACACTTTTCATAATTAAAACCAGTTGGACGTCATGTCTTCTGCAGAAGAATCTGTTTTCCGTCCTAACAGGAGGAAGGCTTCTCTCCAGTGGAATCCAGAAACCAATCTGGACTTTCCTACGTTTCTCTGTGGCTCTCAACTCACCGAGGTCTTCCAAGGAGAAGGAGATCTCGTCGTACAGGACGGCCCGGTCCCTGGAGCGCAGCTGCACCGTGTAGGACGTCCAGACCGTGGTGTGGTTCTCGTTGAAGAAGCACTCGTCTGGTCTCTCTGCGCTGTACTGGGGACATTCGTCCCAGTTTTTCTCTGAGCTGCCAAGAAGCCTGAAAAGGAAGACAGTTGACTACAATGATGCTGGTCAGTGAAACGTTCTGGTGGTTTTGACTCAGCACACTTAATCACCAGAAAACAAACATTTCCTAAGAATTATTGAGTTTTTCTGTATAATATCGGAACTGATCAGTCGTTGTCAATTATGCACATGACATATTATTGGAAGCTAATACTAAACACTATACTGACATTACATACAGCAGAAGCCATTCGCTGTATGTAAAGTGCTAATATTATTTCTTCTGTATTTAAAAGTCCTCTAAATTTTCAGGCTTCCATTTAATTTCAAAAGAAGAGCATGAAAAACCAAAACTTCGGCACAGATCTCAAACTTTATTCAACTGAAAGTTTATAAAGCAGCCAAGATCTTTAGAATTTACATGGAAAAATTAATTAAAGGGAAGCTAAGTGCGCTAATGTTTTCAAAGTTAGCTAAAGCGCTAACACTTAGTTCTGCTAGTAGTGCATTAGCATCCCCACTACTGCATTTATGTCTATATTTGATCTTCTGGCTCCAGTTTAATCACTTTATGATTATTCCAGTTGAAATAAATAATTATGAGCTAAACATTAACATGATTTGCGTTTGTTTGGTTGATTTAAAGCAGCATCACTTTGACCCGCAGGTGGACTTTGCCTGTTCGACCCGGTGGATCTGGGTACACAGATAACTCTGCTTTGATTTTATCACAGTTAACCCCAAGTTCATGTTTCTGCTCCAAACCTGAAGCAGGTTTTCATGTTTTTAAAAATCCTCGCTGCGTCTTTGAAGTGGAGGAAAATGCAAGTTTATGGTTTAGTGAAGACAATGATTTTCCTTACACTCTGTTGAAGTAGAACAGTCGCAAATCTTTTGGTTCTGAAAGGTTCTGGAAGGATCCGGCGCTCCATCTGCAGAGGAAAGTCTCCATGTTGCGAGAGACGCAGCCGGTGAGGTGAGGCCGCACTGGAGAGGAAGAGAAAACATTATCTACACATTTTATTAAAAACAATAACTGCCTCTTTTTTTATTCCTACATTTGAACCAGTTTGAGCTCCAGGATAAAAAGGCCTCTGATAATTTTCATAATTCACTGATTATTTCATATCTGACATTTTGTGTGGAAGTGTTTGGTAAAAGTTGGTAGATTTTTAGTGCAGAAAAGAGCAGCTGGAGTCATTGGTGAAGTGGTTACAGAAATCACACAAACCCAATATTTATCAGTTAAACTTATTGAACCTGACTGAGCAAAATATTTTAAAATCTATGTACAAAGCACATACACACCAAAAAATATTCAAAACAGATGTGGAAAGATAAAGAAATACTACGGAAGAGGACAACTGGAAAATAAAAATTATTCTGACTGGAATTCAGAAATCTTAGGAAAGAAGTTAAAATTTAGAAAAATAATTAAGAAATTTGAGACGGAAAAACTCAGAATTCTGAGAAAAAAAATTTGAATTCTGAAAATAAATTCTAAAACAATATTCTAAATACATAGAAATTTATAATTTTTGAGACTAAAGTCAGAATTCTCAGAAAAATTTAGAATTCTGTGAAAAAATTCAGAGTTCTGACTTTAAATCTCTGTACTAAAAAAATGTTGAACAAGGTGATGTTTTGTATATTTGAAATATTTCTAGAAGATTTTTCTTTATCTAATTTTCCCTTTCAGTGAATGAAGGCAGTTAATATAAGCTCATAATGCTTTCTGCTTCTTTCATTTATGGTTTCTTTTAGTCTTTATGATTACTGATATTTATGACTGAGTGGCTGAAATGACAGATAAAATGGCTCAGAGTGGCTCTCTGCAGCCGGCAGCGTTTTCCTGGAAGTCGTTTTCCGTGTCTCTGCAGGAGTTTGCTCCTCTGCTGTCGTGGAATAATCTGTTTGTTCTCGCCGTACCGAGAAACGCGCTCACACAGAAACAGGCGTGTGGCTCCAGTTTTACTGCCTGCACAAATTGAGAGCATGTGAGCCTGGAGCAGCTGCAGGCTGCTGGCCCAGCAAACACCACATCTGGCAGAAAGCGCAGAAACTTTCTGCTGTCTGTTCAGCCAAAGTAAAACATTTATCTTCACTAAATACAGTTCCCTCCATGTTATCCTGAAAAACCCAGTTGTTTTGTGTCTTTGCAGCTTCAGAGTCTGAGCTAAAACTCTTATAATAATGAGCAAAGAGCTTCATTTGAATAAAAGTTATGTAACTGCTGATTGAAGGGCCAAGCAAAATAATTCAGAGGGCAAAAAATATATTTTTCTTTTTATCTTAAATTAAATATTATTCAGTTACTATAGATGGTGAAAAATGCTAAATTTATCTATTATTTTGTACAATTTTGGCTTAATTACTGCTAAGTGCTGTCGATAATCCCCATGTACTCGCTGCTAAATGTGCTACTGGTTGAGAAACAATTACAGAAAAGTTGTTTACCTGCCATCATCAGTGGCTATGCTAACTTATAATAGGCAAGCTGCATCGCAGCAGAGAGAAAGGAGAGTGATTGACAGTACTAAGTCCCACCTCCTGGCTCTGATTGGTTGATTCTAGTCAACACTGGGAGAAAACAGAGGAGTTCCAGTTTTACAGATTATACTGTCACAACATTTGTGTAAAATATATGTTCATAAAGGTCACACACTGCAGCTTTAAGGTAATTTTTTCTTTGTTTCATTTAAATGATACTTATTCTGCTAAGAAGCCAAAAAAAAAAATCAAGAATTTACTAGTTTTTTGTTTTCTCTTTTGACTCAATTTTGGTCAATGTAACAAAAAGTTTGGACGTTTACAGCAGAGGATCAGCTGCAGCATTCCTCACTCTGGTCATGAAAACAGAGACATCCACCTGAAGGCCATCAGCAGCTCAATGCCTCACAAGTCCAGACTGGCTGAGCGCCGTTTCCCTGCGATAATAATGATGATGATGATGGATGCTGTACTTTTGGCCCACTTCAGAGAACAAGAGTCAGGGGTTAAAAATAACCTGTTTACCAGATAACCGGCTCCTCCTCCTGTTCAGGGCCGAGCTTCATCAGGATTAGGAGAAAAATGTGACACCCAGCTATGTGGTCAGAAAAACTCTCAGTGGGGAAGGAGAGAACCTGAGGGCTGGCAGAACCGGGCCGACCCACTAACCTGCTCCTGCAGGTTCCACCAACTGAAATCTAACACCTTTACGTCCAAATGCACAGAAATGCATGAATGGCATCTAACAAACTGCCGATAAATTTACACTTAACTCAAGCTAGTTAGCTAACAAGCTAAAATACTGGCTAACTAGCTAGCTAGTATGTTAGCAGCTAGTTACTGGTAGCATCAGCTACGATGGTACTGCAGACAGAAAAAATGGAGTAAATATTTGCCAAAAAACCAACATTTTCATTAAAAACATTTTTGAGCTCTAAAAGTTGAAAATTGCGGTTGTGTTTTTTCCGAGCAAACACAACCCAAGGCTTCTCTACTTTGCTAGTTTTTTGGATGGAGGATGACTTGTTGGACTGACGAACAGATAGATGGACGAACGAATTGATAGATGGATGGATAAACAGATGGATTAAAAAAAATTACCACATCGAAAATATTTGACTTCTGAAACTAGACAGAAATATCTGTCTAGCAAACTTGGAATTGATTTCAATATTTCTGTTATTCATGCCAAAAATTTACTCCTCGCCCTGCCTACCCCTCTTATATACAATGGGCCCTAATACAAAAAACTAGCCAACTAGTTAGCAAGGGTATGTTACCAGCTAGTTAGCTGTAGCCTCAACTGTCTCCAATCACCAGAATAAAGATGAGTGGGACTCAAACTTTTAGCTGATAGAAAATCCCAGCAAGAAATAAAAATAGATTATACAACATTAAATAGTCCTATTCAAACAGATTTTAAGGAATTGGATTAACATATTAAAGCCCAACTTACTTTATTTACATTAAGATTTTTTTTTAGTATATATTAGTAACTAGCTAGCGGTTGCCTCCTCCGCCGGAGTCACAGAGAGAAGGTCCTCGCTGCAGCAAACAGGAAGGGGCGGGACGGACCACTGTCAGCCTCTTACCTTATTTGGAAATGGGACCATTGCACTCCGGAAGTGAAGGGGCGCTATTTCCTATGTTAGCCGCGTTCTCCCATTTTAATTTTCTATTTAAATCTGTGATATGGCTTCATCTTTAGGAAGGAGTTTCACTCTCAGCATGTATTTGAACTTCTCTCTTTTATTTACTTCTGCACAGCTCACAGCTTTTAACAATTTCCGTAGCTTTCTGTGTTCTTCTAAATCTGCTTCTTAGTCGCATCTTTTCGGGCCTACAGTGCTACTGCCTCTAGTGGTGTGGGGGTGGAAGCATAACTAATATAATTACATTATACCAACCTGTTGAAACTATGGCAAATTTTAAATACCTTGGATCATTCCAGGACAGTCAGCTCAATTTTGCTGAAAACACTGACTACATTTTTAAGAAACGTCACTCTATCTCTTAAGAAGACCCAGTGATCTTGGGGTTACCTAACAAGTGCAACTCGTGCAAAACCTCTAGTTAGCTAGAGGTAACATTGACTAACATTACCTCTAGTTAAGTAATGTTAGCATTGTAACAATGAGTTAAAATGTTAAAACTTAAAATGTAACCTAAGTTTTAAGTCGCCTCAAGTTTTAACTGTTGAGGGCTTTAGCTTTTCATCTCCTCGGCTGGTTTGGTCACATGAGCTGCTGACTAACAGACAATCTTTTAAGAAAACTTGGAATGGCAGGAAAAATAGTAGGTAAATATGGTGAAACCAAAAACAATTCTGTCTAAACTGTAGAGCATCCATCCTCTTTTTTTATCAGTTTGAGCTCATGAAGGCGTTACTGTGTTCCTCTGGTAAATATAGAACATCTATTAGACATCATTCATTGACAGTGCAATAATTATTCTTAGTCAAATAAAATCATAACATTTACCTATTGCATGCTAAGTGTTACTTGATAATCATATTGTTGATATTGTGATTCTATTAATGAGTTTTATGTTGTTGTTTTAGAGTCAAAGAAAAATGTCCATGTCTTATTTCTTTTCTTCCTCCAATAATTAATGGAGCTATATAGATATTATTTATAATGTATAAAGGTGTTATTTATCTCACCTAATTACCTTTACATCCTGAAGAAAAATATGGTACTTCAGAAGATAATTTATCTTTCACGTTGCCAGTAATGGCAAAATTATTAGTAAATAATAAAGATTTTGTGGTATTCTCGTTTAGTAACGTAATTATATTAGTTGTATTATCACCCCCACGCCACTAGAGGCAGTAGCACTGTAGGCCCGAAAAGATGAGAAAAAGGAGCAGATTTAGAAGAACACAGAAAGGTACGGAAATTGTTAAAAGCTGTGAGCTGTGCAGAAGTAAATAAAGAAGAGAAATTCAAATACATGCTGAGAGTGAAACTCCTTCCTAAAGATAAAGCTATATGACAGATTTAAATAGAAAATTAAAATGGGAGAACGCGGATAACATAGGAAATAGCGCCCCCTTCACTTCCGGAGTGCAATGGTCCCATTTCCAAATAAGGTAAGAGACTGACAGTGGTCCGTCCCTCCCCTTCCTGTTTGCTGCAGAGACAACATAAAGCTAAAAAAAAAAAAAAAAAAAAAAAAAATCGTAAAGCTCTTCGAGTGCAACTGAAACCTGACATTTATCTTCTGTCAGGCAGAAATTTGCCTGACAGAAAATTTCTGCGAGAAAAACAAAACCCCATAGAATATATAATATTAAATAGTGTTTTTGAAACAGAATTTAAGAAATGGTCTTGATTTAAAGGGATGTTACTTTTATGTTTTTAAATTAAGTGAGACTTCTAAAGTAGTGGTCAGCAGTGGTCAGGATGCGCGCTGCGGACACCCCGACTCTCCCCCCGCCTTTCTGTAACGTGAATTTGAGCGGCTGTCAGGTCAGGTCACCCCGCTGAAGGTAAACATAGAGCGGCACGTCCCCTACTCCTCACACCGGAACAACACACACACACACACCACGCACGACACACACACACACACACACACACACACACACACACACACACACACACACACACACACACACACACACACACCACACACACACACACACACACACACACACACACACACACACACCACACACACACACACACACACACACACACACACACACACACACCACACACACACAGCTGATGGCGGAGCCGTCACCAGATCTGCAGTAAACATGTTTACGCCTTGATTTATCCCCCAAAGCTGCCAGCAAGTTATTTCAGGGCGCAGCACCACATCCTGCAGCATTTCCATAAATCCAGATGAGCTTCCTGTCCGCTGGGGCGCAGGAAACATTCACTTAGCGGACAAAGTCATTCATTAATTATCAGGCGGGACGCGGCGTACTGGCCGGCCGCTCCGTGTTAATTAACAGGAGTTTTGGAGCCATTAAGGCCCGTGGGAAGCCGCCATTATGCCGTCTATCAGGCCAAGAGGTTATTAAAAGCAAACATTCAGCCGTCAGTCAATGCGCTCCAGCAGGGTTGCCAGGTTGGACGGGTTTCTACCCAAGTCTGAAGTTGTTTGCTGTCAAAATTGGATCTGGTTCTGGTCAGAATACCAACAATGTTTTAAAATGTCACAAGTTTATAAATGCAGTCAATGACTTAAAGGATACATTAGATTTTATACCCGAGTATTAGAGTCACACAAAGAAAACAACAAAAAAATGGAATCATGAGAAAAAACTTCTGAGTGGATATGTCATAAAATTAAGAGAATAAAACTGTACTATTATTAGAGCAAAGCCACATGATAATAAAGTTTAAATACAAGAATAAAGTCAAAATAATACGAAATGACTAAATTCTAGTCTTATTTTGACTTTGGTAATTTTATGACTTTATTCTTGTAATTTTCTGACTTTATTATTCTTATGGCTTCTTCTGTGCTGTTGACGTGAGTTTCCTTATAAGCTGAGATTTGCGGTTTTCTGTTGTGTTTGGTCTGGAAACTGTCAGTCAGATCTGGCAACCCCGTGTCCCTCTCCAGGGACAAAACCTGGCCCTGATGAGCCGGAGAATCTGCTTCCTGCACCGGATCGACTCAGCAGAACAAACCTCATAAATAACTGAAAATCATTCTGCTTGTCCTCACAGCCTGGTCTCCTCTGTCACTTTTCCCTCCATTTCAAATCCATCCTGCTGATGTTTTTCCCCCAAACAGAGTTAAATCGAACCTGTTTTGTTGCGGTTTTAATGAGGTGAAAGTGTCAGGCAGGAAGCCATGACAAAACGGGACTGTGGAAATGAAAACAGCAGGACCAGAACAAGTCCAAACAAAGTCTGAATCAGACCGCCTTGCTGGGAAAACTCGGTCCGGTTGATTCGTAGAAGCAGAACCTCTGAGGGCTTCGACATGGCTGGAAAAGTGGAGCTATTTTAGTCGAGTCATTACTTTAAAATGTCCTGCAGTGAACTCTGCAGCTGGGAAAACTGGAGGGTATTCAAAAAAACTTCCTTTTTTCTGTCTTTATTCACTTCTTTCCTGTTTTTAATTTCATTTTGTAGCTTTTGTGTATCTGAGCTTTTAGTTTCTTTTTTTATGTTTTTGTTCTGGAAGGCAGGAAAGAGCTAAACTTAAAAAGAAAAAGCTTTTTTCCCCCAATAAATACGTTTTAAAAATACACAAAAAATATTTTATTAAACTGCAAGTTTACAAAACAGCCAAAGTAAATGAGAGCTTTAGAACGTATCTGGAAAATGAATTTCAGGGAAGCTAAGTGAGCTAAATGTTTTTAAAGTTAGCGAAAATGCTAACGTGCTAAATATCTAACCACATGAAGATTTCTTAATAGACAATAACCAAAACTGAAACACACGTATTAAACTTTATTCAACTGAAAATTTGGAAAACAACCAAATAAATTAGCACTGGAGAATTCTTTAAGCGTGTTAGCGCTTTGCTAATGTTAATGATAGCATTTAGTGCACTTAGCTTATCCTGACTTAATTTTTCTGTAGATTCTAAACCATCAATAACACTGTTAGCCAACAAAGATGTCAAACTTTATTCAACTACAAATTTACAAAACATCCATGTAAATTAGCATCTCAGAATGTAATTTGTAAACGTTTAGCTAAAGTATGCTAAACGTTTACAGAGTTAGAAAAACGCATAAACATATAACCATGTGAAGAATTTGACAGTTAATAACCAAAACTTCAACATTTGTGACCTTTTATTCAACTGAAAGTTTACAAAATTAGCATCTCAGAATGTAACTTAGGGGAAGCTAAGAGTGCTAAATGTTTTCAAAGTTAGCAAATGATTTATATAAAAGATTAGCTATGCTGTTGGTGCATTAGCAGAAGTGTACCTACCACTGTTCATAATTTGGAGTCATGTGTGAATACTGAACATTTTATTTGGGTCAGTGGTCCAACGTGTCTGAATGAGCCGTTCATCAAACATGTCTCACTTTCTGAAATGACTCCAGTTTTGCTTCTACCACCAACGAGCTGCTGGATCTCGCTTTGCTGTCGCAGAAAAGTTATTTCAGTTTCAGGAAAAAGTCATAAAACATGAAAACCAAACCCAGAGCGCTGCACTGTTACGCAACCAAACGCGGATCCAGATGTCCAACCGGCCCTAAACACTCTCTGCAGACCTCAGCTGAAATGTGAGCCATGTGTGAAGCGTCTTTCTGCAGCCACTGGACCCAAACCGGGCCCTTCGCACTAAACAGCTTCCCATTGTTTTCCCGCTCCGCAGAATTCCTGGTAAGCCACTTCACCAGAAAGCCGCTGGCTCTCTCTGCAGAGGCCACGAATGTTGTGCAACACGCATTGTGCTCCAAGGCTGCAGTTTTACTGACTTAGAGACAATTTGTCTGAAAACCCACTGAGGCACAAACCAAACAGAGGAGAGGAAACCGTTCGGACCTGAAACATGGAAGCCCTACCTGCATCAGGCTCCGACTGGTGGCCGAAGACGTGGAGGAAGAGGAGAAGCAGCGCAAGCGCCACAGACGTCATGTTGATCTGTGATGGAAACATGAACACAAAGTCAGTTGGTTCCACCCAAAAAACCCACAGAGATCCAACCGTGAAGAACCATGACGCTCTTTCTGCACATAAATAACGTTAAAATTCCTCCCTGAGCCTCGTTTAATCAAATCCTGATGTGTTTGGGGGATTTCAGGATTTATATGCAACATTCTGTCCCCGACACAACAAACAACTCAGAGTTTAGCATTTTGGTTGATTTTCCTCTTCAGTGAACCTTTAATGGGGCTTCAGGTTCAACTAAAACTCTACAAACCATCAGGTACGGAGGTGGAGGCATCATGCTGGGGGACAGTTTGGTAAACATGGCGACTAAAGTTTGAGACGAAATATTAGCTAACAAACTGTTAGCTGTAGCTTCACAAATAGATGTTTTCACAAATCAATTAAAATTAGTTTTTCATATTGTTAAAATTAAAACTGTTTTCTGCAGAATAATCACAATTAAATAAAAATGCTTTATATAAAACAACTGCATAAATATTTTTAATTGTCATTATGTTTTGTAAATTATTTTGCCAAAACAAAAAATAAAAACCTTTTGCGTCTTATCCTCTTTAACAGAAAAGCTTCTGGTTTATTTTGTTTTGCAAAACGTGACGATAAATGAATCAGCCCTCATTTGCTTTATTTAGAAAAGTTTTATAAATGAACTAAAAGCAGAAAAGTTTGTTTCCCCTGACGCAGGGTAAATATTTACTTTTCTGGCAGCTCATGTTCCTGCAGTTAAAACTACTGTAATCAAACTGTTTGCTGCTAATAGTCGACTTTAGACAGAAGAAGTTTCACTTTTATTTCCAAAACAATATTGAATGTAAAGTAGAAGTGACAGAAACGCCGAGCCGCTCCCCATTGGCTACCTGCCCGGCAGCTACACGTGCTAATTGTTTTCTTAGAAATCACATCATCTAATCTTTGAGTAAAGAAGTCTATCAGATGGGTTTATTCACCGGTTTTATTCCTAGAAAGAAACATTTATCCATCCTTCCAGGAAGAAGCAGCTGAGTTCTGGCTGGCATCTGGATGGCCTAGTCCAAACAACAGTTCACGGTCACTCCACTCCCTGAAAGTTGCGAAATCCATCAGCGCTCGTTTCCGAGGGTTTTTCTTTTCTTGCCTTTCTGGAAAATTTCTGAATGATGTCATCATAGAAACTTACTGAGGTTCTGACTTGACCTCAAAGTCAAGAATTTATTCACTTTAATGATCACATAGAAACATTAATGAAGCTTTAAATTATGATCCACATGCTGCATGTTTCAGTCATATTGCACTTATGCTGATTTATTTGAACTGTTTTTTTCCATTGGGGAGAAATAATTAAAAATCATTTCATTTCAGACACGCTTAGACTCAGATGACCTGTGAGGTAAAAGTCACATTTGACACATTTTTGTACTTTTATTTGGGTTTATAGTGGTTAAAAAAAAACTGTACAGTTGTATAGTTGTGCGTCTGTTTGCAGCCATTTTCATATGCAAGTTTAAATGTTGAGCAGATTGAGTTAAACTGGCTAGATGGCCTAAACGAGCTAAAATCCCATAATCTAAGGACAAGTTTTTTCAAAAAACTGTAATGAATGTGTTTTGAATATCCTAACCTGTTCATGGAAGCTCGATAAGTCACAGTTAATTCTCATCATCTGACGTCAAATGGACTTCAGTCAGCAGCAAACACTTCCACTAATCTATTAATAGCAAAGCTAATTTTTCGTTTAGCGCCTTAGCATGTTTGCTAGCTTTGAAAACGTGCTGCCATCTGTGAAACAATGTGATGGTTTTACATCACCATGCCACACCCTCCTGGAATGAAGTCATAATTTCTAACCTTCATCTATTCACTTTGCAGCTCATTTGTTTAATAAAATGTCAGTTTTCTTGGAAAAACATGACATCTTTTGGTTGACCATAACATTTTGGTGGTAATCTGCAGTTTCTTGGGTTTTTCTGCTCCTCCTGCTGTTCTGAGTATTAAACAGCGCAATAGCTGTTTGGCCTCGTGGCTACGTGCCTGGAGCTTCATTTCCAGTTTGTTCATTACGTCAACCAGTTGGAAGCTCTTATTTATCAATGTGCAGGCCAAGGTACTGGCACATCCATGTTCCCTCATGTCTCTCAAACCTCGTCCATGTAAGGAGCTCAGGGTCTTGTCGTCGTCTTTCACAGAAACACTTTATTTTCAGCTACAAGGTGCAAATTGAGATGAGGAAAAACTTCAACATAATCTCAGTGGAGACTTTATTGCAAAAGCTAACAGTGTGGAGTCACGAGAAACGTGTTTGCAGCTGTTTTTGCAATATTTTTAGAGCTTTGTCTGTGAAATGTTTAATTTTGTGCTACCTTTTAAAATATAGATGAGTTTTTTCTAGTTAAATAAGATCAACAAATAGAAATAATTCACTAAACAAGAGGTAGATATGCCTTAATGTTGTCAAACTCTAAAGACATACCAGATTTTTCCAAATATTCAGGTGAATGTATTTACCTGCATGTTTAATTTTGATCAAATTTGAATAAAGAGTTTTTCAGAATGAAATAAAGTGTTTATGGATCCATCTCTTGCTTTTAAATTAATTCATGTTTGTTAAATGTTTATTTGGTCCTGTAATTAAACAGTTAATAATATTTTACAAATATTTAAATAACTAAGGATAAAAATACTGAAGCTTGATGGAATGTCACTTTCTAATAAAAAATCAATTTTAAAGGAAAATTGTCCAAATTTGGACAATTTTCAAACATTAAATAATAATCAGCCAGTACATTTAGCAGTTAAATCTTCCCACTTTCAGTCTGTTTATAGTTTGAAGGTCTAACTTTTCCCCGTTTCAGCCTGATTTTTAGAAAAATGTGTAAATCAATCTGCATTGAGCTCCAGCAGAACAAGCATAAGCCGCGTTTAGGAAACTTAAGCATTGTTTTGACGGAGCGCAGATGAAGATCCTGGTTCTTACCTTGCGCAGCAGCCCGCAGGTCTGACCCCGGTGAAGCCCCCCGTTCACCCGCCGCCGCGGCTCCGCTGCTCCGTTCCCAGTCCCGGAGCTCCCGGGGGTTTCCTCGATACACAAACCGACTCAACGGCGACCAAACACGGACTTCAACTCCCGAATGGAGGCGCTGACAGCAGCTGAAGGTGGTTCACCCGGAGACAGCTGTCCTCCTCCCGGCTGTGTGACAGAGACCGAGTGTCGGTCTGCGGCGCTGCAGCCGCGATAAATACAGAGTGGCGCCATCTGCTGGTGGAGTCTGGCTACAGCAGGGGGGACGAGGAGCATGAGGGAGCGGAAAAGGAGTAAACTGCTAACAAAAAGCTCAGAAATTCAGAGCTTAAACTCAGTAATTTTCCAGAAATTCTAAGTTTCAAAGTTTAAAAAGTTTTGACTTACGGAAAAAAGTATTTATAGCAAGTTTTAGAATTTTCAAACTCAAAATTTCTGAATTGTTTGGCAGAAAGTTACTCTTTTTTCCCCACCTTATGTACACAGCAAATTCAAAAGTGTTAAATGTTTTGGTGTTAGTAGACTTCATCCAAAAGCAGAGTTAATTTTACTCTTATAGAGTGACATTCTGTTTATGCAAGTCTGGGGTGTAAATTATTAGTAGTTAAAACCCAGTGTTAAATTAAAGTGTTTCTCTATCAAATCTATAGGTGTTAAAATAGAATCAATAACTCTTGACTTCTGAACTCTGAACTCCACCAGCGGCTCTAACACTGAAGGAGTTAATTCACTGACTCCACCCAGAATCACAGATTCCAACCGAAGAAGCGAAGCTACAGAAGCCAAAACATTTCAGGACTATTTACTTTCCTCATGTCTGAGTTATTTACTGCTCTTGGTAAGTCATTGTTTTCTGAGATGGTTTATAACTATTATTTTGAGTTGAGCTCAACCTGTATGACAGACGTCATGTTCGCCACACGGCTCGGTGTTAGCATGTAGCTTAGCATGTTTAGCTTAGCATGTCTAGCTTAGCATGTTTAGCTTAGCATGTTTAGCTTAGCATGTTTAGCTTAGCATGTTTAGCTTAGCATGCCGAATGTTAGCGGAGTATAAATGTTGGAAAATATCGAGCCGGTGAACATTTAATCAAATTCTTGGCTAATTTGAACAGATCCGTAATAATCTGGAGTTTGTTTTTTTCATGATGTTGAACGTTTTCATGAATATTGGTCAGATTTATTAACCTTTCTGATCGATTTTTTTCCTTTGAAAAAATGTAAAAGCCTTTTTCACGTTGAGAGCATTAATCCCGCTGTTGTGTCTTATATACGTTTTGCAGCATGTTTTAATCCTTTTATTGTCTTTTTGTATATATTAGAACCAGTCTGAGGATGAATCGTCAGCCTAACCTCCTCCTGATCCTCCATGGATTCTTCGAAGGTTCAAGCTCCAAAACTGATTATGTCAGTGTTAATATCTCTGAAACTCTACATTTCTGTATTTGAGGCTTGTTGTTAGAGTTGTAGTAAAATATATTCCTTCGTTCCTCATTGTTATGTTTTTGTTTGTTATGATCCAGACCGACACTGACTGTCCTACTCAGAGACTGAAGACTATCTGATGCAGTAGAGGAGCATGTTGGTGTCTCTGGCCAAACATCACGAACAGCCCAACAACCTGAAGACAATCTGTTAGTGAGTGGACATCTCTCTGGTGAGAGGACATCTCTCTAGTGAGTGGACATCTCTCTAGTGAGAGGACATCTCTCTGGTGAGAGGACATCTCTCTAGTGAATGGACATCTCTCTAGTGAGTGGACATCTCTCTAGTGAGAGGACATCTCTCTGGTGAGAGGACATCTCTCTAGTGAATGGACATCTCTCTAGTGAGAGGACATCTCTCTGGTGAGAGGACATCTCTCTGGTGAGAGGACATCTCTCTAGTGAATGGACATCTCTCTAGTGAGAGGACATCTCTCTAGTGAATGGACATCTCTCTAGTGAGAGGACATCTCTCTGGTGAGAGGACATCTCTCTAGTGAATGGACATCTCTCTAGTGAGTGGACATCTCTAGTGAGTGGACATCTGTCTAGTGAGTGGACATCTGTCTAGTGAGGGGACATCTGTCTAGTGAGTGGACATCTGTCTAGTGAGGGGACATCTGTCTAGTGAGTGGACATCTGTCTAGTGAGTGGACATCTGTCTAGTGAGTGGACATCTGTCTAGTGAGGGGACATCTGTCTAGTGAGGGGACATCTCTCTAGTGAGTGGACATCTCTAGTGAGTGGACATCTGTCTAGTGAGTGGACATCTGTCTAGTGAGGGGACATCTGTCTAGTGAGTGGACATCTGTCTAGTGAGGGGACATCTCTAGTGAGTGGACATCTCTAGTGAGTGGACATCTCTCTAGTGAGAGGACATCTCTCTAGTGAGTGGACATCTGTCTAGTGAGTGGACATCTCTCTAGTGAGTGGACATCTCTCTGGTGAGTGGACATCTCTCTGGTGAGAGGACATCTCTCTGGTGAGTGGACATCTCTAGTGAGTGGACATCTCTAGTGAGTGGACATCTCTCTGGTGAGTGGACATCTCTGGTGAGTGGACATCTCTAGTGAGAGGACATCTCTCTAGTGAGAGGACATCTCTCTAGTGAGTGGACATCTCTCTGGTGAGTGGACATCTCTCTGGTGAGAGGACATCTCTCTGGTGAGTGGACATCTCTAGTGAGTGGACATCTCTAGTGAGTGGACATCTCTCTGGTGAGTGGACATCTCTCTGGTGAGTGGACATCTGTCTAGTGAGAGGACATCTCTCTGGTGAGTGGACATCTCTAGTGAGTGGACATCTCTCTAGTGAGTGGACATCTGTCTAGTGAGTGGACATCTGTCTAGTGAGGGGACATCTGTCTAGTGAGGGGACATCTGTCTAGTGAGTGGACATCTCTAGTGAGTGGACATCTGTCTAGTGAGGGGACATCTGTCTAGTGAGGGGACATCTGTCTAGTGAGGGGACATCTCTCTAGTGAGGGGACATCTGTCAAGTGAGTGGACATCTGTCTAGTGAGGGGACATCTGTCTAGTGAGGGGACATCTCTCTAGTGAGTGGACATCTCTCTAGTGAGTGGACATCTCTGGTGAGAGGACATCTCTGGTGAGAGGACATCTCTCTGGTGAGTGGACATCTCTAGTGAGTGGACATCTCTAGTGAGTGGACATCTCTAGTGAGTGGACATCTCTAGTGAGTGGACATCTCTCTGGTGAGTGGACATCTCTCTGGTGAGTGGACATCTCTCTGGTGAGTGGACATCTCTCTGGTGAGAGGATATCTCTCTGGTGAGAGGACATCTCTCTAGTGAGAGGACATCTCTCTGGTGAGTGGACATCTCTCTGGTGAATGGACATCTCTAGTGAGTGGACATCTCTCTGGTGAGTGGACATCTCTCTGGTGAGTGGACATCTCTCTGGTGAGTGGACATCTCTCTAGTGAGTGGACATCTCTCTAGTGAGTGGACATCTCTAGTGAGTGGACATCTCTCTGGTGAGTGGACATCTGTCTAGTGAGAGGACATCTCTCTGGTGAGTGGACATCTCTCTGGTGAGAGGACATCTCTCTGGTGAGTGGACATCTCTCTGGTGAGTGGACATCTGTCTAGTGAGTGGACATCTCTCTGGTGAGTGGACATCTCTCTGGTGAGAGGACATCTCTCTGGTGAGTGGACATCTCTCTGGTGAGTGGACATCTCTCTGGTGAGTGGACATCTCTCTAGTGAGTGGACATCTCTAGTGAGTGGACCTTTCTCTAGTGAATGGACATCTCTCTGGTGAGAGGACATTTCTCTAGTGAGTGGACATCTCTAGTGAGAGGACATCTCTCTAGTGAGAGGACATCTCTCTAGTGGAGGGCAGAGAGGAACTGACTTATCAACAGAAACAGAAACTGGATAAGAAATGATGGATCTGCATATCAGGTTGGTCTGTTATGTTCTGTAATATCCAGTAATCTACCTGTTAAAAGAAAATGTTCTCTAAAATATACATGAACTGTTTGCTTTATTTCCTCCACCTTGTACTTTGAACAATTTCATGCATATGGTATTGAAGAAAAATGTCTTAATTATACTGCATTTTGTATTGCACAGCTGATATGTTAGACCTTTTGATAACAATATGTGAATGAAAGTGACATGTGAAACATGCACATTATTCCACATTGTAATATGTTTTGTAATTATGGTGCATATTTTGAAATAAATGCATTTGAGAAAATAATTGCCTCTTTATTAAATGTTTATTTACCAAAGAATTTTTAAAAGTTCAAACAATAAAATACCTATTTAATATTAATTACAAATAACTCTTATGAAGTTAAAAAAAATACTCTGTGAGAGTTAATATTAAGATCTAACACCGAATTAGTGTTAGCAAGTGTTAAATGATTAACTCCAGCAGATTTGATATCTGACACTTTATAAGAGTTAAGGTACCAACTCTCCAAAAAGAGTTAGTTTAACACTTTCTGGTGTGGACCCATATAGACACTTTAAAAGTGTTGAAATCAAATCTGACAGTGTTAATCTGGGCCTGCTGGATTTGCTGTGTAGAGATAACTATGGTTTACAGAAGAGAAACAATGATGCCAAGCACCAGCCTCTTTTTAAAGTGTCCAGTGGTGTCATTCTTACTTAATCAATCATGACAGATTGATCTCCAGCCCTGTCCTCATCAACACCCACACCTGTGTTAATGGAGCGATCACTGAAACAATGTTAGCTGGTCCTTTTAAGGCAGGGCTGCAATGAAGCTGAAATGTGTTTTGGGGGATAAAGTTAATTTTCTAGGCAAATATTGACTTTGCAATTAATTGCTGTTAAGCTGATCACTCTTTATAACATTCTGGAGTATATGCAAATTGCCATTATAAAAACTGAAGCAGTAGACTTTGTAAAAATTAACATTTGAGACATTCTCAAAGCTTTTGGCCATGACTGTAATGGACCTACTACATGGTTCATACATTTTTTTTCCCTGTGAATTCTTTTTTATTTTAAATTGTTGTTACTGCCGACTGAACAATAAAACCCACAAGAGTCCAGGTACATTTGAAAAGAAAAACAAAACTACTGGAAACCAAAAAACATTTTTAAATTGAATGTAAAATCTTCATTAAAAGGCGAAAACAAACTTTAATTCAGTTTGAGTTGAGACTTAATTTGTTTCATTTCTAATGCATATTTTTACAATTGTTTCTTTTTATTTGTGTATCAGATTTTTGTTTAAATTTTCTTACATTTTTTCAGTTTCAGATTATTTTTCTTATGAAGGGAAGTCCATTTCCGCCATGTATGAAAAGTAAAAGTACAAAAGAAGGTCACACTTACAAGTTTTTGTCACAATTATGAAAATAAAAATCAAGTTTTAAAGTCATAATTATGAAAATAAGTAATAATTTTGATTTTTAAAGTTATGACTAGGAGAATAAAAGTAAAAAAATAAAATAAATTTTGACTGTTTCCAGTCAAATGTCAATGATGTCTGGTATTTAGATGAGTAGATTCAGTGTCTGATTTTTTTAGCCTAGTTCATGCTGTCAGTCAGGCTCTGTTTAAGTGATTTATTCACTTCAATAGTAGCTGGTCACACTGAACTACAAAATATGATTAATTCCCAGCTGTAATTACTTTTTCACATACAAACAGGTTGATTTGAATATATTTGAGCCTTAATAAATAATATTTAATTAGAAAACACTGAATAACTCCTTGGATGTGAATATTTCCCTCAGTTTTGCGCTTTTGCCTTCAAGCTGAGGAAGTTCTTAATCCAACCACTAGGTGGCGAGCTCAGCAAGATTGTTTTATAATAGAATAAAGTGTAATAAACAAAGAAATAAACTAATTGTGTCTTCTCTCAGACGATTCCTTCATGTATTTTATGATCAGAACAAACAGAATAAATAAACTGCAGTATTGGACATGAGTTTCTCTAAACTAAAACCTCTAGCAGAGTAAATAAATCCAGATTATGGGTCTTTTCAGAAGCAGGTCAGTTTGGACCTGGTTGTTTCAAACGTTTCTTCACTGAGGGGATTCCTGAACTCGGGGGAGTGTTGAGAAATCCTGCTGCTGATAAATGACCTGAGCGTTACAGAGCTGGAGCAGATAAGGAGGAGAAACTCTGACCAGAACAGCATGACGGTAAAAAACAGAAAATTCACCATTTAAGACAGGATTTACCACAAATAAATCACATTTAAATTCAAATACACCTTCCTGCTTTCTGCTTACAGATGTATTTGGTTTCTACGTTAGCGCTGTCACTTACTCTGCTGTCATCAGTTTAGTAAGAGTGACGTGTTTTACCGTTGTTTTAATAAATGCTGTATATTTTAGGGTTGTATTTTTAAATAAATGTACCTTCTTTCCCCAGTTGTCAGCAGAGAGTAAACTGTAGATGGGGTTCTTATGGAGGCTGGTCTGAGTGCGACGGCTGCTCCCGTACCAAGGTAACCACAAACACAACACTTTGACTCAGAGCGATGAACATTTTACTTATTTATAGAAGAGATAAATACATTTATTTTTTATGAGTAAATAGGGTTTGCATAAAGAAAGTAGAAAATATTGGTGATGATCGAAGCACAAAAATGCCTTTTTTAAATTGTACTTAAAAATCAGCTTAGCCCATGTTAGCTTACTTTATTTTATATTAAGTTATTCAGCAGTTTTCATTTTATTTCATCCACTTTAGTGTGCTTAAGCTTACCATATTTATCTTACCTTCACAGTTATTTACTTTCCTTTAGCTCACTATATCCTCTTAACTTAGCTTACATTAGCTTTATCATATTTTAGATTTCCAAAACCTATTTTTTTATATTTTATCTAAACTTCACCTAGTTCATTTTAAAAGCTAAAGTTTCTTAGCTTACCCTATCTCATCTTATTTTAGCTAACTTTGGTATACTTTTACTTTACCTTAGCTTACCAGGTATTAGCTTAGTAAGTTGGCATGTCTAAGATTGTCATAGCCAATTTTATTGAATCTGTATTTAATTCCCTTTAGCTTAGCAAGATTTTATTTATGCTCAAGATGTACACACAACACAGAAAACTTGAGACTTATTTTTATCTTGGTTAGGCTTAGCTTAATTTATTGCATCTTTGCTATTATGTAGTTGGCAGATTTGTTTCTATATGTTGACCCAGATTATAAGTCACATTGGTGCTGTAATCTTTTAAGCATGTTTTACCAGAAACAGCTCAGTTAGAGCAACACCACTGACTTTTGGCACGGTTTTCAAGCCGCACTCCAATCCAAATAGGACAGAGTTCAAATGAAACAACATTTCTCTCTACTGTGAAAATATTTCAGGCAGTTTGATATTTTTTCTGCAGTAAAGTACAAGCAAGTCCAATTAATATGACTTGGAATCAGTACAAAAATATTTTTGCTGCCTTCCTGAAAGATTTAACTCTTTTTATTAGTTATTGTTAACTGGAACATGTAACCATTAAAATTCACATTTTGAATAGTTTTAGATTTACATTTGGTTCTGAACTGTTTATAAAAACAGTCTGAGTGTTTAAAAACAAAATGCCTGCCGTTTTCCGATTGTAACGTCACAATCTGAAAACGGTTGCTTGCCCCTCGCTGAGCAACCCCAGTCCGTCACCTAGCAACCCCCTGGGGCTCCAAATAGGCAGAATTGACCAAACTAAAATCACACTAAGAACAATTTTGTGGGGAACAAATAAAGTAATGAACATGTTTTATTTGGCCAATAGATCAAAGGGTGTTCAAACTTTTCATCACATGAGAAAAAAATAATCAAATCAAAAATAGGAGAAAAAGGACAAAAAAAAAGATACTGAGACTTTACGTGCTGAAGAGTAAACTAAGTTACAATATAAAAGGAAGGAGTCCACTGTGTGATTTTTAAAGGTGTCCACTGACCATGATACACTTTTTTTGTTAATTGTGAGCAATAAAAACAAGATTTATTGAAAACTATATAACCAAGTTTTCAGTAAAAGTCCATGTTGGTGCATCAAAGCTTGGATAGATGTGGTCCTCACAAGAAAATACAAAAAGTCTGGGTATTGAATACTTTGTGATGTAGCCACCTTTTTACCTGTAATAATTTTTTAAAAATAAATTAAATTGTTATAATCTTAAATTGACAAAATCAGTCCAAACTTTGAACATTCCTGTTTCCAGAAACCTGTTCAAGAAGCAGATATGTCACCTTTAGTTCAGTAATTCAATGTGTTTAATATTTTTACTCTTTCTTCCAGGTGCGGACTCGTCATGTGGAGGTGTACACTCAGTTTGGAGGGGCGCCATGTTTAGGAGACGCCACCGAAACGCAGGCATGCGTCCCACAGAGGACGTGTCCCCTGGAAACAGGGTGTGGCAGCAGGTTCCGCTGCACCTCTGGTACGTCAAGATCCAAAGTCAAACATCCAACATCATCAAAGTTATTATAGAAAACTAAAACCAACGAAATAACAAAAACTTAGAAAACACTTTGGTTAACTGGACTAAATAAAAACTGTAATTAATGGGAAAAACTTAAACTAACAAACTATATTGTGTGTTTGCAAAACTAAGACATACTCAAGTTATAGATGTATAGTCCTTTATTTTTGTGTTTGTGAATCTATTAATGAAATAAAACTAAACTCTAATGACCCTGATGAATTTAAAACCGTTCTAACTGATGCAGGTCAGTGTATCAGCCGATCTCTGGTTTGTAACGGAGACCAAGACTGTGAGGACGGTCTGGACGAGCGAAGCTGTGGTCAGGACAACAGCCAGTACTCCTGTGATCTTATCAAAACGCCTCCAAACGCCGACCTCACAGGCAAAGGGTGGGAACCTCTGTGCTTCTGAATCAGGAAATGTTTGGAGATGATATTCTGTCACCTATTACCACAGATAAGGTCACTGAAAGCATTTCTTTCACAGATTCGACGTTCTGACAGGGAAGCTGAAAGCTGGTGTGATCAACACGTTTAGCTTCGGAGGACAGTGCCGGAAAGTTTTCAGCAGGAGCCACAAAGTGATGTACAGACTGCCACAGAATATCCTCAGGTTCAACTTTGAGGTGAGTAACTGAAGAAACCGATAGGAGTTGAATCTGGTCCAAACTGGCAACAGCGCGACCAAAAGTTGAAGTCCAGTCCATCTGCTTAGAAAGTCCACTTCGTTTGGGGACTGGTGAACTTTTTGGTTGGCATAATCCAACCAAAAAGTTCACTCTGTCTCTGAAGTGAACTCTGATGTGGTTCCAATGAATATGTGAACAACAAGCGGACTGTAGACTGCTCCTAAAGCAGGAAGTGGATTACAGTGCATGGCATTCAGGGTAAATACAACCAAAACCAACATTCTAGTCAGCGGACTCATGATCTTTTATCAAAGTCAAACGAGAAATCCTCCCACCACTAAAATCTGACACCACTCTATTTTTGTTCACATTTTGTGAAGAAGAAATTTATTCTTGTCTTCTTTGGAAGCTGTTGTTTCCGTCAGTGGTTCTTGATGCAGCGCCCCCAAAGGCGAGGAGGGGAACAGGTTTTTTGAAGTTTGGATCATGTGAAACAGCACAATGTGAAGCGAACTGCAACAGCTGAAAATGTAACAAATGTTGCGGTTTTGGTCTCGAATATGAACGGACTCTACTGAACAATCAGGGTGAAAACATCTTTGATGGAGCTGAGATTAACCGTTTGTGCTGCAGGTCCATGTGGACAACGAGGAAAGTGACGAGTCCTATGAGAGCGCCTGGTCCTACGCTCAGCACATCCAGTCCAACGCCTGGTTCACCCATGACCGTCGGACGTTCCACAAAGAAGTCACAGACAATAAGGTGACCGATGACCAGACCTGCTTCAGTTGCATAGTGAACCCTTGAATCTTTGGCTTTCATCCCATAAAATTTCTTCTCATTGTTCTCTGGTCTGTTTCAGGCTTACAGACTTCTAGTCCTGAAGAACAGAGTGGAGTTGGCCCAGTTTCAGAACTCTGCCCCCCAGTATCTGACTCTCTCTGCAGACTTCTGGAAGGCCTTGTCCTCACTGCCGCTGACCTACGACTACTCCGCCTACCGCCAGGTGCTGCAGACCTACGGCACACACTACATGTCTGAGGGGTCACTTGGCGGCGAATACCAAGGCCTGTTGGAGTTTGACTTTGAGGCCCACACATCCCACAGTAAGGACTTGACGAGTGAATATTGTTACAGAATAACAAGTTTAAAAGGAGAATATGGACAATGCCAAGGTATTTTGACCCACTGTTCAAAACTCAAACACTCCAAAGGGATTAAAGTCACTAATTAATGGTAAAGTCCAATAAATCACCACAAAGATTTGACTCTGGCTTAATCCATGACCAAAGTACCAAGCTAAGAAAAGGTTAAGGTTAATGACAGACTTTCAAACTAATCGTCAATGTATTGTCTAATTCCAGGGGACAAAAGTCTAATCTAAGCTGTCAAGAGGTGAGGTTCATACAGAGGTGGGCAGAGTAGTCAGGAAGAGCAGCACTACTTCAACATATCTTTACTCAAGTAAAATTAAAATATAGCCATCCAAAAAATGACTCAAGTAATTTGAGTAAATTGTCATTTGGCATTTTACCCAATTAAATTACCAAAAAGTATATGAGCAAATACTTTGGTATCTTAAGTATTTTACCAAAAAACCAAATACTTGTGTAAAATAGTATTCAGTAAAAAGGCTACTAACGTACTGAGTAACTGATCAAAACATCTGATTTAATATTTGAAATCTGCACTATCAGATGGATCAAAATATAAAATTATGTGGAAATTTTAATAACCAAAATGAAAATAATTCATATAATTACAAAATCAGACAAAAGATATATTTTTCAAAATCAGTTTCTTTCAATATAAAATTTATAAAACTTCAACAAAAACTGCAGGTGTGTGTCTTTGTCTGGTGAATTTTTTTGGTTAAAAAAAGCTTGATGTCCTTTCATCGAATTTACTCACAGTGGATAAAATATCCCACTCAACTAAGAGGATTGATACTTCATAATGAAGCTACTGAAGTAAATGTAAAAAGTACAGCATAGTAAAAAATACTCCTAAAATTATTAGTTACTGAAGTAAATGTAGTTAATTCCCATCTCTGTACATATGAACTGTTTGAAATAGTACATTATATTTCTGTCCTTTTTTTTAAAGGTGTGACAGACATTGAATACCAAAGATGTTGGAAAAAAGTGAAGCGCTTCCTGTTCTTTAAGAAAACCAAAATCACCTGCGAAAAACTACAGAAACATCTAGAATCCAAAGCTGGTGAGTTAAAGTCACACAAACTCACATAATTTAATCACCATTCTCTCTGAGCTGACATCATTTCCTTTATCTGCAGGAAGCCAGTCAAAGAAGATGCCCATTAAGGTGAAGGTGTTTGGAGGAGATCCGCAATTCATAGGCGCTCTGTCTGTTCTGGATCTACAGAAACCCGAAGCTAACGGAGAAATCTACAGTAACTGGGTCTCATCTGTCAAAGATTTCCCTGATGTCATAAATCAGAAGGTAAAAAGACACAAAATCACACATATTCAAGAGCCCAATATTAAAAATATTAAACACTGAGTACTTTAGCATTAGGATTAGTAAATAATCTGGCAGGAAATAGGACTAGTAAAGTTTTAGACCACATTCCTCCAGAGGGAACAGGAAATGTTGTTTTGCTGAACCATCCAACTATTTATCACCCCAAAGCAATTCAATTAAATCAGTATTTTGTTTGATAGGGTGGCCCAGAAGAGTCAACAAAATACAAAAGCTGTAATATAATAGCAAAAAGCCACAACATAGCAACGAAAAATCACAAGTTATGCTGACACATAATTTATGCTAGCAAGTTTGTCATAACGTCCGTTTTAGCATAAATGCTGTTCTGGCTTTATGAATCCCAACAGATTTACACAAATAAATTATTTTAAAGCTCATCAATTCTTAAAGCTTTTTATTGTTGATAACCAGAAAACATAACAAAAAATAACAATGTTGCACAGTCTAACAAGTTTAATTAGCATGGACTAATCAGTGCTAGCTAGCTCTGACTTAGAATGTTTCCTAGCCCAGTGTTTTTCAACCAGTGTTGCCGCGAGTGATCGTCAGGTATGCCGTGGAAATTATCCAATTCCACCTAATTGGTCTTAAAAGATTTTTTGAAAACGAATTAATTATCTGCAAATAATATGCCATTTTCGAGTGTCTGTGCTGTACTAGTGTCTAGCGGCATAATCATGTAATTTCCTTATCACTAGATGGCAGTATGGAACATAGGAATGTACATTAAAACAAGAGAATTAGTGATGCATGGACGTGACATGTAGCGGTGAGAGCATTACATCTAGCAAGACTGTGACCGTGATGGAGAAGTTTAAAACCTACTCCGATCTGGTCTATGGACAATATTCGGACCCAGATGAAGGCCCTAGTATAAGTGGATATCAAAAGAAGGCAGATACCGTGAGCTCAAGACAGTACAGTGAGAGTTACATTTCGTTTGGATTTACTTTTACCGGGGGCGCAACTACACCGACTCCGTTGTGCTTGGTATGCGGTGAAAAGCTAACCAACAGTTCTATGGTACCAAGCAAGCTTAAACGCCATCTCCAAACGAAACACCCTTTGCTTCAAAACAAGAATGCAGACTATTTTGTTCTCCTGCGTAAACACACGGAGAAACAGACAACGTTTATGAGAAAAAACACAAAGGTAAATGAGAGAGCCCTTAAAGCTAGCTACCACATAGCTAAATCAAAAAGGTCCCACACTGTGGCAGAGACATTAATATTACCCGCCATTGTAAATGAGATGCTCGGACCTGAAGTGGTTAAAGAAATAGCAAAAGTCCCTCTTTCAGATAACACAATTTCGAGACGTATTGATGACATGTCTGCAGACATAGAAAGTGGGTTTTGGAAAAGATCTGTATCAGTGAAAAATTTGCATTGCAACATGACGAGTGTACTGATATTAGTGGACATGCTCAACTCTTGGCCAATGTGCGTTTTGTGGATGGAGATGCAATCAGAGAAAACTTCCTATTTTGCAAGGCATTGCCAGAAAGGACAAAGGAGAGGACATTTTTCGGGTCACATCAGAATATTTAGAACAAGGAGGACTTAAGTGGGAAAACTGCACGAGTGTCTGCACTGACGGCTCTGCAGCCATGGTCAGGCGCACCAAAGGTTTTGTAAGCAGAGTGAAGGAAAGAAACCCAGATGTAATTATTACGCACTGTTTCTTACACCGTGAGGCCCTCATGGCCAAGACTTTACCAGTAGAACGGATAATGTGCAGATGGTAAACTTTGTGAAGGCAAAACCTGTGAAAAGCCGCTTATTTGCATCTTTGTGTGAGGAAATGGAAGCGGAGGTCCGATATTTCATACGGAGGTCCGATGGTTGTTGCGCAGCAAGGTACTGGCCCGTGTGTATGAGCTGTGGAAGGAACTCAGAGTGAATCTGACAAATGAGGGGTCGGATTATTCAAAGCTCCTTGCCAGTGATGAGTGGTGTGCAAGGCTGGCATATCTGGCGGATATTTTTCATCATCTGAATGAACGAATGCAGGGCCGAAATGAAAACCTGCTCACAAGTACGGATAAAATTAACGGATTTCGCTCAAAGGTGCACCTCTGGCAACAACATGTGGAAAGTGGCAACGTTGAAATGTTCCCACTAACCAAGAAATGGCAAAATGTTAACACATTTTATTTCTCTTCAGCCTTCACTGAATGACTTGACTTTGTTAGGGACCCATACAGCTCAGCAGTTGTTGGCAAGAACATGACTTTACAGGAGCAGGAAGGACTAACTGAACTGAGAAAAAATAAAGTTGAGCTGATCTACCTTTGAGCCAAGGAGTTCCCCGTTCTGGCAAACAAAGCTTTTTTGACATTGCTCCCATTTTACACAGCATATCTGTGCCAAGTGAGGTTCTCAAGCCTAGCTACCATAAAAACTAAAAACAGAGAAACTGAGAGATGTTGAGGAAGAGCTTTGTGTGTCTTTCTTCAATTCCTGCCAGAATATCACAGGTTTCACACTAAGTGAGTAAAATGTAGTAGAGAATGACTAACAGAATGCTTGTGGACAGAATTAGTTTGTAAAACACTTAAGTTTTCTACTACCTCTTTAAATCTAACACCACATTGTTGTGGCACTCACTGTTCAGGTGTATTTTTGAAGTGGACGTGTTAAGTGCAATTTGAAATAAGAAATATAAAATATGATAAAAATACATTTTTGTGTTTATTTGATTCCTATTGAAGACACTTTGATAAGTATGACTATATATTAAATATAGGTGGAAACAGAGATTGTTGTTTATCATTTTGGTTGGTGGTGTTCCTCGGGATTTTCCAATGAAAAAAATGTGCCTCGGCTCAAAATGGGTTGAAAAACACCAATCAAATTGTTCGATTTCCCCTCTAAACAGTAGCACCAATAATCATCTCCCCGAGTGTTACCATGGTGAGCGAATCTCTTCCAGCTTCGTCCTCTGTATGAACTGGTGAAGGAGGTGGAGTGCGCCGGGTTGAAAAAGCTTTACCTGAAGCGGGCGATGGAGGACTTCCTGTCCGAGGAGCATCCCTGCCGCTGCAGGCCGTGCCAGAATAACGGCCAGCCGCTGCTGACCGGCACCGAGTGCCGCTGCGTCTGCAGACCCGGAACATCAGGACCGGCCTGCGAGAGGGGAGCCGTGACTGGAGAGCAGCCCGGTAAACAGGCAGCGGCGGGGGGCGGGGCTCTGGCTAACCTCAAAATCTGATTGGCCACTCCAACCAGAGCGGCCAATCAGATTGTGCTTTATCTAAATTAAATAAAAAGTTTTCGTCCAAAAAGACATTTCTGAGTTTGAAAAGTAAAAAAAATAATTAATTTTTTTAAATTAATTTTTATTAATTAAAAAAAATAATTAATAATTTAGCCAACTAGAATAAACAAATAAATGAGTTTATTCTAGAATAAACACATTTATTTGTTTACTCCAGAATAAACAAATAAATTTATGAGCATCAGTCAAAAAATTTGCAAGAAAAAAAATTCTGAGATTGATCTCAAAAATTTTTGAATTTCTGTGTTCAGAACATTATAAATATGCTAGAAAAAACTGAGAGAATTTTAGAATGGTCTCAGGAGATGTCTAGAGAAACCAAAGGAAATTTCTGAATTCCAAAAAAAAAGAACTCATTACTCATTTTGACCTTTCAGGTTTTTTTAAGCTCAAACAAAAAGTATATTAAAGGTTCCTGTAGAGAACGAGAAATGAAAATAATCACTGGATGTGTTTCCCAGGAGTGATCCACGGCAGCTGGAGCTGCTGGTCCTCCTGGGGAGCCTGCTCTGGAGGTCAAAGGTCAAGAACCCGAAGCTGCAACAACCCCACCCCTAGAGGAGGGGGCCGGAACTGCATCGGGGAGCAAAGCGAGCTAAAACCCTGTGAAGAGCCAGATATGCAATACTTACAGTAAGTTTTTTAGTTTTAATAAAACCTTAATAGCTTTGAATCACAATAAATAAAGTCCCTTTTCACTCATTATTTGATTTTTCTTCCCTTTTGCCCTCAGGATGATGGAGCCTCAGTGCTTTGGGCTTTCCATTACTCCACCAAAACGGTGCAGACTTCCTCCAGTCCTGAAGAATGGATTCGTTGAGGTGAATTTTTAATCTGAATTCCTGTTTTGTTTTTTAATGTTTCATTCTAAATGTATTATAAAATTGCAATAACCCCAGAATAATGACCTCACATGCCGTAGTTGAAACACACTGCTGTTCTGGTAACGTTAATGTCATATTAAAAAGTATTTGCTCATACTCTGACAGTTTTGTATTTTTTGATAGGATCTTAAAGACTTTTACACAGTAGGAAGCAGAGTGCAGTATTCCTGCATAGAGGATTTTTACCTTGTTGGAAACGCTGCAGCCACATGTGGAGAAAACGAGCAATGGAGCTCAGGAGCAATGGTTTGTAAAAGTAAGTATTAAACTAAAGCAAAATTTAAAACCCATTTAGTTTAATTAATGGAGCTTTGGTTGTCAAATAGATGAAAATGTGGATTTATTTTTTAAATATTCAGAATTTGTACTGATAACAGTTTCTACACTTGTTAGATGTTTAGTTTTTCGTAGTTAATTTCATAAATATTATGTAAAAGTAGAAATTAACATTTCTTCCAGGTTCCACTTGTGGATATCCTCAAATCGGCCGTTTAGTTGAAGCCACGCCCATTAAAAATGCCTACCAGATCGGAGACACCGTGTCCCTGTCGTGTCCCGTGGGATCGGAGCTGGACGGCGAGGTGTCAGAGGTCATGTGCAGCTCCAGTCTGCAGTGGTCGCCATCTCCTGGTGATGTTCAGTGTAGAACAGGTGAAGCTTCAGAAGCAGGTTTCCTTTAAAATGGACAAATATAATGATAATTACAGAGAATTCATTCATTTTGACACAAAGTGATTCAAGTTCTGAAGGTGAGGTCTAGTTTGGCCCAAACTGGGAGAAAAAAGAAACAAAGTAAATAAAGAATAAAGCCAAATAGTAAGAAAAAGAATATTTTAATAATATCCCTTAGGAGACTTGGGTATAAATGGCCGTTTTGGTCTAATTTTGAATTGACCCTTATATTTTCACTATAAAAACTATTTACCTTGCCTTAATTGGTATCATTATTTTCAGCACAACCTAAGCTTCATGATTTTACAGTGTTTGTTTCATTTTGACAAAATGCATTATCACATCGGACCAAAAAAAACAAACAAACACAAAATCAAAATCCGAGTATAATTTTTTAAAAATAAGTTTACAATGAAATTCACAAAAATGTTGAATGAACCATTTTTCCAGCCTAAAATGAAAATTTCTTTTGTAAATTTTAAGAACTTGTGTACAAACTTAGCCAAAAACTACATATTTTTACATCACATTGTGGGCAATTTCCCAGGCGAATTTTTACAACAATTTATAAATGTGTCACAATATCTCCATCACAAATTCTCTCCAGTACCACAAGACTCGTGTTGTTTTTACAACTATTTACAAAATGTTTGACGATGTTTCCATCATAAATTCATTTCCTCCTCCGTCCCTTTACCCCTTTCAACTATTTACAAAATGGCTGCCAGCCGAGGTCTGCATAGAAATCTCCGTTACGAGCTCAAACAAAATGGCCGACAATGCTTTCTGATTGGTTGCTTCAAAAATGTGGTACGTTTGATGAAATCGGGAAAAATGGACTTCATGTTGCATTCGTTCACTTTTTGGTCATAAAACATTCCCGGATTGCGCAGTACATGCGCAAAACAATATGGCGGACATGATCGATCATATTTCTGGTTTTATTTGGAAGTAAATATTAAACAAAATCAATATAAGAACACTACTTTTATCAAGTTTGAGGTCTCTGGTGTCCAACAGGACTTGAATGCACACTCCTCATGCTGTCTTTTTTTATACAGAAGCCTTTTACATGCATGACCTCAGCCCGCCACTGGGCGGGCAGCGACTGCATAGGATATTACAGGATAATATTATGACTTCATGAGAATAGTCACTTTGACTTTATTCTACTAATTTTATCGTTTCAACTTTATTCTCATCATTTTATGACTTTTCTGAAAAATTGTCTAGAAAAAGGTTTTAAAAAATTAGATTAATTTCAGAAAACTTATAAAAATCAAGAAACTTTCTGAGCCTGTCAAGTCAAAATAAATGCCATATACTGAATAATGAAATACTGAAATTTGGGAGTAATCTCAGAAATCTTCTTAAAAAAGTTTGAAAATTCCTGAGTTTGAAATTCTGAAAACGATTAACTTTTCTGAGATTAATAGGAACATATCAGAATTTTTGGCAGAAATTTATTTGTCCTTTCTATATGACAAACCATCACCACTGGTCTATAAATAAGAATAAATCACATTAGATTCTGTAATGTTTCATTAAATTTACCTTCCTGTTCCTCCGCAGTGCTGCTCACCTCTCCAGCGCCACCTGTTGGTCTTAACTGTAAACCCTGGGAGAAGATTGGAAAAACCGGCTGTGTCTGTAAAATGCCCTCTGAGTGCCTGTTAGTTTCTCACTTCAGAACTAAAACCAAACTCAAATCCCCAGACCCAGTCGGGGCGTTTGGTTTAAAATGTTCTTGTTTCAGGTCGTCTGTGGAGTTCTGCTCCCGGATCGGGCCCAGGAGTCTCTGGTTGGGCGTCTGCCAGCTGGGGGCGCTGCGCTGTTTGGGGCGCAGCTTCACGCTGGCCGCCGATACGGACTGCAGCAGACCGGAAGAGAAACCGTTCACTTCCTGCAGCGACTGCAAACCAGGGACGACCTGCCGAGGTGAAACACCCAATTACTGAACATCCTGCTCGATAAAAACACAGAAAAACAGTAAATATGATCAGAGCCCCTGATCTGACAGACTGTTTCCAGCCCAAATCTCAACGTCTGATGAAACTCATGTCAATAGCTCCATATTTACTTCATGATGGAGTATAGAGACAAACCAAATATTACAAAGATATGAAAATAAATACAATTTAGAGAACAGGGTTTTAATTATTTAATTATTTTTTACTTTATTCTCATAATATTATGACAGAATTAAAGTCATAATATTCCTTTAATATTATAACTTAATTCTTTTATTACTTTTGACCTTATTGTCGTATGACATCTGGGATTTTTGATTTACAATCCTGCTATATAGTGACATTTATTAACCATTTACTTCTTGATGATGATGTCATAATCAGGAGAAATTAATACGTTTTGAGATTTTCTGCCACACAATGACAAACTATTTCGACAAAATTTTCCTCTGAATTATTAATAAAAACACTTCAAATGTTGTGGACATTTTAATAACCCGCCTAAAGCTTTTTTTATTATTATTATTTTCCATCCAAAAGTGTTGAATCTGATCACTTTTAATTGTAGAATCCCAGCAGAAATGCGCGTGTCTGAGTCCGTCGGAGTGCCCCGCAGGCCCCGCCCCCCTATGCGTCAGTTCCGGTGATGATGGCGGCGCTGCGAACATGTCGGAGTGTGAGGTGGGATCCAGGAGGTGCGCAGGCGAAACTATCCGCCTGATTAGTCTGGACCAATGTCCGCAGTAAACTGACACTTTTCTTCATCGTTTCTGTGAACATTTCTTACTTTCGTAGCAGCTGAACTGTAAATAGAACAGATCGTTCCAAATAAATTGATACATTTCTTTGTTTTTGTACATCCATAAGGATGTTAATGGATGGATTGATTGTTTTTGTTATAAAATGAATAAAACTGTCCCTATTAATTTGCTAGATTTATTTTATATTTATTCATCCATTTTATTAACTTTAACAGCAACTGGATGGTTTCTGTGGTCTATTTAAACTAAGCTAGCTCAAATTAGATCTAGCTAACGTAGCAACTTTGCCCCTCCAGACAGCTTAGCAAGTGCTACCGTGCCCTTCAAACTAGTTTAGCAATTGCTAAGCTAGCATGAGGGGGGAAAGTAGCTAAAATTGACTGGCAGACAATCAGAAAGATTAACAAGGCAATAATGAGTCAAAGATTACAGAAGCCCATTGCTGTCATGAAAGAAAAAATAAAAGCTCAACAGGAAGTCATAATGTTGAGATATGGGTGTCGACAGGAGCAAGTTTCTTTAGAGAAACAGCAGGACTTTGAATTTCATAAATTATATATACGCTTTGAGCAACTTGTTCCCCTCCTCTCCTGTGGGGGCGCTGCTCAAGGAAACCACACAACACCTTTAAAGGAGACACTAAATGCAACTTCTTCACAAATGTAAACAAAAATGGAGTGGCAATAAAGTTTTTGTGGTTGTAGGATTTCTCTTTGCCTTTGGCTAAAAACCAGGAATCATTTCTTCAGCTAGCTCTATGCTAACGTGTTTGTTTTGTTTGTATTTACCCGGAATTCCCTGTACTGTAGTCCACTTCTTGCTTTGGGAGCAGTTGCTGGTCTGCTTAGCGTTCATATTAGGGCTTTGAACTCTAACTTAACCCAGACCTCAGTTTGTAGGCAAACCAGAGTTTGATTAGCATTCCCACCTGCCCAAAGGAACCAGAGTTTCTGGAAACTGGTGTGGATCCACTTTGCCAACAAAACAAATGTCTACATTGTTTTAAATATAAAGTTTTATTGGAATACAAAGTAAAATAGAGATTTTAATGCCAGGATAACTACCTTAATTCATCCATTGAATATACCCACAAGTAGCGACACTCAGGACAACCAGCCATACTTAACTAGCTTCAAAAATCTTTCATTCATTTTTAATCATCAACTGCAGCTGCAGGCAGGTTAACTTGGACCATCATCAGCTCTGACAAACGCCCTCGTTGAGGATTTCATGCTCCCTGCCGCTGAAGCTGATAGCTGCCAAAGTGCAGAGACTCATACTTCGGATCATCTGCATCGGCTTCAGCTTCACACAGAACATCTGGTCCGAGGTTCTGGGGCAGTCAAGAGCAGCTTTGCACTGGCACTTCTTAGAGGCTAGAACCCATAAATAAACATTAGACACGATGCTTAATCACTTCCCAGTACGTGAGAGGCCAGACCGACTCACCGGAGCAGGTCTCCCAGTCGTAGCAGGTGTCCAGGTCGCATGGCACGTGCAACGAACTCCTGGGTGACATCTTGGCTCTGAACCTGGCCCACTCTAGCTTGGTTGGCTCGACCGAGTCGCACACGCCTTCACCGATGTAGAAGAGTGGGTCGCCGTGGCAACGGCCGGCGTGGAAGGAACAGAGCGACATCGGCACAGCGACATCCAGGTTTACGTTCAGGACGCAGAGACTCGCCGACTGTGAACTGAAGACGTGCGAACGCTCAGATCAGTGAAGAAATTTATTCATATTCTGTTAGATTCTCCTTCCTAACAAGTTTCTGTCAGTCAACTTGTGTTATCATTGGAACATTTAGCAGGTTTATCCAGTGGCGGACACACTTATGCTAACATGCTAATAGCTAAGCTAATCTTTCGATTAGTGCTTTAACCCATTTTGAAAATGTTTAGTGCAACTGTTTTTATGTTTTGGTTTCTGTCAGCTAAAAATTCCCCAAGTAGTGAGATGTTTAGCGCAACTAGCTTCACCTAAATTTCTGGAAAAATTCTAACTTGGCCATTTTACAAACTTCCAGTTTAATAAAGTTTGACCTCTGTGGTGACATTTTGGTCATTGATTCTTAAAAACTCCCAAAGTAGTTAAATGTTTAGGACTTTGGCATGTTTGCTAACTTTGAAAACATTTAGTGCACTTAGCTTTGCTTAAGTTCATTTTTCCAGCTAAATATTTGTCTGTTTTGTTAACTTTCAGTTCAACAAAGTTTCTTTATAGACTTAAAAATGGTTCAAGTAACTAGACGTTTATGTAAATGTGTCAATGACACATGGTGAGAATTTAGCGCCTAGCGTTTAGCATTAGCTTCTGCTAGATACAATGTTGGAGTGGTGCTTTAGCATTAACAGAACTAATATTTATGATTAGTGATTTAGAGTTAAGGTAACTAACTAAAGAGTTAATTTACTAAAAATGTAACAGAACTACCAATGTGCTGAAGGGGTTTTAAAATGATGAAAATGCAACATGTTAAGATGTAAAAATCACCCACAGACAGCTTTCCCGTTCAATGCAGACGCAGCCAGATCTCTGCCGCTTCTGTCCTGGACCACACTGACCATCAGGAACAAATGGCTCCTCTGAACAGACAAAAAGGGAAATTTATTGAATGGCTTTACAGCTAGCAAGCAAAACGACTTTATTGTCAAATTTGAAGAGACCAACCATCTGTGCAGTGGAGGTCTGCAGGCAGTGGAGGCTCCCAGGTGAGTTTTTTGCTGCACTTGTAGACGCCTCTTGGCATCGGCATCAGGCCCGTCTCATTGCAGTTGAAACCAACTGATTCTCCCACTCTGTACGTCACTTTGGGCGGATACAGCTCCATGTTCTCGGGGACCTCTGGAGCAACACAAAGCCTCCCTAAAGACAAGAAGGTGGCAGATTTTAGGAACTTCCTGTGGAGAAACAAAGTGCTGATCTTTCAGTGTAAAAGCATCTCAAAGGCTTCAGACCTGACTTGGACTTGTCCCTAAATCACTAGCAATATTTAGACACATTCTATCCAAACTTTTCTATTAGTAATTTATGATCTTTGGAACTTTATAATATTTTTTAATTTTAAGTTTAAATCTTAATTATTATGGTTAATTAATGTCTGGATTTACCTGTAAACGTTTGGGACAGTCTGGTTTCTCTACATTGGCTTTTTCCCAACGATGCAGTAAAAAAAACAAACTTACTGATGCATCTTCCTCTTGGTTGACTCCAGGTTCCATCAGGTTGACAGTTAATGAACTGAAAACCTT
The DNA here is from genome assembly GCA_033032245.1 of Poecilia picta. NCBI lineage: Eukaryota > Metazoa > Chordata > Actinopteri > Cyprinodontiformes > Poeciliidae > Poecilia > Poecilia picta. The sequence goes on along the minus strand of CM065364.1, from coordinate 3,804,423 downwards.
CCAGTTCAAATCCAGTGAAGCACTGGAACTCCTCATCCTCACCGAAGCTGTAATACTGTTTAGATTTCTACAAGAATGAAGAAAAACAATTATTAGACCATAAAATGATCAAATGTACAACAGCGAATTGGGGCCATTTTATATAGGAACTTTTGTGAATAAGCTCAGAAATTTTCTCGAAAATACCAGGACATTTATGAGCTTCAAAAGTGGAACCTTTGGAAGAAAAAGTCAAATATTTTCAGATTAACCACAGAAAAAAAGGGAAATTTCTGAGTTTGAAAAGTTGAAGGTTTGCTAGAACAGAAACTTTGATATTAATTTTAAAAAATTCAAGTCAAAAACGTGCAACTTCTGAACTTTGAGAAATTATTCTTCCCAGCAAATATTCGACTTTTAAAACTCAGAAATGTCCATTTTTGTTGTTGTTGTTTTTGGAAACTTTTTGATATTAATCTAAAATTTTCCAAGTTTTTTCTAGCAAATTTTAAACTTTTCAAGGTCAGAAATGTTTTTGTTTTTTCTAGAAAATTTCTGAGATTGATCTAAACATTTCTGATTATTTTTCTAGCAAACTTTGATTTTAAAACTCAGAAATTTCCAATATTTTTCTAGAACATTTATAAGATTAATCTCAAAATTTCAGATTTTTTTGGGGCTTAAATTTACTCGTCCTTTTATTCTGTCCACAATGGCTTTAATATGCTGTTGTAAATTGCTATTAGGTTAAAATTGTTAAATGGTTTTTGTCCAGTTAAGGTGATTTTTACCCGGAGGAAGCTGTGGCTCGGCCTCTGCGGCCTCAAGCAGCCCTCCACCCCCGGTGGCAGCTCGTCCCTCCATCCCACAGTGAACTCATCGTCGTTGTCACACGACTCTGTTCTGCACAGGAAACCCAAACAAGCAACTGTACAAAAACCAAACATGCTGGTTGAAATAGTTCATTTTACTTAAGTCTGCATGAGTCCTACTTTTCAAACAGGGACAGGGGACACGGTTCCTCTTGTCTGTTTGGACCGTCGCATGGTTGGCCGCCTCTGAGGGGAGCAGGGTTGTCGCACTTCCTCGTTCGGTGTCGCCTCATGGAGGCGCTGCAGCTGCTCCACGGCCCCCAGCAGCTCCAGTAACCGTCAACTACCTCTGTGGAAAACAAACAACCTTCCAGTAGAAACAGGACCAAATGTTTGTCCTCCTTTCAAGCTAATAGGCTGTTAGAATAACCTGTTAGCTTGAAAGGCTAAAGCAGTTCAACATAGATTTAAATTGATACTTTAGTTTTTTCTTTATTAATTATAATGACATAAAGTAGTTGGACAGTCAACTTAAACAAATTTTTAGATTTATATGTCACTAGTTAACATAACAGTCACTAGTTATGCTAGCTGCTAATCCCCTGGTTAAGCTAGTGGCTAATCAGAGTTCAGTGGATATATTTGTTACTTTTTATTTATTGTTTTCAACCATATAAATTATGTTTCAGTTCAAAATATTGTGAACTGTCTGATTAATTGTATAATAAAAGTTTTTAGCTAGATTATTTTTTGTTTCTGTCTCTCTCTAAGAGAGGCATCAGTGGCCAGGCACTATAAAAATATTTTAAATAAGAATAAATGATGCACTAAATGAGTCTGATAGTCAAAACGTTGGGTACCTGAAGTGTAGTCAGGCGCCCGTATCTCACAGTTGGTGCCGAACGTTCCTGTCTGACAAACACACTTGCACTCGGTCCCAGAGAGAACCGGCTTGGCGTTGTTGGGACACGGGGCGCACTTACAGGGATCAAACTCCTCCAGGTATTGGAGCAGAGCCTTCCTCAGGTGTCTCCTCTTCGTCACAGCACAGGGAATTCCCCGAACTAGATCAATGATTGGACGCAACTGAACAAACACAAACATGGAGTCTTTAATATCGTTACTGATAACAGAGTGATGTCAGTTTGGTGGAAGTTTTTGTGAAAACATTAAGATAGGAGCTACTCACACCTACTAACCAGCCTTGTTAAATATACCCAAAATAATGAGATGACTAGCTATGAGTGGTTTCGTGTGAAGCTAAGCATAACCAGACCGTATCAATGTGGATGTTAGCTCTCCAATGACATCAAGCAACAAAGAAAAGAGGACCAACTGTGGATAAAACCTGGACAAGAAACGTCACAAGAACTTAATTCACAAGCAGAGCGAGTTAGCACAAGGAGAGAAATGCTTTCTCAGCATCCTGCTAGCAAGGATGCTAACTGTGGACGGCTTAAAACTGAACAGTATGCCGGTGATTTATGTTGCCTATTAGCTTAGGTGCTAGATTTCCTTTGTTTAAGCTTCCACATCCATTCAACATGTCCTTTGCTATGAACAAGGAGTTAATCAGTGAAACATCTGGATGACTCTTCCCAAGGTTTACTGTTACTGGAACCACGTGTTGAATCTAGAGCATTTGGTCTGACAGGCAAAATATGGTCCCCTGATTGACAATCTTATGACTCAATAATTGGTTCTGGTCATGGCAGCCATCTTGTCACAAGACTATTCAGACAACGACAGCCATTTTGGGGAATCCTTTGTTTAACTTTGTTTTTGTTTACACCTATGCATTTTCTGTACCAGCTTGTTCTTGTGAGGTTGAGGAAAGGCTGGTACCCATCTCCAGTGGTAATTTGGTCCGAGACGAGATGCACCATGTTCAGATTGATGGCTACTCAGTTAACATACAGCTAATGGCCTGTATGTTGGCAGGGCAACCATGCAGACACCCTGCCAAACCTTAGGACAATTTAGAGCAACCAGTTGCATATCTTTAGACTGGGGGGAAGCTGCACGACCCAGTGAGAACAGATGGTCTCCATTCAGAAAGACTCTCAGTTGGGATTTGTGATACCAAACGTAACACCGTCTCAACCAGCTAGGATACTTTCTCTCTAAGTCCCTTTGTGAGAAAACCCTTTGGATCACTCTGGCTATGATCTGCTCTACTAAGCCAACCCTTAAGGATCAATGATGAACAAAATGTTTCTATGTGGATCTCTGGAGTTGACCTGGTAGTCCACCAAAGCAGGGCTGTCAATCACAGACTTGGCCCAGTTCTTGTAGGATGTCTTGTCCGGAGCAGCGCCTTGTCTTTCCCAGGCCAGAGCTCCAGCTTCCCGGGCTCCACCACCTTTCACCATGGAGAAGGATTTCTCAGAGGCCTGGATGAACGAGCCTGGACAAGAGAGAAGAGGAGAAAATGAGCAAAGAGACGAACCAAAGCGTAGAAATAAGAGAAACTCTGCTACACTTCAGAAGTAACCTTGGTATTTCTCAGTCATGCGGTTGTTGGTGCATCTGGTCACACTGCTGGATTCAGTGTACAGGATTATAGTCCAGGATGTATCTCGGCTCAGGCAGCCATTGATGGTCTCTTCTGTTTCGCCTGCCACAGATAAAAACTGAATTTTAATCAGTTTTGTATACATCTAGGTCACATAAAGCTGTATCTGTCTTTTCTTGTTAAAGGATGCAGGATCTTTGGTGACCAATATGAAATCTTAAGTCAAGGCTTTTAAGGAAGAGATCTCATGGTGCTTTTAGGGCAGAACGTCCATCCTAGGTTTTCCTACTTGAGCAGTCATTTTGACCATCCTTTAAAATTACAGAAGACAAAGACAGGATCCCCCCCCTTTGTCTTCTGGACCTTCTTTATGTCCCCAGATAAGCATGGTGGACATAAGGTGGACTTATCTGATCATTTCCTTGTATAGCGTTGTAGACGTAGCTCTGGTCTATACTGTGGTTCTACACTCTTAAATGCTGATGTGTGACGTATAACCTGAGCTCTTTATCTCCTCCCGGCTGTACTGGTAGAGCAGATCATAGTGGCCTCCCAGTTTTCCAGAGCTGTAGTAGTGCGTGCCAAAGCGCTGGAAGATCTCCCTGTAGAGGGCGTAGTTGTAATCGAGTGGCAGAGCGTGAAGGAACTGAAGGAATGGCAGCGAAAGCACAAGATCCTGTGGATCCTTCACTGTAAATTTTGAAATCGGTAGAAGCTGATGCACTCGGAAAAACTTGGAGTCCTAGAAAACGGTGGGATAGACACTAATTTTAGTGCTTTATGAAACATTGAATAAGACATTTTGCTCTTGTTTTAGCAACAGGTTGTGTAGATCTAACATTTAAATCACCTTCTTCTTTGAAGCCTCAAAAGCTTCCTTACTCGAGGTCAGACTGGAGCTAGAAGAATGGCGCCCATAAAAGAACAAAAACTGAAAGCTGCCTTGATCTCGTGTGCTTTGTTCACTCTGACCTGATTTCTTTATCACAACCGACTCAGAAACCACCGGCTGCGGGTCGATGCTGAAGTCTTCCAACATCCCAACCTAAACATCCACAACATGGTTAGTAAATCTGACATAATTAAAAAGTGGAGAACATTTCCAGAATGTATCACTGTTTTAAAACTTAGTATCCAGTTAGCAGGGACAGTTTGAAGAGCAGATCATCAATGTCTACCTTAATGTCAAAGGTCTTAAAGTTGTGTGCCACTCGATGGTAGAGTAAAGTGCTTGGCGGCCGCCTGATGATGCAGCTTCCTCCCATAAACGTGTTGTCCAGCACTTCTCCCCTCGGCTCCTCCGCCAGAAAATCAAAACTACAAATAAACCAAAGAACCAGAAGGAGGAAATGCTTTGTTAAATATAATTGTTTTTATTTCCCACTGCTCTGGACGTATCATCAGCCTTTGGAGGAGAAAAATGCAGCAAAGTAGCACAGAAGACACTTGATACAATGATATAATATTAGCTATATCACTAACACTAAAGCACCAATAATAAATATTAGCTCAGCTAACGCTAAAACGCCATAACAACATAAAATTTAGCAGAAGGTAATGCTAAAGTGCTTTAGAATTTACCAGAAAAGGAAGCTAATGTGCTAAAAGTTGTCAGTTAGCTAAAATGCTAAGTGCTAAACATGCAACTACTTGGAGAACTTTTAACAGTTAAGTAACCAAAATTTAAACATAGATGTGTAACTTTATTCAACTGAAAGTTTAGAAAACAGCCAATTAAATGAGTGTTTTAGAATTTATCTGAAAAAATACAAAAAGCTAAGTGCCCTAAACATTTTTAAAGTTAGCAAAACGCTAAAGCACTAAATAAAACAATGTTTTGCAATTAGGGCATTAGTGGAAGTGAGCTCACTACAAATAATGAAAGTACACCTGTACAAATGTCTCTCTAGGGGTAATTAGTTTGGGGTAAGAACCAGGCAGTTTTACCCATTTCTAACCAGATCAGACCCCGGGGCAGGTCTCCTGTCAGAGGGACAGACCACAGTAAAGGCTTCGCAGCCCCTCTCATCAGAGTTATCTCCACAGTCGTTCTGTTTGTTGCATGTCAGCGTTGAGTTGATGCAGCGCCCTGCAACAGAAAAGGCTGTTTTTAATCATTTCTTACAGCTGAAGTTCAGGAGGCTCATAGTTTTAGTCACCATTGTCACACTTGAAGTCGCCCCTGCAGTCCACCGCTGGTAGCTGGCAGTCTTTGGAGGGATGGCAGGGCCTCTCCTCTGTCAGCTCCACGCTGCATTCAGAGCCACCGAACTGGGACGGTCTCACCACAGACCGGGTCCGAAACTGAAGCAGAACACGGCAGAAACCCCAGTCATGGTGGCTGAGTTTAATTAATTATTCACAAAATACTGTAGTTTCTAATGTGCAAATGAAGTGTTTTGGTGTGACGTTGGCTCCTGCCTGCTTCCTGGCGCAGGGCGAGCAGTCGGACCACCGGCTGAACTCGGACAAGACGCAGTTGATGGGACAGGCCTGCTGGTTGCAACCCCTGGTGTCGTAACTGGAGCACATCTGGAAGCAGCTGTTCTTCCAGTAATAATCATCATACTGAACGTTCCTGGAGAACAGAGACAGGAACGTCGGTTGGAGTCTGCTGGGTTTGGTTTTTACAACAATACGGTTGATATTTTGGTCCATTGTTGCACAATTGGTCGTTTCTCAAACATCATTTAGAAAAAAAACATCCTTTTGATGTGTTTAACTTATGAAAATGTGTTTTTTTTTTCTTCGCACCTGCTTCTGGTCTGAATGCCGTAGTTGCAGGTTCTGGTGCAGGCGGACCAGGAGGACCAGGGGTACCGGTCACAGTGACAGGCCAGGCTGCCGGACATGAAGCCCAGGAGCAGCAGCTGCAGCGGCAGCATCATGCTGCGGGATGGAGACATCCAGCAACCTGAAAATGATTTACATTTTTATTTATATTAAAATAATCCATTATGACTAATTTAGTTTCTATAGGAGAGAAATAGAGACACTGGAAAAATAATCTAAAGTTTTTAACTTTATTCACACAATTCCGACTCTGAAAATTTAGATTTTGTTTCTCAGAAGTCTTCTTTTTTAACATTTTGACTTTTTTCTCATAATTTTTGAATTGAAGTCAGTTTTCCCCCAGTTGCTCTAAATCACTTTTAAGAAATTGCTTTAAATGCATCTATTTCATGCAAATGTAAGCATTTTCCTCCTTAGTTAAATATCTATACATTTTGCAGCAGGTTTTGTTGAGCAGACTTTAACCACAAAAGCTTAAAAGATGAAGCCATAACTCACCAGATGAACTGCTGTCGTCTGTAGGAGGGATTTTAATCAGATTGCTGCAGAAATCTGAATCGGTTGTTAATAAAAGCAGAACTGCAGCTGATCTGAGGCTGAGCTTCCTGTCTGCATGGTTATAAACCCACAGCGATCCTCTGGGGAACCTCTTGTTTATGAACTCATGTTGACCAATCGGTGTCTAAAAACAAATCACAGGTTCTTGATCCCGGTTGTTACGGGAAGCGAAGCAGCTCTGGAGTTTCCAGGCTGCTTGATGCAAACCAGATGTTCAGTTTCACTGCTTATCTTCCAGAGGGGAGCGGGGGAAGTTTCTGCTCATTTATGACCTTCTTAAGTTTTCCAAACATTTTCACAATCAGCAGCTTTGCACAATCGACGCTTTGTTTTGATATGAAGAACATCTCAGCACAGTTTGGATCACAAAACCATCTGATTGAAGGAAAATAAGCCATATTTTTAGTAAAACTGCTCACAATATGAAGCTAAAATAATGTTTATGTAGAACTCAAACCAATAGCAATAAACATCTAAAAGTTTTATTAATTCGCATTTAGTCCCAAACAAATTCCTGATATATTAGTTTTATGTAAACAGTATCTGCGCCACATTGTTTTAAAAAACAATATCGTACAGACAGGATTTTTTTATCCACATAAAATCACAAATCCATCACTGATTGTTGTTATAATCATGCCAAATCAATAGGGGGCAGCAGTATATCTATGGTTTCTATGAATCAGATTGCTTCAAAACCATAGACATAATATAAGACACCAAGAACAGCCCCCCGCGCTACATGACAATGAAATTAAGTTTTCCTATCACAATTGCTTCTCAAACTGATCTGACAGATCCACATTCCCATAAAACACCTAGATATTAAATACTTAGAGCTGATATAAATGTAACCAGTATCAATTCACAGGCTGCACAGTGGTGCAGTTGGTAGAGCTGTTACCTTGCAGCAAGAAGGTTCTGGGTTCGATTCCCGGCCCCGGCCTTTCTGCATGGAGTCTCCATGCTCTCCCTGTGCATGGTGGGTTTTCTCCAGGTACTCCGGTTTCCTCCCACAGTCCAAAAACATGACTGTCAGGTTAATTGGTCTGTCTAAATTGCCCCTAGGTGTGAGTGTGTGTGTGCATGGTTGTTTGTCCTGTGTGTCTCTGTGTTGCCCTGCGACAGACTGGCGACCTGTCCAGGGCAATACCCCGCCTCTCGCCCGGAACGCCAGCTGGAGAGGCACCAGCACCTCCCGACCCCATTAAGGGACAAGGGTGTAGGAAAATGGATGGATGGATGGACAGTATCAATTCAAACTCTTCTTCATTCTGTTTTGCTTTCATCACCTGCCATCCCTAAAAAATAAAAATAACACCCTGGGCGGTTGCCAGTACTGCTCATGTCGGAAACCACAACTGTCTGCACCATTAAACATAACAATTAACAATAAACAATGCTCAACTATGAACATTGTCCATGGTGCAATAAGCAAGAAGTAACCAAGCAGAAGGAGGAGACTGTTTCTACCATGACAGGTGACAAAAACAAAGAACATTGAGCATGCTCTGTGTTCTTAGTTGTTTTATTTATTCGCCAATTAAATATATATATATTATATATATATATATATATATATATATAAAAAAAAAAAAAATTCCCTTCTCACCCTCTGCGGGTGGTCTCTTTTCATCCTCTGAACTCGGGTCCTCTACCAGAGGCCTGGGAGCTTGAGGGTTCTGCGCAGTATCTTGGCTGTGCCTAGTACTGCACATTTCTGGACTGAGATGTCTGATGTTGTTCCTGGGATCTGTTTTAGCCACTGCTCCAGTTTGGGGGTGACTGCCCCGAGGGCCCCGATGACCACAGGCACCACTGTGGTCTTCACCTTCCAGTTCTTTTCCAGTTCCTCCCTGAGGCCCTGGTATTTCTCCAGTTTCTCATGCTCCTTTTTCCTGATGTTGTAGTCACTTGGTATAGCTACATCCACCACAACGGCTTTCCTCTGTTCTTTATCCACCACCACAATGTCGGTTGGTTCGCCATTACCATCTTGTCTGTCTGGATCTGGAGTCCCACAGGATCTTAGCTCGGTCATTCTCCACCACCTTTGGGGGTGTTTCCCACTTCGATCTCGGGGCTTCCAGTCCATATTCTGCACAGATGTTCCTGTACACTATGCCCGCCACCTGGTTATGTCGTTCCATGTACGCTTTCCCTGCCAGCATCTTGCACCCTGCCGTTATGTGCTGGACTGTCTCAGGGGCCTCCTTGCACAACCTACACCTTGGGTCTTGTCTGGTGTGGTAGATCTGAGCCTCTATTGCTCTGGTGTTTAGGGCCTGTTCCTGTGCAGCCAGGATGAGAGCCTCTGTGCTGTCCTTGAGTCCAGCTTTGTCCAGCCATTGGTAGGATTTCCTGATATCAGCCACTTCAGTTATTTGTCGGTGGTACATCCCATGTAGGGGCTTGTTCTCCCATGATGGAACCTCTAGCCCCTCATCCTCTGTTCCCCATTGCCTGAGACATTCGCTGAGCATATCATCCGTTGAGGCTTTGTCCTTGATGTATTTATGGATCTTGGATGTTTCATCCTGGACAGTGGCTCTCACACTCACTAGTCCTCTGCCTCCTTCCTTACGGTTTGTGTACAGTCTCAGGGTGCTGGATTTGGGGTGGAACCCTCCATGCATGGTTAGTAACTTCCGAGTCTTAACATCCGTGGCCTTTATCTCTTCCATTGGCCAGCTGATTATTCCGGCAGGGTATCTGATTACTGGTAATGCATAGCTGTTTATTGCACGGATCTTGTTCTTGCCATTGAGCTGGCTTCTCAGGACTTGCCTTATTCGTTGGAGGTATTTGGCTGTGGCTCCCTTCCTTGTGACCTCATCCAGGTTGCCATTTGTTTGTGGTATTCCCAGGTACTTGTAACTGTGCTCTATGTCTGCTATTGTTCCTTCTGGGAGTGAGACCCCTTCTGTGCGGACGACCTTCCCTCTCTTTGTAACCATCCGACCACACTTTTCTAGTCCGAATGACATCCCAATGTCAGTGCTGTATATCCTGGTGGTGTGGATCAGTGAGTCGATGTCTCGCTCACTCTTAGCGTACAGCTTGATGTCATCCATGTAGAGGAGGTGACTGATTGTGGCCCCATTCTTCAGTCGGTATCCGTAGCCAGTCTTGTTGATGATTTGGCTGAGGGGGTTCAGGCCTATGCAGAACAGCAGTGGGGACAGAGCATCTCCTTGGTATATGCCACATTTGATGGACACTTGTGCAAGTGGTTTGCAGTTGGCTTCAAGGGTGGTTTTCCACAGCCCCATCGAGTTTGCAATGAAGGCTCTTAGAGTCCTATTGATGTTGTACATCTCTAAGCATTCAATGATCCAAGTATGTGGCATTGAGTCATAGGCTTTCTTGTAGTCTATCCAAGCGGTGCACAGGTTGGTGTGTCGGGTTTTGCAGTCTCGGGCGACTGTGTGGTCTACAAGGAGTTGGTGTTTGGCTCCTCTGCTATTTAAGCCGATGCCCTTCTGTGCCGTACTCATGTATTTATTCATGTGACCACTTATCTTAGCCGCTATGATGCCTGATATGAGCTTCCATGTTGTAGAGAGACAGGTTATTGGCCGATAGTTGGATGGGATTGAACCCTTTGAGGGATCCTTCTGTATCAGGATTGTGCGACCTTCAGTTAACCATTCAGGGTGAGTCCCATTTTGTAGCAGCTGGTTCATTTGAGCTGCCAGTCGCTCATGGAGGGCAGTGAGTTTCTTTAGCCAGTAGGCATGGATCATGTCAGGTCCTGGTGCTGTCCAGTTTTTCATACCCGAGACTCTTTCTTGGACATCTGCCACAGTGATGGTTACTGGGGCTTGTTCAGGGAGGTTGCTGTGTTCCTCTCGTAGAGAGGTCAGCCACTTTGCATTGCTGTTGTGGGTCGCCTCCCTTTCCCATATGCCTTTCCAGTATTGTTCAGTCTCCAGCCTTGGTGGGTCTGCTCTGTTGTTAGTACCCTGCCATTGAGAGTACACTTTAGCTGGTTGGGTGTGGAAGAGCCGGTTAATCCTCCTGGCTTCATTCTCTCTTGTGTATCTCTTCAGGCGGCTGGCCAAGGCTTGGAGCCTTTGTTTGGCAGTTTCGAGTGCTTCAGGTATGGACATCTGGCTGTACTTCTTGTGTACTGATCTTTTCATTGCACCCCTTTGGAGCTCTGACAATTGGCTCACTTCCCTCCTTGTTATCTTGATCTTAGCCTCTAACCGTCTTTTCCATGGTGGGTATTGGGTCTCATGATTGCTCTTATAGCCAAGCATCTCAAGGATCACTGATGCTGAGTTGTATATGAGCTCATTGGTTTCTGTTATGGTGTTGGTAGGGATCGTTCTCAATGCCGCATTCACATCTTCAATTAGACTTTCTGGTGGTGCTTCACTCAGCCGTTGTAATTGGCGTCGGGGTTGTCTGGTGTTCATTACGGCCACGATTCTCTCTCTCAGGTCAGTTGCTGCCTCGTTCAGCTCTGATGGTTCGTTCATTACTGGGGCTACATACCCAGTCTCTGGGTGGGTGGTTAACTCCCCGCTGACCTGGCGTTCTGGCTCCTCCCCTTTGCCATAGCATTTGTGTTGTACCTCGTCAATCTCAAGTTGTGAGAGCAGTTGCCGTTTGCGGATGTTGGAACACATGAGCACCTAGTGCTTAGCAGTTAGTGTTGACTGGGGATGTCGAAGTAACCATTCCTCCCACAGTCTTCGCATGTAGCCCCTCTGACTAGGGTTACTTGAGTAGTAGCATTCCAACAGATCCATGTTTTCACCTCTCGCCCATTTCCGTCTTGTTCCAGTAGCCCATTTTTCATCTAGGTGCTCTGGTTCCCAGCACCTGACGCAGACCTTGTTTGGCCGGCGACGTCTGAGCCGGCATGTCGTGCTTATCAGTGTCTCTCATGGTATGAGGTCGGCCATATAGCTCCAAGGGTCTTGCCTAAGGACCCACACTGACAGCTCAATTGACTGTTGTAACTTCAGCCCCAGCCTGGATTCGAACCCTGGTCTCCCGGGTGGTGGACTGGTGACTTACCCATTGAGCTATTCAGTCAGCTTATATATATATATATATATATATATATATATATATATATAATATATATATATATATATATATATATATATTATAGCTAGATATATATATATATATATATATATTATATATATATATATATATATATATATATATATATATATATATATATATAATATATGAAATAAATAGCTACTGCAGTGTACACACGCAGAGAATTACAAGGACAAGGACAAAATACAGCTAATAGTATACTTTAGTATACTACACGTACGTTTTTGGAACAACTTCAAGTATACTTAGAGTGTACTTAAAGTATACTTTTTAAATTTCATATTTCAGAGCTTTATTATTATATTTTGATATAATTATTATATTATGAGTGTTATTAATTATATAATTATGTCTCAAAATTATATAAAATATAAATATATATTTAAAATATACTTTAAATATATTTTAAATATACTAATTAAATAATTTATTTAAATTACAATTAATTGTTATTTTTTTATTTCCTGCTATTGATAATAAACTACAACTTTAATTATTCGTGAAAGTCTTAATTCCTACGTACCTATTTTGTAAAGACATGCATAACTACACTGCAGTACTTACATTGTTTTAGACTAAAATTACATGGAAAGATTAATTACACAAGATGCCCAAGGTAATTCAAATATTTTTTATTGCAGACATTTATTTTAAAATTGTCCAATTTTACTCACAACTTTATGAACTTTACATGAATTATCAGTTTACACATCAAAAGTGAACACAATGAACATGAAAATTTAAATGTGACAATAAAACATGACAGTGAGGATCAACGACAGAACATTCCTGTTCACTGCACCTTACAGAAACCTACAAAAAAGAATAGAGAAATTAAACAGAGAAAGCATTTGTATTTAAAGAGAACAGAAAAATGGCAAATAAAAAATAATACTTACAATTTTAAGACGTTGTGGACTCGCCATGTATGTGACATCATAAGAACTGATGATGATTGGGACCGGATGCCTGGAGTGGAAAAACATTTCTGGGTGTCTTTGCCTGTTTATGTTGGAAGTAAAAAAAATGGTCAGCAATGTCATAGAGTCAGTTGATGTTGGCATTAACTATGAAGCTGTTTTAAGTGTGGACTTAAGGAGACAAACTACCTTAAAATCTTTACATCCATGATCTGAACACACTGATCCTTGCAGGGTGCTGAGGGGGGCTGGTGGTGCCCATCTCCAGCAGACATCAGATGAGAGGCAGGTTCACCCTGGATAGGTCACTTACACGGTCCTGAAAGTCAATAACAAAAAAAAACGGAAAATGTTAGATTAACAAGAAGAGAAAAATTATTTCCAGTTACCTTTAAATCAAATCTTGTTTATTAAGCACTTAGTGTTGGTAACAGCAGTTTTTGTTGTTGAAAATGTAGCTTTAGCTCCTCATTGAAGAAACAAACTTACATCATGAAGACGATGTTGAGGTTCATCCTCTGAGCTGGTTGGTGATCTGGTGGAGTCAGAGATTCTTCTGAGACAGAAAGTCTTTAGGTTTCCTATCACCTGATTTCTCTGGCTTCCTCTTTCATCTTCATTTGCTTAGACTGCAAACATATGTTGAAGATAAAAACATTGATGAACGAGTTAGAACAACAACCTCACAATATCAAAGTCTCTTTGTCTTATGGAGTTTAATTAAAACCAGGTTAAGTTTATGAATTAAAGTATAAGTCGCAACAAACAGCCTCCATGCAGTTATAACATGAAGCTGAATGATTACTATAATAATAATCACACAAGTCACAATAAAATTGATAAAATAATTATTTAAGAAACCAACGTAAGTTATATATCTTTACTGCACTGTATCTATTTAAATGAAGATAATTAATAAACAAACTTGCCACCATCTAGCAACACTTAGCTGCCTTCGTCCCCCTGAGCTCCTTTTGTGACACACATTTCATTTCCATCGGTTGTTGTCCTGTTGTGTTGTCGTCTAACTCGGACGTCACCAGCTTGAATTTAACAAAATTAGTAACTTTTGTCAAGGCCCTCTCTACTTTTAAGGCAATATTATGCGAGTAAAAATGGTGAATTTGAACAGCGTCTGTTATCTTCCCTGCTTCAAGTTTTTTCTTCTCTTTGTGGCGTTTTTTAAATAAATGAAAATGTGCAATACTGCCACCATCTGGTCTGGAGAGTGAACTGGAGCTAATGCCATTGATTATAAGGTTTTTACATCACACATCTGAAAATTGATTGGGTACTTTCTTAAAAATTACATAATCATTATCCTTTTTGTATTGTATGCAATTTTAATAAATAGTAAAAGATTATTAAGGCACTTAAAAGTTCATATATATTCATTCAGATTTTGTTCACTTAAAGCATACTTTTATTTAATATATTAAAAGTGTATTTTGTACAATTTCTGATCATAATCCAGTTTATGCTGATGTTTGTCTGAACAGGAACAATAGATCTACATTATGGAGGATGAACACAAATATTTTAAATTACCCAAACATTAAAGAGAATTTAAAAAAAGAAATAGAGAATTACTTGGCTCAAAATGATAATGGAGAGGTGTCACCAGGAATATTGTGGGATGCAATGAAGGCAGTGATTAGAGGGAAAATTATTAGTATATCCTCCCACTTAAAAAAAGAAAACATGCAAAAACGTAAACACCTGGAAGATAAATTATTAAAACTGCAACATCAACACTCCGTGACTATGAGTGACAGCATTAAATCTGACATGGTAAAGCTTAAAAAAGAATTAGATGACCTAAACATGATTGAAATACAGAAAAAAATCATTTTTAACAAACAGCAGTACAGTGATGTAGGGGGGAAATCACTAAAACTTCTTTCATATAAACTCAGAAAACAGCAAGCGGAGAGGACTATACACAAAATAAGAAATCCTTTAAATGGTCAAATAGAAACCGAAGAGGAGAAAATTCAACAATGTTTTCAGAATTATTACAAACACCTTTACTCCCAAACCCATGTAGATAATAATCAAGATATCAATACCTTTTTGTCTAGACTAGAGCTACCAACAGTGACGGAGGAACAAAATAAATTGATAGTATCCATAATAACCAGAGAAGAAATTTATTCAGCAATTAAAAGACTAAAAGGGGGAAAATGGCAGGGGCAGATGGATTTGGCCCAGAATGGTATAAAATAATGCAGGATCATTTGACTCCCACCCTGCAGAAAACATTTAATTGAGTAATGGAGGAAAAAAACTGTACCCCCATCATGGAAAGAAGCAATTATTTCTATAATTAAGAAAGAAGGAAAAGATGACCTAAATTGTAGCAACTATCGCCCAATCAGTGTATTAAATATTGATTATAAGTTGGTCACTTCTATCATCTCTAAGAGACTTGAAACTATTCTGCCAGGACTAATACATAATGATCAAACAGGCTTTATTAAACATCGACAAACCCAAGATAACATTAGGAAAGTTTTACATATAATGAACCACGTTCATAGACAAAAAATAGAGACTTTAGTGTTAAGTTTAGACGCCGAAAAGGCTTTTGATTCTGTGAGGTGGTCCTTTTTATTACAAGTTCTTGAGAGATTTGGTTTTGATAAATCTATAATAAATACTATATCTGGGTTATATAATAAACCAACAGCTAAAATCAAAATTAATGGAGACCTTACTGAATCATTCATACTCGAGCGAGGTACTCGACAGGGTTGCTGTTTGTCGCCACTCCTCTTTGCCTTGTTTATAGAACCATTGAGCCAGTGGATCAGACAGAGACGGGATATAATTGGAATAAGGACCATAGGAGGGGAGCAAAAATTGGCCTTATTTGCTGATGACCTGTTACTTGTTATATCTCATCCTACACAGGTCCTCCCCAAAATAATGCAAATCTTATCAGATTTTGGTTTATATTCAGGGTACAGGGTTAATGTGAACAAAACGCAGGTACTAACAGTAAATTATGACCCACCAGCTGAAATTAAAAATTGTTATAAATGGAAATGGGAGGCGGATAGTGTTAGGTATCTGGGGGTGGTGATCCATCGTGACTTTACTAAAATGTTTGAAGCTAATTATGCTCCCTTGAATATAGCCTTAAAGTCGGATATCCAAAGATGGAATGCCATACCTTTTTTAGATTTACACTCCAGGATTGAGTCAGTTAAATCAAACATTCTTCCCCGAATTTTGTATTTATTTCAATCCCTGCCAGTTCCCATACCATCAAAACAATTTGTAGAATGGGATAGGATGCTGTCCAAATACATTTGGAAAGGGAAAAAAGCCAGAGTCAAATACAAAACTTTACAATTAAAAAAAGGAAAAAGGGGGTTGTGGGTTTCCATGTTTACGAGAATATTTTTGTGCAGCTCAGTTGAGACCTTTGATATGTTTATGTTGTCCTGATTACACTGCAGGATGGAAAAATGTGGAAGGGGAAACTGTCAACACTATACCGATTAAAGCCATAATAGCTGACACAAAATTAC
The DNA here is from genome assembly GCA_033032245.1 of Poecilia picta. Classification (NCBI taxonomy): domain Eukaryota; kingdom Metazoa; phylum Chordata; class Actinopteri; order Cyprinodontiformes; family Poeciliidae; genus Poecilia; species Poecilia picta. Next base: position 3,788,225 of record CM065364.1, on the reverse strand, counting down.
AGAGCAAAATTAACTTGGCAGATGAACCTATAACACAAGTAATGATATCTACATGGAACGAAGCAATTAGAATCTGTGGCTTAGAAAATGCCTCTAAACTTTTAAGATGGTGCGCGTATGATTCAGACTTCGTCCCAAATCAACATGATGATAGATTCAAGAAGTGGATTTCTAAAGGCCTAACTAGTTACTATTCTTTTGTCCATAAGGGGGCATTCCAATGTTTTGAGACCTTGAAAAGAAAATACGACTTGCGTGCAGATGATTTTTTTAGATTTTTACAGGTCAGAAATTATTTTAACAAAGATTTAAAAGTACATTTATACAATCTGAGATTTGTGGAAACGTTCATATTACTAACGAAATCAAAACCAGGCAAAACTATCTCCAGGTTATACGACGCCATCCTGCGGTGTAAGAAGGACAGCACTGTTTATATTAAAATGAAGTGGGAAAAAGAAGCCAGCCTGATGATTTCAGAAGAAAACTGGGACCATATCTGTAAGATAGCATGGACAACAACAAGATCGAAGGTTTGGCGGGAATTCTGCTGGAAAAACATTATAAGATTTTTTATAACCCCAAAGCAGAAACGATACCAGGGAAAGGGTTCTACCTGCTGGAGATGTGGAAAGGATGGGGCCAATCATTTCCATATTTTCTGGGCTGCCAAACCATTCAGCAATATTGGTCTCAAATCCATGAACATTTACAGAACATCTTCACAGCTAATTTTCCTTTAACCTTTGAATGCATATTTTTATGTAACATTCCGGTTGACAAACTGAACTACAACGATCAAAAACTTCTGTTCATTTTACTGGCTGGGAGCAAAAAGGCCCTCACAAGAAAATGGCTCAAACGGGAACCTCCAACAACTGAAGACTGGAGAAGTGTTGTGAAAGAGATCTATGTTCTGGAGAGACTGTCCTATTCCATTAATGTGCAGAGAGACACTTTTGTGGTCAAAATGGACAGAATATGTCAAACCTGTTATGTCTGATTTTTTGTAAACCTTGCTATCATTCAGATTGATGCTCTAATTTGATATGTGTTGTCAATTATTGAATGGTACTCAGGCTGTCCCGCCGCTCCCTTTTAAGTTTAGGTTGTTGATTTTTTCCTTTTTTGTTCTGTTGTGTTTTTTCTTTTTCCTACCAAAATTTGTAAACAGAGAAAGCATGTACAAAGGTGAACTGTTCAGTGTAATCGTGTAGTTGTATTGTGTGGTGCTTTCTCAATAAAAACGTTAATATAAAAAAAAAATAAAAGTGTATTTTGGTACAATTATGTTTAGTGTGTTTAGAATACTAATTTTGAAATTGGTACAAGTGTATTTTTAGTATACTTCAGATATACTTATAGGTAGTACACTTAAAACCTCTTTTTCTCTAGAGGACCCATATATGGGTCCTCGCCGCTCGCCCCAAAAAGATCAATTAAAAACAATGCTATACATTTATCAATATAGGCATATTGCATATCCACGTAAAGGGAAAAGGCTCTTCTAAATGATAGAAACAATATTTTCTATCTCAACAACACCCAGTTTGAACACTAAGCAGATTGATAAAAAATGCAATTAGGCGCTAACGAGGCTAACGAGGCACAGCCGGTAAAAAACGGAACAACAAAAGAGCAACGAGGTCCGACACACAAAAACTATCTATCAGATTAAAGCCGAAGCTCTGCGGTTTCCAACAATACCAGAGTCACCAGGCTACGTGCAAAACTCACTGAACCAGCAGCTAAAGAAGAAAAAAGGAAAAAGCTCATTTCACGAAGCCAAAATCAAAAAATCAGTTCTACCTTTGCTGTTTCGTGGTCATAATCCATATTAGAGTAAATATTTCCACTTGGTTCGATAATCCATTTTCCCTGCGTCCATTTCACATGGTTTCCGGTTCGGCGCAGAGCCTTTTTCCTCAAATCGCTAAGATGAAAAAATTTTTCAGAAAGCCCGGAAAATGTACGTCACATACGATTCTCCCCCTGTGATTGGTGAACGACTTTAGATTCCGTCTTGATGTCAACGCCCTATAAGCTCTGACGGTTCGAACGATATGTCAATCATTAAAATCGGCCAATGGGATCCCGAGAAACTGCCCTGCGTAGTTGTGAATGCCTGAATGCAGAATTGGATGGCTTTATGCACAGGGCGCAGAGCGCATTGTTATTGTAATGTAATTATGATATATGTGAGTTTTTTCCTATGATCATGTCATTTTAACATGAGTTTTAATTGCTATTTGCATTTTCATTGTTATATAATTCTATTTGAAATGTTATTGTGAGTTAATGTGTTCCATTTTCAGTCTATTACAATTTGTCTATTTTTTTCTCTTTTTATGAATGAATGCAATGTGGATTTTTCAAGGGAACCTCCAAAAACAATTAGATGTAATTACTTATTTATGATAAATAATTATTTATTATATGAAAAGAATAAATGATTGAAAGAGAACCTACAGAAATGAAAACTAAGAAAGTTCAAATGGCACAAATTGTGCCAAAATGGTTAATTTGGAAGGTCCGCCTAGATTTTTATCAAGTAGTACCTCTAAAAATCATATGATTAACTTTTTATTCATAAAACTTGGCACAGTAAAAGGTCAGATTGTGAACTGTTGTTTTCTACATGTTTTGGCTTTCAACTGCATGCTTTGAAAGGAACCTTCATAGATTGAAGTGTTTTCTGCTGTTTATCATATTCATTTCTACTTTCCTCAGTAACAGGTAGGGTGGTTTTTAGAGCTGTAACATATTCCCTAGGGTCTTGCCTTTGTTTTGATACCAAAACAATTAAAATAAACTCTGTAGTTCATGAGATACATTCAATTCATTTTGGGCATGTTATTTTCAGTCATGTTGCTCAAAAACAGGCCGTGAGCCGCATACTTAAAGTGTACTTTCACAAATGAAAGTATGTTTGAAGTATACTAAAGTATACTTTTTTTTTTACCAGGGCATATTATTACTATATTGCACTTTAGTCACAGCATTGTTCCATATTTGTGACATCTCAGTCAAAACCTCCACACAATAATTCAGGGCATGGGTGACAACTTTTTTTCATCGCAGATGCAACATATGTGTCTCTGTACAGCTAGCTTAGCTAGCATCACGTCCACAGATCTTGCCTTTCTTTAAGCTTTCCTTACAAGTTATGCTAAATGTTGGACTAAGTCCCAACCGTCTGTGAAAGCGAAGCGATGCTGATTAGGGCTGTAGTGATACAATAATCTCACGAAACGATACAAGATATTCTGCCCACGATACGATGTATAATGCAATATTCAGCAGACGATACAATTCAATACACTTTTGCGATTTTCTGAAAGATTTTAGAGGGACAGAGTGATTTTAGTGACATTTGTGACTGTTATAAAGTTGGATTGAATTAATTTAACTGAAAACTGATTAAAAGCACCAACTACACAATACCTGGTTCTGGTTGGACACAGACTTAAAGTGGACAGCTGGACAAAATGAATCAAAGAAGTGGAGAGAAAACATGTTTCTTTTAGTTGAAACAGTCCAAACTGTAGCTGACATGCATTAGTAAAGTAAATAAAGTGAACCAAGTTCCTGCTCTGAATAGTTTGATACCTTTTTAACCTGAACATCTGAAGGAATCACTCTAAGCCTGATGACCTGGTGAAGCAAGCAGTGAGTGAACAAGGTGACAGTTGGACGTTACGATACTTAAGGATGAATATCAATTTTTTTTCTAGGAAAGAAAATATCGATATACTGTATATATCGTGATATCGATATTATTATATAGCCCTACTGCTGATTTTACATGTTGATATATCTTATGCAGCGCTATTATATTACTGACGATTAGACAGACATTAGACAGACAGAACCTCAAGCTCCAAGGCCTCTGGTAGAGGACCGAGCTCAGAGGACGAAAGAGACCACCGAGGAGGGTGAGAAGGGAATTTTATATATATATATATATATTATTATAATCATTATTTATATCTGGTTGTATAGTTAGATAAATATGTATTGATATTACTAAATATTTTATTTAATAAATTATTAACGGTTGTGTACTTTGTAATATGCTCATCATACATCAAAATCAGAATATTCCATTCCTATTCTATTGTTATAGCCACTAAGCATATTTAAATATGTAGCTTAAATATGTTTGAATATGGTTTCCAGTAACAAAAAAGCGTGTTATGTCCAATTGAATGTGCTGATACGTCATTGTGCTGCTAAAGACATAATGTTGAGTGGAGCGGTGTACCGCTCCAACATGGCCGCCCTAAATCTCGTCAGTGACAATAGGCGAGTGCAGTCCATGGACCTTACCAAGCTCCGCCCAAAAAGGCCCCTCAAAAGTCTCATGTGACTACATGTCTCACATTAACAACTTAGCTCCTACGTCTAAACATGGATTTTTCGTTCGACTGACTCTCTGCAGAGTATTTCTGAGTCGATTAGTTTAGCCTTTCTGTCGGATTTTCACAAAATATCAGCCACGACATTGACAGGGGAACCAACAAGTTCATTCATCTTTTTTGGACGACATCAAGGTGTTTTAGCCATGCGATGCCTCCAACATTGTGCGCATCACAGCTAAAAGCTACCGGTCGATGAGGAAAACAGCAGATCCTCAGATCCTCAGCATAACTATAGCTGTGGACAAGATCACTGATGCCTATTGTTGCAAGGCTGAGTAAGTCGGACAGTCATGGTTTAGAGGGGCCGAATGTGCCTAGGCCTGATACACGGTGCTAGCGTGGCTAACACGATTAGCATGGCTAACACGATTTCAGTTTAGTAAAAAGCCTTTTCAGGTGAAATAAAATCTTTAATGTATGTCAGATACGGCACACATTGCATATTGATCTGTTCAGCTAACGCAAGACTGTAGCTGAACAGTCTTACTGTAGCTAAACACAAAGAAAGCAAAGCAGTAATACTTACACCAGCAGACAATCCTTTGTTCTTATTGATCCTACGACGGTTGAGCTGCAAATGCGGTTGTGCAAAAGTTTAATCCAAGCAAGACTTTCCATTTCAGATTTTGGAAATCTGTGAATTTTCAGGATACCTGACATCACCTGTACAGATTCCCCACTGACAGTGGAGAAACATTCTTTTTGACTCCTGACGCAAAAACGTTCTGTCGGTCTGCTAGTCCACAATGTACATTAGCATGAGTTTGTGAGACGGTGACCCACTGATAGCTGCGCTGTGACGTAAAATGGGCATTAGCCAATGAAAAGCCCCCGCTGTGGGAAGGTCCATGAGGCATCTATCCTTATATTATGTCTATGCTGTCAGCCAATCAGATTGCTTCAAAATAACCACCACTTCCTGTTAAGAATCAAACATGGCGCCTGGAGCTTCATTTGTGGGTTGAACTAAATTTAAATAGCGTATTAGAATATAAAGTCGTATTTGCGTTTTAATTTGGACCCTAAATCTTCAGAACCGCTTTTAGACTGACTGCTATGAGGAAACGTATATATTAGGTTACAACTTAAAGTATTTCTGAATTTAATTTGTTATTTTAATATTTAGCTAATGCTAATTCCTGATGAATATGATCCACGGAACTGAAAGAAAACAACAAAATGATCTAAAAAGTGGGATTTTCTTGTATATAAAACTTTATTTTTGTTATAAAATGTCCTAAGCTGTACATTAAGTTCAGCAGTTTCCTCTACTCTGCAGGAGACATCAACACAGAGGCCTAATCCGAGCCACACACATGCCAAAACAAGACAGACTATTTAAAACATCAGCACAGCGTTACAGTGAAACTGAAAACAAAACACAATCGTTTACAGGTTACGTTACATTCAGTTGCAAAATGGCCCCAGCTGGATGCAAACAGGAGATTATTTCTGTGTTTTTGGTGTATTTTCATTTTAAAAGTGAGGCTTTGTCAAAGTAATGCAAAAAAACGGAAATATGAGAAGCATTCTTTTGTATGGAGCTACATTGGGGTCATAAAGTTGGTTCAAAAGAAAAAAAAAAGCTGAAACTAAGAAAAAGTTTTGAAACTGAAAAATAAATTTTATAACCAAAAAAAAGTTAAGTGTTTTTAGTTCAGTTTGAAACCTTTTTTTGAGTTCCTATATATTTCTTTTTGAAAAAAAATTAATTTAAAACAGATTTTGTAAAAGAAAATTGAAGTGCTTTTACATTTAAATGTTTTTATAAATTTTCAAAAAGAAAAAAAAAAGGCCCCAAATTATGGATACATTGGTGCCATAATGTTGAACACACTTAATGGCCCCAATTCATATTTTTGTTACAGGGAAGATTACTGCAGGAAATAAAATCACCAATTTGAAAATTAAACTGAAGAAGAAAATGTAAGTGCTATTAATGCGGAGCAGTGCGGTACACTGTCGTCTGTGTCTGATACGGCGTTAACTGGACTCACAACAAATATGGCGAGAGATTTGGATTAAATGGCCGCCCAACAGATGATATCAGAGCAGAGCTCCGCCCACATGGTGTGGAACACCCCCAACGTGGCTAAAACCGAATCAGACATTAGTGAGATCTGACAATGGAGAAGGAGCGCTAGAGATCCTGTGAACACTACAACTACAAACTGTGCTGTTTTTATCAGGATTTTATGTGACAGACCTGAACAGCAGATTTCAGACGTTGTGAAGAGGAAGGAAAATGAAAAGTGAAGAAGCACAAACCTACTGAGCTATGGAGAGCAGGTCAGAGATAAGAGGCTGATCTCAGGGTGTTTTCCCACCAGACAGTCCCATACACTCAGTCCGATTTCTGACCAAACCTGCAACATTTGTTACATTTTCAGATTTTCACCTGCTGCTGTTCTCTTCTTCACTGCACTGAGTCAAACAATTCAAACCGTTTAAGCAACCTGTTCGCCTCCTCACCTGTGGGGGCGCTGCACTAACAACCACAGAGAAAACCTCTGAAGAAGACACTGAATGCAACTTTTTCCTTCATGAAATGGAAACAAAAAATGGATTAGCGTCAGATTTTAGCAGCTGGAGGATTTCTCGAGTCATCTCTCCCGCTAGCAGTAGCTAACATATTTGTTTTAGTTGTATTTACCCAGAATGCCCTGTGCTGTAGTCCACTTCCTACTTGTGGACAGGTCTCTGGTCTGCTTGCTGTTCACATATGCATTCAAAGAGTTCACTTTAACCAAACCGAACCGAACCTCGGTTTGCACGCGGATCAGAGTTCACTGTTTTGGTCTCACCTCTCCAACCAAACTGGACTTTCTAGTCAAACGGACTGGAGTTTATTAAACTACAAAGCTAACTGTTAAGATGTTATTTTCCTTCCTTTTCACGACTTTGAACTCCTGCTGAATCATCCACAGGTGGTTTAGGGGGAGCGATGTGAATCCCCCTGCAAGGCACCGTTAGCGTCAGATTCTTTTTAACACTTTTTATGACATTTTTCATGCATGTTTCAGTTTCTGCACCGACTGATTCAGGCAGAAAAAAGCAGATTTTCCAAGGTTTATCACCAACAACATCTAAGCGATAAAAATATGCTTTAAAAACGGAGATGATTAAGATTCAGAAGCAGCTTTTCTTCTTTTCCTCTCTTCTCTCTGTACATGAAAGCGGCGTAACGTGGAGGACTTGCTTTGTCACGTCACACAGACCAGAAGACGAATGAGACTTGGACACAGGATGTGGAGCCATGAGAGAAGCACAGCGAGGCAGCTGCATAGCCTGGACATTTACAGGGTCAGAAACCGAACAAATCTGACCCGCTTCCCAATAAAACAACAAGCTTAAACATTCTGGAGCTCTTGAGGAAACCCAAGATTACAATTTTAGTTTGAAGCGATGAAGTGAGATGTGAGTGAAGCTGGAGTAAAGGTTGCTGTCGATCCTCAGCCCGACACCACGCAGCAGAGTCCGGGGAAGCGCCTCTTCCTCTGCCCGACCAGCGGCTGGGGAGTCAGGTTCAACAAGCTGCTGTCATCTGAAACGGGTCAGAACATCCAGAGGTCACATGACGAGCAGAACGCAAGTAAAGAGCTTTAGCTGATGGCTACATGTTTCAGATCGACAAACTGGTTTTAGAGTTAGGGTTCAGTTTTGTGTTTCCGCGTCTGATTTACTGTCAGATCGGTAGAATCAGAAAATCAGCTAAACTGAATCTGTCTGACAGGATGAAGTAGGCAGAAGGCAGAGATGGGCACTGCTAGCTAAAAGTGTAGCTGCGCTAACCCTACGGCACTGACCATGAACAGTAGTTTCAGTAAAGCTAAAGCGCTACAACAACATGATGGGAGCTAGTGCTAAAGCTCTACATTAACCTGGTATTTAATGGCTACAAATGCTAACCTGCTCTACAAACCTGGTATTTAGCAGAAGCTAATGCTTGTTAAGTAAAGAGTGCCATAGCCAGTTAGTTTAGGAGTTTTATCTTTGGGACGTTTACATCTTTCGAAGAACAGGAACATTTCCACCATCAAAATGTCCGCCTCATCAACATCAGTGAGTCCAGAAACATTTTTAAATAAGACATGAAACGTTCCTGATGAAATGTTATTTCAAGCAGTGATTTCCTACCTTGATTTTTCAGCGGCAGCGGCATCGTCTCCCTGAGTTTGCTGAGTAAGTTTCTCATCTCTTTCATATCTCTGCCAACAGAAACGGCTTAGGATGAGTGACGTGGTGAAACAGAAAGCAGAGGAAGAACAGAGCAGCACCTCTCGATGTTGTCGATATCCGTCCCCACCAGCCACGTCTCCTGAGGATAATCGATGGGAGACGACGACCGGTCCTCCAGGATGGGAACGTCCGAGCTCTCGTCCATCCGGAAGTCGACTCTGGGCTCCGTGTCGGTTCCTGCTGGGAGGAAAACCCACAAATAAAGCAACAACACAGACCTGCTCTCTGCCTCCAGGAGGATCAGAGTTTCACTTAAAGCTTCAGTTTTAGTTAGAAAAACAAAGATTTCCTTGGAAAAAGTATATTAATAATTTAATCAACTCTCTGGTGCCATCTGGTGGTCAAAGAAAGTGTTAATAATCCTATGATGTCAGACAGGGTGTACTTTCTTTTCACCACCGTATCGCTCACAATGTGTGGTTTTATTATCAAAATATATTAAACCAAATGCATTTATTAGCTAATATTCTGTTTAAATGCATGAAATAAGAGCTGTAGTTAGCTATTAGCAGTGGTGGGACATTTCCACTAAGGCGCTAATAGCAGAGCTAATTTGTCATTTAGCTCATTAGCATTTTAGCTAATTTTGAAAACGTTTAGCACAGTTAGCTTCTCATAAATTCATCTCAAATCATATCCTGTATAGGGTGATATACTATATTGAACAGAGTTGGGTTCTAACTAATTACATTTACTTAGTAACCTTTTTAAAATATAAACTTTGAGGAGTATTTTTACTTCTACTTAAATCATTTCATTATGAAGTATTTTTACTCGTACTTGAGTAAAACGTCTGGATTTTCTACCCACTGATTGAAAAACAAACATGTTTTAACCAAAATCCAGCAGTTTTTGTTAAAGTTTAGGAAGTTTTTTACTGAAAGAAACTGATTTTATTTTTGTTGAATTAACTTTTCAGCTAGCGGTGTCTCTGGTTATAAGAAAAGCCATTACATGTCAAAATGAGTAATAAAAGTGTTTGTTTTAGTGCTGGTACCTCTGCGGTGCAGCTGCAGAACCCCCAGCAGGCACATGGACTTGAGCATCTCGGTTATGAACATCTCCAGGCAGCACTGCAGCTGGATGAAGAGCCGGCAGATTTCAGGATGGATCTGTCCGTCCTCCGGCCTGCAGGACAAGATGGATGAGGATGGTCACAGACGGAGCTCCAGATTTAGACTCACTAATGCATGAGGAGGAAAAGTGATAATAAAAACCCAGAAAACTGTGGAACTGACATTTCTACACACTTCATCAATTTGTTGCATCATTTGCTAAACAAATACTGTAATGTTTGTTTTCTTTTATGAGTTTGTCTGAAATTCAATGATGTGTCTTAGAAAATATGCGTAAAATATTCTGCTGCTTTGTTTTAAATAAGGCTTTATGGACAAACTTATTCTATCTTCACTGTTGACAGGAATTTTAATGTTATTTATTCTGTTCCAGTTTCATCTTGTTTTTATTCTGTATTTTTGTTCTTTTTTTGACTTGTGTATGAAAAAGTAAAAAAATGACAGATAATAAATAATTTTCATTCTGATTCTACCAAATAATCTATTTAATTTATTGTTTTAGGTTCTTTTGGATGTTTTATTGTGGACATTTAAAATGTATTGGTCTCTGAGAGGGAAAACGTGCAATAACACAAATAATAAATGACCTCTGTATTTGCAATTTTTTGGTAATTTCAGATTATTTCAAAAACAACAATATTCTAATTTATCACACTAATTACTGGAACAATTTATTGTCCAGAAAAATGTGTTATTGTAACAATAATAAATCAATAACTAGAAAATTCCTGCAGAAATTTTGAAGGGCCTGCCAAAGTGTGCCCGTCGGATTAATAATGTATTCTGATGGTAAAAATTAGCAATAATGCTAAAGAAAGCTGCAATGTAGTAAATAACTTGCAGGGAGTCAGAAGCATGCTCACTTAGCTTTTCTAGCACCATTTAGTATGTTACATAATGTAAAATTAGCCAAAATGCTAATGTTAGCATGAATGCTATCAGCATCATGTTTTGCATCACTATCATGTTGTCTGTCATTACTTACTCCATTCAGTATATGAAACATTGGTAATAAGTAAGAAAAGTGTTCTGATGCTCAACATTAGCATCAACGCTAACCTGAGCTAAATAGTAGTCAAAAACCTGTGGAGAGTCAGAAAAATGTTGATTAAGCTCCTACTTGCACCTCTCAACATTGACAAAAAATTCAAGTATAAAACTTAACATTCAAAGGCAAAAAACAGGATCAATCAACATTTCAGAGTTACTGAATGAAAACTTCCTGTTAGCATAGCGGCTAGCTGGTTACTGCTAGTTCTGATTGACTGTTTCCGGCTGAACAGGGAGGAGATCGATTATATTTTAGAGATTATCTGTCTCATGTTAGGACAGCGAAAGTTTTAATACGCATGTAAAATGTATTTTTTTACGTAGATGCTGCAGCTTTAAACAGGTTCGGTCAGAGAGTCACTAACAGGTGGAGCAGAAGCGGCTCCGTGCCAAATATTAAATGTTACTGCCTGTAGCTAGCAGCGGTTCAAGAGCAGAACCAGCGTCTTACATCACAGATCTAAGATTTAAATAATTTTACAGGTTATTTGTTTAGCTTCTGCGCGCTGCTTTACCGGCTGTCTGATCCTCCATGTCTTTTTTTTACTGCAGTGAGCCTCGATGTAGCCAATCTTCGTCAAGTATTAGCTTCATTGTGTTGATATATTTTGCTTCATTGTGTTGATATATTTTGACGAGCTCCGCCGCTGTGAGTCCAGCTGCACATGCAGGTTATTGGCAACAAGAGACAATGATCGCAGCGCACCGCTAATTGACACTGTTAATGATTAACGAGCTTCAGACCGAGACTGAAGCTTCGCACATGTTCTCACTCACGGTACAAAATATTAAAAAAATTACAACAGTTCATAATCTCTAAATCTTTCAGCCTTCATAGTAAGGATGTCATTTCACACTGAAAAATTCAGAGAAATAATAATTTTATCTAAACAAAATATCAATAGTCACAGGAAATACTCTCTGCTGTCTCTCAGAGTAATGGCTGCCGCTGGCTGGAACCCGTTACTATGGTAATTAATGCCCCGCAGCTGTGAGGAGACAAAGAGCGGGAAAATCCTCTTCTCCCTAGTTTCTATACTTGGGAGACACCCAGCGCCAGTCTGAAGGACCCTGACAAAAATCCATAAGCCCTAGGAAATTTTTGAAAACATTTTACGGGAGCAGGGATGTGTATCTATGTTCTGACCAAGTTTTAGACCAATAGGGCAATATTTATGCCTGTGAGGGCGAGTTAAACACAGTTTTTCAGTAAGCCATCAGGAGTCCTGTGTGTGTGTTTCAGACAGAAAGGTTACTGATGCTGTGAGTTCCTCAATCTCCAATTTTGTCGTTTTTATTTCGTTTTTATTAATTTTTGTCGTCATTTTAAGTCAGAATCCCAACAAAAGTAATAGCTCCCTTCCCGGGCACGAGCCGCTCGATTTGATACCACTTTTGTGGGTGGGCACGCAGCGGTACGAGCCGCATTAACGGTGACGGAAGAAAAATATGGAATAATAAAGAGACATTCTATTAGGTGTAGAACAATAAGTGCCTGCCATGCAATTGCATGGAGGCAGTGACTGACCTGCTTCGCAGGTCAGTCACTGCTCTCCTTATGCATTGCTATGGCAGGCCCTAATAAACGTTAGTAATGATGATTTTTCTAATGCTGCTCCATGTCCATCCATGCCCCTGCTGTGTGTTTACCCTGATCCAGAGATGATGGCCAGGTCCTGGTGCGCGGCCCGGGCCATGGAACATCCTTTGGACCGGGTTTGGTGCATCTGAGCCCGCAGAGACGGACAGTCCACCGAGATCTCCCCGACAGAAATGACCTGCTCCCGGTACAGAGCCACCAGCGTGTTGAACTCCTGAACCGTCTGAAAGCGTCACCAGTAAAGGAGATAAATCACGGCCAGAGCGGGATTGATTTATTTCGGTGTGTGTCTGTCTACCCACCATCCTGCTGTCGTCCACCGCCGCCTCCGTGCTCTGCCGCCGCTCCGGATCCGCCTGCGCCCCCTTGCTGATGGGGAAGATGCTCCCTGCGGATCTTGGGCGCTTTTTCCGCCCGTACGGTGCGGAACACATGCATGCACCCCTCCGCCGGAGCCCACCCAGAGAGAGGCACCCCAAAATAAGAAGATCCAAAAAAAAAAAAAGAAAGATCCAACAAAATGAGTCAGCTCAGGCGGACGACAGCCCGGCTCGGAGGGCCGCCCTTCCCCGGCTGTGAGCGCTGGTTTCCCGGGGAAACAGGAGCTGGTGTCCGGCCGATGGGAGCCCCAGCAGCCGCTTCTGCATCCCAGCCGAGATGGAGTCACCTTCAGCCGCCTGTGAAGGCCGACAGGAGGGGGAGGCGGCTGCGGCTTCCGCCTCTGCCTCACGTGTGAGGAGCCAACAGCAAAACAAGTCGTCACCTCGGAACGAGATTAACCGTTTAACGACGCGAGAGCATGAAAACACTCACACAAATGAACTGACAGGGATTAAGTGTCAGAAACAGCAACATGTTTTCATTTTAATAGATGAGAATTATGGTTTCAGATCGTTTTATTTGAGAATAAAAACGAGGTTTTTTTTCAAGTTATTCATCCATCACAGTTTAAAACTATACATGTAATTAGCAAGATAAACGTTTAGTTATCAAGTTCGACACTTAAAAAAACTTAAGTCTTCCAGCTAAATTTAGTTAGACTTGGTTTGGTACTTTGTCAAACCAACCAAAACCATGGTAACCTGTTCCCCTCCTGGCCTGTGGGGGCGCTGCACCAAGAACCACCAAGACAAAAACCTCTGAAGACACTGAAACGTAAATAAAAATGGAGTCGTATCAGATTTTAGTGTTGGTCAGATTTCTTTAGTTCTTAGTAAACCCACTAGCCGTTTCTCCTTCTAGCGCTAAGCTAACGTGTTTGTTTTGGTTGGAACAATGAAAACATTCACAGTCAAGGATGCATGGATAGTCGAGACATTTATTTTACAAGTTGGAATCGTTTCGTTCAGCACTTTTCTGAGGTTCCGCAAGATTTTAAAAAACCTCTCAAGTTAATAAATTGTGCAAATTAAACGGAGGACATGTGCAGAAGAAGCTCATGTGAATAAAGTGAAGAAGAATCCGGCGAGATAGAGGAGCAGCGCCACGGAGATGATGAAGAGGACGATGAGTGTGGCGACGGGCAGCTGAGGAATGACGTGCGCACTGAGGTCAGAGGGTCGTTCAGTCATGCGCCAGCGTTGCCACATGTCCTCCGTTCTTTGCCCATGACCTGCAGCACAACAGAGGTCACCAGACACGATGATTTACAGAAATATACTCACAGATCAGTCGAACGTTAAACTGCTCTATAAAAGACTTTTATTTTATCAATATTTTAGTTGTTCTCAAGACTAAATATATGAAACTTAGTTTATGACTCTTTTCTGTTCAGCTATTGGCTCCCATTATAACCAGATACACAATATAATATTTTAAAACTAAAGTCACACAAGATTTTAATTAAATCATTTTAAAACAAAGAATTTAGTTTGTCTTCAGCAACAAGACCAGGATTGGAATTAATTATTCTAAAACAGTCACGATAGTTAGCAAAGTTTAATACAAGAAAAACAAATTTCCTTTGAGCGATGTGGCTAAATGTGGATAAATATCAAGTATTAATTTGATCTTATTAAAAGCAATAAGATCAAATTACTATTTTTAAACTGGGACCTTTTGGTGTAAATAGGTGTGAAGTGTAATGACACACCTGAGCCACAAGGGCAGCAAAGCTTCAGTGTATTGTATTTAAATGGAGGCCATTTTGTCTGAACTCACAACAAAACTCTTAACGCCATAAAAACAGGCCTGGTGGAATAATTATGTTTTGGACAAATTAGTGTCTGAAAGTGTTTGAAAATATTAGAATTTAGGGATTTTTGTAGTTTTTGTTTTGATTCCGACTGCTGGGTTTTAATTTCATGTTTTTTCCAACAAACTGATCCCAACATGGGGCCCAGGAACATTCAGAGCCTCGTTGGGGCCAATTTATTGGAAACATAACATTTTATCATTCAACAGAGAGAAAACTCATCACATACAAAAGATGAATCCTGATTGGTTCTGAAGCTGTTAGGAAGATAAACTGGAAGAGGAGCCATTTTGGAAATCAGAGATATTAGTTACTGACCCAGTCAAGCCCAGTTGGACTTAATGAAAATACAGAAATGTCATTTTCACACAGCAGTTTGAGTAAAAGTGAAAACGTCCTCACAGCACAGGAAGTGGGTTCCCTCCTGGGAGCTGGGCAGCGGGAAGCGGACGCTCGGCGAGTTGCGGAAGCTCTGCCTGCGCGTCGCCCAGACCCTCGGGAACAGAGTCTTGGCCTGGTGGTCGAGCTCTGAGGGAGGAAGAGCAGCGGGGTCAGAACCGGAGGGCTCAGCCTCAGACCGTGACCCGGCCGGTGTCGGGCACTGACCAGCGTGGAAGCTGGTGTCGGTGATGAGGCAGCGGCAGAGCGGGCAGGGCGTTTGGGTGACGCGGTTCCAGGCCAGGCGCCGCAGGCACGGCTCGCAGAAGACGTGAGCGCAGGGCAGGCAGCTGCGAGGCCGGAAGAAAACATCCAGACACACGGCGCAGGTCAGACCGTCCCGGTTCAAGTCCTCACAGGACAGAGAACGGGCTGGACACGTCTGGGACACACAGGTCAGAGGTCAGAAACTGACAACCAGTAGAGACTCTGTACTTTGTTTCCTCATGGATTCTCCTCAATCATCTCAGTAAATCAGATTAAAACCAAATTAAACAATAAACATTGTTCAGATATTAAACAGTTTTTATGTGTTTGAGTCATTTTATAATCTAAACATATTTTAATCGTCTTATTTAACAAAAATGAAGCTTCAGTCTGAGTTACAGTGGAGAGAACAAGTATTTGATACACTGTTGATTTTTCAGGTTTTCCCACTTGCAAAGCTTGCAGATGACTGTAATTTTTATCATAGGTACGTTTCAACTGTGAGTGATGGAATCTAAAACAAAAATCCAGAAAAATACAATGTATGATTTTTAAATAATTTGCTACAAGCTTTGCAAGTGGGAAAACCTGAAAAATCAACAGTGTATCAAATACTTGTTCTCTCCACTGTACATAAATAAATAAACTTTTTAATAATAATCTAATTTATGGCACTGTGGCCTCTGCTCTTCCTCACCGGCTCCTCCTTCTCTTCCTCCTGCAGATGGTTCTGCAGCCATCGCTCTGTCCTCCTCTGCTTTCTCTTCAGTTGGTTCTGGTCCATTTTGCTCATTTGGATCTGAGCCAAGGGGCTCAGAACCACGGAGTCCTGAGAGGACGACACCTGGCCAGGAGAGAGTCAGAGCCGGGTCAGAACCAGCAGCTCAACCAAAGTCCCCCCTGGTTTCTGTTTTCTGAACCGTGACAGTAAAACAATCGTCTTCTGTCCCTCCGGTGTTGTTGTGAATTTTCCAGATTTCAATAAAGTTCCACATTAAAAACTCCTGATTCCATCAGAAGCTAAACGAACCGTTTCCTCCTGCTGCTCTGCTCCTCCATCAGAGGTGAAACAAACTTCATCTGCCCCCGGAGACTCTGCAGACCACAATGCCAATCCTGCCGTCGCTCCAGATTCCACGTCGACGTCGTCGCTCCTCACCTCACCATCCGGTTCAGCCTGGACGTCTGCTGGTGTGGTGACGGACGAGTCCAGCAGCGGCGCGTCTGTGTCTCCGGCGGCGGCACCGGCACAGACCGGGTCCAGAGCGGGCTCCTCCTGCCGGGCCTGCGGCAGCTCGAGGCCCGTCCTGAGCGACGGGAGGAGACGAGGAGCCGGGGCGTCTGGTCCAGATCCACGCAGTTGCGGTTGAAGTGGACGGTGGCGTCACGGCCGCAGGGGCAGTGGTACCGGCTCAGGAAGCTGAAACTGCCCAGCTGGGCCCCGCAGTGGAAGCAGTTCAGCTTCCCGGACATCCAGATGGCCTGAGGACGAGACGGCAGGTTCTGGAGAATTCTAGAAACGGTTCTGATCACAGATCGGTGGCGCTCAGCCGGCCTGAAGCAACACAGAACCCATGATTCTGCCTCCACCTGGATGACCGTCTGAACGACACAGGTCAGATTTGGTTCACTTCAGACTGCAGTGTGAACCTCATCTCAGACATTATATTCAATTATTAAATGATGAGAAAAACAAACTGACCTGCTGAATTGTGCTCCAGATCCAGTCTGGTACAGAATCAATCTCCATGTGCCAAATACAGCAGGGGCCCATACTAGAGTCTGCTGCCTGTAGACACAAACTGAGCTTCCAGTAAAGTAGACAGACCTAAAATAAATTCACTTAGTGGAAAAACGGCAGTTTTACGCTGAGATGAGGTGGTTTTATAAATGTATCCAAATAAACGCGTCTCATGAAGCTATAAAGGAAACATATGAGTCACATGATCAACAACTGGATGTTACTACTGACAGAAACCACAAAGAAGACAACAACAGGAAGTGGATTTACAACATTCAAATGAGATGGATGGACAAAAGTGAGGTTGGTTTCACTTTAAAAATCAAAACCTGTTCTCCAGAGTTCACAGGAAGTGCCCTATGTCCACTTCCTTCACTGACTCTCCATATTAATGATGCTACATCGATAAATAAGGAGTAAGAACTAAAGTCTGAAGGGGATGAAAACACAGAGAGACGCTGAATGTCTGAGGCTCAGTCCTTATAAACGTCTGTATCCAAACCAAACTAGTTTGATCAAATTTAAATAAAACTCGTTACGGACCCCCGCCAGACACGTGGCGTCTCCGACGGCGCAGAGGCAGCGCTTGCAGCGGAGCTTCTTACTGTTCATCTTTACACACCTGGCAGGAGCAGATCAACCCATCTGCTGGTCAGGAGGGACGACGAGGCAAACCACACAGGTCAGAGGTCAACGGATTATTAAAAACATCTTCAAAATGGTATTTTATTCGCTAATTCTGTTCAAAATGTGAGCATTTTTATTGGTTCTGCCTTTTTCCTTCCACTTACCTCCCAGAAACTGCTGTAGGGTGTTGCCATGGAGACGGAAGATTGGGCTTTGTTAAACTGATCCCATCAAATGGATTTAGGACTGAAACTGACTGTAAAAAGCATCAAAAGTTCAAAGGAATTGCTGAAAACTTTCAGGAAACGTCCTGACCGGTGATCTAAAACCAATTCGAGGGTTTTAGCAAAGAATCGGTTCTTTAAAACTAGAAATATTAGCGATAATTTCATAATTTAAGACTTTTTCACAGCTAGGCTTGTTAAAATGCACCTGCTGATGCTGAAGAGATTCTTAGAATCAAATTAATATCATCCAACTCTCATCACTTCTTTGTATTAATATTACAACTTAGCTATGATTTGTCCTCTACTCTAAAAGCCTGAAACTCAACCGTTAAAACGGTTGACCTCCAGCTAACCTCGCTAAAGTTAACCAGATAAACAGTTTTCTCTCGTTGAGGTTTAAAATGTGCAGCCAGCTAACTTTTAAAGTGTCAATATTACATTTTATAATCAGTTTGTCAGAGTTAGGCTTACCGTAAATAATAATAATTTTAAATGTTTAATCGGTCGAGGTGACGAAGTGCTGAGCACCAAAATCCGTTCGTGCCAAGAGGAGCAGTGAGGAGCTACGGGTCGGACGTTGAGCCACAAATGACCAGAACGTTCACCGTCCAAAGCCAGTAAAGGCGAATATCTTCGCTTTTCTGTGGTGATTCAATTTATATTTGTCTAGAACGTTAAACCCTAGAAAAAAACGTATTGGGAATTATAATAGTGACCCCTGCTGGTTTATTTATGTAACTACACTTAGAAAATAGAAGCGTCGTAATGTTTGGAGGCAAAAATTAATTTGTATTGACAAAAAAAGTGTTGAAAATATAATAATTTACTTATTCACAGTTTGTTATTGTAATAAAAATTCAGTTGAGAGGTTTTTTTTTTAGATCAAAGGGAAATAAATCATATAAACCAAGTACCTTCAGAGTTGTTGATATCATAATAATTAGTATCATAATAATGATAATAATTATCATAACTATTTTTAATAGTTATTACTACGATTATGATATAATATTAAAATAATGATAATAATATCAATAGTAAATATTGAGATTAATATTAAAAGTAGCTTAATAATAAAAAACTAATAATAAAAGTATAATATATATTATAATTAATTTAGATTGAATATAGTTTGAGGTGTATCATTCAGAACTTTAGCTTAATACATATTTTCTTATATTTTAATAATATAATATTGCAATAAAAAAGTAGTAGTAATAATAGTAATAATAATAGTAATATATATTTATAGTAATAACTATTATATATATTAAATATATATTTTTTTAAAATTCCCTTCTCACCCTCCTCGGTGGTCTCTCTCTCTCTCTCATCTCTCTCTCTCCTCTCCTCTTATCCTGACTCTGACCTTACAGAGGCCTGGGAGCTTGAGGTTCTGCCAGTATCTTGGCTGTGCCTAGTACTGCACATTTCTGGACTGAGATGTCTGATGTTGTTCCTGGATTGTTTTAGCCGCTCCTCCAGTTTGGGGGTTTCTGCCCCGAGGGCCCCGATGACCACAGGCACCACTGTGGTCTTCACCTTCCAGTTCTTTTCCAGCTCCTCCCTGAGGCCCTGGTATTTCTCCAGTTTCTCCTTTTTCCTGATGTTGTAGTCACTTGGTATAGCTACATCCACCACAATGTCCAGGTTGGTTCTCCATTACTATATATAATATATATATATATATATATAATATATATATATATATATATATATATATTATATATATATATATATATATATATATATATATATTATATATATATATATATATATATAATATTATTATTTTACTTCTCTTAATCTTCTAAAATTAATTTAGAAATCTTATTTTTCCAGTCTATGCATTATGAATCCATTTTCTTATCAGACCTAAACATTGTATATTTTTTAGTCACCATGCCAACCGCAGGTGGCGCTATAAGCGCCTCTGATCTGTTTGGTCACTTGGTTACTTCACCGGTTCTGAAAAGCTGCAATAAAACAAAAACAAAAACTGCTGAATAAAAAGAGATGAAACCAAACCTGGAAGAAAATAAAATGTTTTGTTTCCAGTTTAACAGCTGAAACATTAAGAGGAAGCGGAATGGACCAGAACCAGAACCAGAACCGGCCCAATGACGCATTTTCCATCACAGGTATAAATACCGCGCATCATTCTCCGTCAGCAGCCGCGACCTGCAGTCCTCCGCGCTGCAGTCCGCTATGTGCGCTGATCGGCTGCGCGCCGGGCTCCGCTGACTCGCTCTGACCGCCGCGCGCCACCATGGACGGTACCAACAACACCACAGCCTGGCTCGACTTCCCCAACTCCACCGAACCCGCTGCCGCCGCGGGCGGCGAGGTGACGCTGAGCTCCCAGCTGCTCACCTCCTTCCTGCTCGGCGCGCTCATCCTGTGCGCAGCCTTCGGGAACGGCTGCGTGGTGGCGGCCATCGCGCTGGAGCGCTCCCTGCAGAACGTGGCCAACTACCTGATCGGCTCCCTGGCCGTCACCGACCTGATGGTGTCGGTGCTGGTGCTGCCTATGGCGGCGCTCTACCAGGTTCTGGACCGCTGGACGCTCGGCCCGGTTCCGTGCGACATCTTCATCTCCCTGGACATGGTGTGCTGCACCTCATCCATCCTGCACCTGTGCGCCATCGCGCTGGACCGCTACTGGGCCATCACCGAGCCCATCGACTACATGAAGAAGCGGACGCCGCGGAGAGCCGCGGTTCTGATCAGCGTCACCTGGATAGTCGGGTTCTCCATCTCGGTGCCGCCGATGCTGGTGATGCGCTCCCAGCCGAGCGGCGACGCGGAGGACCGGCACAGCCAGATGGAGTGCAAGATCCGGCAGGACCCGTGGTACACGATATACTCCACGTTCGGCGCGTTTTACATCCCGCTGACGCTGATGCTGGTTCTGTACGGGCGGATTTTCAAAGCGGCGCGGTTCCGGATCAGGAGGACTGTGCGTAAAACCGAGAAGAAGAAAGTTTCCGACTCGTGCCTGGCGCTGTCGCCCGCGCTCTTCCACAAGAAGCCGCACGGCGACGCGCAGCAGGGCAAGAGCTGGAAGCGCAGCGTGGAGCCGCGGCCGCCGCTTCCGCCGCTTCCGCCGAGCGTCAACGGCGCGGTGAAGCACGCCGACGACGGCGAGTCTCTGGAGATCATCGAGGTGCACAGCAGCTCCAGGGGTCACCTGCCGCTGCCCAACACCCCGAGCTCCGCGCCGCTGTTCGAGAGCCGCCACGAAAAGGCGACGGAAGCCAAGCGGAAGATCGCGCTGGCGCGGGAGCGGAAGACGGTGAAGACGCTGGGCATCATCATGGGCACCTTCATCCTCTGCTGGCTGCCCTTCTTCATCGTGGCGCTGGTGATGCCGTTCTGCCGGGAGTCGTGCTACATGCCCGGCTGGCTGGAGGCCGTCATCAACTGGCTGGGATACTCCAACTCCCTGCTCAACCCGATCATCTACGCTTACTTCAACAAGGACTTCCAGAGCGCCTTCAAGAAAATCATCAAGTGTCATTTCTGCAAGCCCTGAATCAGAAACGAACCGGAACCGAGACTCGTGTTGATAATCGTCGTTAAATATCCCCAGACTGTCTGTAGACTATGCATAGATAAGCTGTGATCGTTGGATTGAGCCTCATGTTCTTGTTCATGTAACGTCCAATAAAGAGATACTTTTTCACAAACTCTCAGATTTCAGGTCGATTTTTATGGGGGAATATTATTGCCACAAGTCAAGAGCACACACTTTCAGTTTGAAAGCAGGAACAAATATTAATAACATATAACAAAACATGTTTCACCTGATAATTTGCAAACTGGATGTTTTTTCTTTTAAAAACATGAACAACTCATGAAGTTTCAGATCTATAATGATTTAAAATCACACTTCATAATTTGTTTAATTAGAATTCTTGTATGGTTAGTTTATTGTTGAGCGGTGAAAAAGTGTGCTAACTACACTAGAAACAACCAATCAGAGCCAGGAGGCGGGAGTTAGTGCTGTCAATCAAGATAGTGTACACATCATACAACATTGGAGAAATTAGAAAAATATATTAACTGAAATATTATTTTTAGTTTTTCCACATTATAGAGTTCATAAATTTTCTATAGTAACAATTTCCAGGCTAAGCTAGGTTAGCAATAGCACTAATGCCAAATTGAACGTTGAGGCTAAGATTAGCTAGCCACATTATATTTAAAACTTCTCAGTAATGTTTTCTCTATTAATTAAAAGGGTCTTGATTTCAGCTTCTTTTTAAAACCAGATGTGAAATGATCTTTATTAGGTTTAGTTTAGCTAAACCTAATGAAGTTCAAATTACAGTTTATATGAAGAACTGTTAATTAAATCTAATTAAGTGAAATGTTTTAACATGTCACAGCAGAAATACTGACTCTAGTTTTACCTTATTCCCCTTTACTTGGTTTGTTTCAGCTCGACTTCTGATATTTTACTCCATCTAAGCTAACAGCTCTTGTTAGTTTTGCCTCTAATACCTTTCTTTAGTTTATTTTGTGCTACAATGGCTCTTTGTTAACAAGTTTGAACTGAATTAAAAACATCTCTGCCAAAATAAATATTTTATGTGAACCAGTAGCCTACATATGTTATTTATTTTTTATTTTGTCTAAACGTCTCAGTGGTTTGGTCATGTGAACTGTAGCAGTCTCAATATGTTTACAACTCCACCAAACTGTAAACTGCCTAATCTGCAACACATTAACCAACATAAATCTTTGACATTGGTTTCAAGCTTCTGCCGCCAGGCTCCTTCAGACTAGCCAGCAGCAATTAGCAAACAGCTGCTGGAATGGCTCATTGTAGGAGCTACGTCTTAGAGCATTGCTGGTAAAAATGTTGTTAAAGGGTTAACAGAGGAGCCAGGTTGGAATTAATTCCTGAAGGTGGAGTTTCAGAAAGAGCAGGAGATTCTTAAAGAGACAGAGGCCCAATAAATCAGGAAGTGACATTTCTTTTAAGACAGATCCTAAAATGTCTGATAAATAGATCCAGCATTTTTTTTTTAAACTGAAGGTGACATAGTTACTTGATTGTGCTAAAATCATACCTAGAGTTGGGTAGCAACTAATTACATTTACCTGAGTAACTTTTTGGAAAAAATTATCTTTACTTTGTTGTACTTTGAGTAATTTTTATTATAAAGTATTTCTTCTCTTACTTGAGTAAAATTTCTGGGTTTTCTACCCACTGAATGAAAAACAAATATGTTTAACCAAAAACTCACCTGACACAAACACACAAAACTGCGGTTTTTGTTAAAGTTTTTAAGTTTTTTATTGAAAGAAACTGATTTGGAAACATTTTCTTTTGTTACTTATATCAATTATTCTCATTTTGATCCTTAAAATACCAAAACTTCCACTAAACTTTACATTTTGGTCCGTCTGATGATTTAAATGTTAAATGATGATTGATAATTTGACTGGTTACTCACTACTTGAGTTGACTTTTTACCAAATACCTTTTTACTCGAGTCATTTCTTGAAAGGCTACTTTTATGTTCACATGGGTAAAAATATGCTGAAGTAGTTTTACTCTTACATGAGTAATATTTTAGATACTCTTCCCTCCTCTATCTGTGTCTGGAAAACATAATTTTTCCTCTTTAAATGTGAAACTCTGTTGGAGGAAACTGGTCTGTAATCTGTCAGACAGACTTTCGTCCCAGTTTCCTCTCCTCAGTGTGAATCTAAAAATCAGTCAGAGTCTGAGAGGAGTTAAAGGAACAGCCGACCGCCGCCGTGTACGACTGACCACAGAAAGGTCAAAGGCGCCATCGCGCTGGACCGCTACTGGGCCATCACCGAGCCCATCGACTACATGAAGAAGCGGACGCCGCTTCTTCATGTAGAAGCCTCGAACGTCACATGAAGGATGGAGAGGTGGTCGCCATGGAGACATACGAGCGACGCAAACTCTGGGGGCCGAGGAGCAATTACCTGATCAAAGGCCTGCTGAGACGCATGGAGGTGAGTGTGAGCAGCCGCAGCTGGCGACAATAAGCAGGTGGAGTTCCTCATTGTTTCCTCCAACAGACCATGCTTGTTTATACTTTATTCTTACAACCAGAACCAAAATATCACACAGACAACAGAATACTGATATTTTACCTCCATATCCAGAAAGATATTCTTGATTCTTGATTCACTAAAAACTGGCTGTGGCTTCAAGTTGGGACATAATAAATTCCCCTCTTTAAATTAGAAAATATTTCAGTAGATTGAAAATGGAGACACATTTTTATTCAACAATTTATCTTTGGAAAAACAATAAAACCAGAAGAAAGAGTCATAAACTGCAATTAAGCTGCTATATGATGGGAAATGTTGTTCAGGTTTATGAACATTTATGTTCTGGTTCAACAAACCTGGACCAAATAATTAGCTGCTTTCTGTTTGGGTACGATGGCTTTATGACCATTTTTAGGTATAAAAAAAGGAGGAAATTTCCCCCCCAAAAACTCTGAAATTTCAAGATTATTATCAAAAATTTTCTAGTAAAAAATAAGGTAATTTGTCAACTCCAAAAATTGGTAATTTGTGAGAAATTTTGAAGCTACTCTCAATCTCAGTCAAAAATGTTCAAACTAAGAAATTCCTAAAAGTCAAAAATGAATCTCAAAGTTTTTGTGATCAAACCTTTTACTTTCCAGTCCCAGAAATGTAAAAAAACATATTTCTAGAAAATTTCTGAAATTAATCTCAAAATTTCAGAATTTTCTTGGCAGAAATTTACTGACATTTTTATCAACGTGGCCCTAATAAGCCTACGATGAGTCATCAGAGTGATTAATATTTACTCCAAAAAGGAGTATATTTCAACCAGAAATTTACCAGAAAAATGTGAACATTTCTGAGCTCCAGAAGTCAAAAATTTGTGAGAAAAACTTCAGAAATGTTGATATTAATCTCAGAAATTTTCTAGGAAAAAGTGAAAATGCCTGAGTTTGAAAAGTCAACAATTTTCAACTTTTGAAACTTTTTTTTTCTAGAAAATATGTAAAATTAATTTAAAATTTCTGAACTTTTGTCCTGGAAATTTTCGACTTTTGGAGTCTTTAGTTCAGAAATTTCCATGTCTTTTCTTGAAAATGTTAAAATTTTAAATTTTTTGATTTAACTATACTCTTTTCTTCCAGACAGTGGCCTTGGTACAACGTTGTATCTCTGTTATCAAGCTACAAAAATGGCCGACCGGTTTGTAGCGTAAAGCTGCTTCTTTCACTTTGAGCTGCGATTATGCGTTTCTTTGTTGAGTTTCTTTCTGTGAATCATTTTGTTTCTCTGGTTTAAGTCGTTGGTGGCAGATTTCTGGTTTTCTCTGCATCTTGTCTTAAATCTCTCCAGCTCTCCTCAACACGTCAGCCTTTGTGTATTAATGTCAGTTCAAAGCTGCGTTTGTTTGAATCTTTGTGCAACTTTTTAAACACATGATTAAAAGAAAACAGCTGAAGCCCCAGATTCAGATTTTTCTCCAGCAGAATCATCAGAAATCGACTTTCTGACGATTAAACTAATGATTATTTCACTGCAGCAGGAAAACAAAACATCTGAAGGTTTGTCTGGATGCAAACACTCCAGGTTGATTTCCGCTCTTCCTCAGAGACTGCAGCCGAGTGCACTTGGCTGTAAATCAGCCTGCAGAGCAGAGCTGGGATTAAATTTGTCCGTATGCTCTTGAACTGTTGAGCCGTGTTTACCCTGCAGGGCTGCTGGTGGCGCTCTGCTGTCAGAGGAATTACAATCCGGCTCCAAAACTAAAGCTAAACCTTCTGGTTGCTGTTCATCCACCCGTTTTAGTAGTTATAAAGAAATAAAAAGAAAATAAAACAGAACATTTAGTCCTGGAAGAGTCAGAAATATCAACATAATTCATGTTTACCTGTTCTCCATCCAGTCCCAGTCCTCCAGGAAACAGACAGTCAGCAGGAAAAGAAGTTAAATGTTAATTTCAGTAATAAATAAGTGATTATAAATGTAAGAATCAGTTTCAGGTGTTTGTGTTGGAGCGAAGCCCCGTCTGGGATCAGCAGAACGTGGCTCATGGATTCCTGGTCATGTCTGTGTGAACGCATGGGGCCCCTCCACACGCTAATGGAGTCATTCATCCTGACGAGAGTCTGGACTTCAGTTTGAGTCCAAATGAAACTCAGTTAAAAACAATAGTGATAAAAATAAAATGACTGCAATTTGAGGAATAATGTGATTCAGGAATTCTTAGAAATTGTTTCAGGATTTAAGATTAATTTGGACAATACGACTGAAAAACATGTTTCATATCAGAAAATATAGATAACTATTGATTAGCTCTTTTGTTTTAAATACCTGAAATAATAATAATAACCTCATGGCGTTATTTAATTATTTTTAAGCAGTTATGATCAGTGGTCAGTCGGGAAAATTTAAACTGCTACTGCAGAAGTTACTCAGCAGGTTGTTGCTAGGTATTGCTAGGTAACGCTCTCAAAAAGTGAGTTAGTAAGTAGCTAAATAGTTTGTTGCTAGGCAACCAAAGAGTGAGAGAGTTAGTAATTGCATAGCTCTGTTAGAGGTTGAGTGGCTGAAGTCTTTCCTGTGCCTACATCTCCCAGAATGCTGTGCGGTTCTGGATCAGAGTTTACTGAATATTCTATCAGCTGTAGTATCTATTGATATTGATCACATATTCCTGCAGATACATATTATTGATTAGTCGTCAGTCTGTCCAGCCTGACACTGCAGTAAACTTTGTTAGATGTGAGACGGATTGAAATGAGAAAATAAACGTATTAATTCTGGATTCATTTCCAGTGTTTCTCTGTGTCGGTGGGACTGTTAGCGTCCTGACCTTTGACCCTGCTGCAGGTGCCTGTGTTTGGGCTCAGTCACTTTCAGAGGAACATCAAACAAAGGATTGTTTTGTTGTTGTGCTGTTTGATGCGACCTGCAGCTGTTCTTCTTCTACTCCAGATCTTTGAGTCTTTCTAACATTTCCACATCATTTCAGCTCCGTTTGCTGCATCTACAGTAAAAACTGCAGTACATGAGTCACAATATTCAGATAAAATAACTTCTTTCCTTTTCTATGAAAACATGACGTCTCTAAAATGTTCTGATCGTTTTTACTCAGCTGGGTTTATTTTATTTAATATTTACCAAATTAGTACTATTTTAATAAAAAGCTTCATTTTAACAAGCTGAGATTTGTCAGTTTTTTCTTTGTGATGTAGTTTAATTGATACAAACATCAGAATAAAACCAGACTGAAGACTAAAAACTTAACAACTGAAGTTGAAATATCCTGGATTGTCGTTTATAAAGTTACAAAGTCAAAAATAAACAATAGTTCAGGTTATTTATTGGTTTATTTAGTAAAGTCACATTTTTGATCACATAGTTTTTACAGTTATAGATATTTATCTTCCTAGATAAATGACAAGCTAAAACCTCCTAAATGTTTACAACCTATTTATTTATTTATCAAACTAATGTTTACAAGCTAAATGTTTAGCCAGTAAGTTACATACACGATTAGGAAGCTAAATATTTAGTTGGGAGCTAAATGCTAACTGTGAACATTATTTTGTATTTTATCCACTTGAACAAATGTCAGTTTGTCACAAAGCCCAGAAAAAGATCCGTCTGATCTGGATGTTGTTTGATAAACATGATGTTTGGCAGGTAAATGAGTGAATTTGAATTCAGTCGATACGTTTACACAGAATATTTCTTGTGTTTTTGTCTCTTTTCTCTCCCACAGGTCTGATAAACCTGCAGTAATATAATAATAATAATATTCAGGATGAAGCTTTCAGACACAGTGGGTTTAAACACAGTTGGTGTATTTTGGATCTTTAGCTATTTGGCATGATTGTGTGAAATTTTCTGGTTGATTCATATTTGAGCAGCTGAAGGTAAATGATCTGTTATGGTTTCAAATATCTGTAGAGGCACCAAGGAGGAAACCATGAAACATATTATATGTACATTTATACGTTATGTTGAAACAGAAATAACTACAGCACCCAAATAAGCAATAACAAGGATAAACTTACTAAAAATGCAAGTAGTTTTACATTTATATTAATTTATATGGAGAATGTAAATCATGATTAATTTGTTGCTTTAGTGTTGCAGTGTCTAGCTTTAGCATTAGCTTCGATGTTAGCGTTATTGTTGAACTTTTGTTTTTCATCTGATTTATTTTGTAAAACAAAGTTTAAATGTGTCGCTGTATCAACATGATAAACAGAAACAGTAGAAAAAATCAACAAATGGACATTATGCAGAAAATACATAAAATTATATCTATAAATTCTAGACATGCTTGGAAAACCTAAAACTTTCTGGCTGGTTCCACCTGGGATGATCATTTTCCTGTTTCTGTTTTCCATCTGATTCCT
The DNA here is from genome assembly GCA_033032245.1 of Poecilia picta. Classification (NCBI taxonomy): domain Eukaryota; kingdom Metazoa; phylum Chordata; class Actinopteri; order Cyprinodontiformes; family Poeciliidae; genus Poecilia; species Poecilia picta. The sequence continues at coordinate 3,759,993 of CM065364.1, read as the reverse complement.
TCACACTGAAACATTTGATGGAAAAAAATCTGCTTTTATTTTTCAGAGCAGATTCCAATTTTCTGAGGATTTGACTGAATTATTCAACCTTATTGTTTATAAACAGTGACATGTTCTGCCATTTATATTTTTATATTTATCTCTCATAAAAAATGCTCACAAAACAATTTTTCAATCATACCAGGGGACAGAAAAGCAACCTGAGGATGAATAATAGAAAAACATAATCTGTACTGACAACACAGCTTCAAGTATTTAAGGTTTACAAAACATTTCTATTTAGAAAATAACTGATAAAAACAAGACAAAATGTTTCTATCAGATGTAAAAAAGCAGCAGGTGATTCCAACTAAAGCACCAGTTTAACTAAATGTCCTCAGTCTGTTGTTATGATGCTAAGAATAGATTAAATCCCTCTAAATTGAACTTTTGAACATTTCTGTTGTTTCTATGGTAACGGAAAGCTTTTGGTTTGACTAAAACACCATTTCCCCCAACATGAACCAGCAAACATCCAAACTATTCAAAGAAACGAAACATTTTCATGTTTGAATAATGAAAACTCCAGTCAGGATTATTAACATTAAGAAAAATGTTTTTCTTTTTATTATTGTTAAACATTATAACTAAATTGAGTTGATGTCGTTGAAAAATATGAACATAATATTAAAAAATGAGAATAAAATAAAAAAAACAAGAAGAAAGTCAAATTAATAAAACAGTGAAGCTTTACGAGAATCAACAAAAATTACAACTTTATTCTTGTTTTATTTTGACTTTATTGTCATAACAATTAGACTTCTTGTACGACTTCATTCTTGAAATATGAAGACATTTTCTCCTCATAGATTTATTTTTTATCAGTATTTCTCCTAACGCTCTGATGTAAAGTAGTTTTGTTTACAAACATAATGTTACAGTCCAACAACAAAACTTTGCATTTAATTGCAGAAACATTTTGCTTCTGTTAATAATTTCTAAATACTTTCTGCTATAACACTGAACAATCTGCCTGTACAGAAGCTAAAGACAATATTTTATCTTTGACAGGTTAATTTCATGACGAACGTTGATGGTTGATCGCTGTGGTGCTGAAGGATGAAACCGTAGAGCTGAGCTAACGGAGCGCCAAGCTAATGGAGCATTGAGGTAACAGAGCATTGAGCTAACGGAGTATTGAGCTAACGTAGCGTTGAGCTAATGGAGCGCTGTGCTAACGGAGCATTGAGCTAACAGAGCATTGAGCTAACGGAGTATTGAGCTAACGGAGCGTTGAGCTAATGTAGCATTGAGTTAATGTAGCGTTGAGCTAACGGAGTATTGAGCTAACGTAGCGTTGAGCTAATGGAGTATTGAGCTAACATAGCGTTGAGCTAATGGAGCGCTGTGCTAACGGAGCATTGAGCTAACAGAGCATTGAGCTAACGGAGTATTGAGCTAACGGAGCGTTGAGCTAATGTAGCATTGAGTTAATGTAGCATTGAGCTAACGAAGTATTGAGCTAACGTAGCGTTGAGCTAATGGAGCGCTGTGCTAACGGAGCATTGAGCTAACAGAGCATTGAGCTAACGGAGTATTGAGCTAACGGAGCGTTGAGCTAATGTAGCATTGAGTTAATGTAGCGTTGAGCGACCGTTCACAGGGCGGAGTGTTCGAACAGGATGACGGTTGAGCGGCTGGACAGGCTGGACAGCCTGGAGGATCGGAAGGCCCCGATCCGGGAGTAAACGTCCCCGTCTGAACACGCGCCCCAGGACAGGTGGGGGCTGGGCGGCGTGGTGTGGATCAGAGGCAGCGACGGCGGCCGGAGTCCAGGTGGGGGCGCTGTAGGCGGTGTCGGCGGGAGGGAAGGCGGAGGGACGATGGAAGTTATGGTGGTGACTGTCTGGATGGGAGCCGGTTCTTCTGGGAGCGACCCGTTCTTGGTGGGGATCTCCTGGCAGGCGGTGGGCTGCTTCAGCCTGTAGGTGGCGCTGTGGTAGAAGCTGCTGTACTCCAAGGCGTGTCGAGCCCGGGCCAGCCTGAGCCTGGAACCAGAACCAGACCAGAGACAGAATAACAATATCTATCAATATCAATAGATGATACATCTGATAGAATATTCACTGAACTCTGAGCGAGAACCGCACAGCATTCTGGGAGATGTAGGCAGAGAGAAGACTCAACCTCTCACAGCTACCTTAACAAGGTCGCTGCTATCAACTAGCTAAATCACTTTTGATAGCCTAGCAACAAGCTGTTCAATAGCCTACTTACTCCCTCACTCTTTGGGCTGCTACCTAGCAACAACTTGTTGCTTACTTGCTCACTCTTTGGTTGCTTAGCAACAACCTGATTGGTAACTTACTAACTCACCCGTTCTTCGATAAGTCAGTGAGTGTGACCAAAATAAAGTCATAATATTACAAGAAAGTTGTACAAGGATAAAGTTAAAATAATAAAACAGTCTTTATTTATTATTTTATTGTTGTATTTTCTCCATTATTGGCCCTAATCCTCTGCCGTAGTGTACAGCCCCGGGTCTTTCAAACAGAAGGTGAGTTCATCTCTGTCTGTGCGGCTCAGGCCAGGTGAGCTCCTACCTGTGCCTCAGCTGCAGCAGCCTGTAGAGCAGCAGCAGGATCACGGCTCCAGCCAGCGTCACCAGCAGCAGCGCCACCTGCAGGTCTAGACTCCAGCAGCTCCTCCCAGCCGAGCTGCAGCTCCTCGGGGCTCAGGGGGCCGCTCCGTCCCCCTGACCGGGCCGGTGCCGACCCGGCTGGGCGGAGGAGGAACCTGAAGGGAGGAGCTGCTGGTGACCAGCTGGCTGAGGCGCATCGCTGCCAGGGGCGATCACAGACAGGAAGTGATGTCGTCTGGCTTGAACTCCATCGATTCTCACAGATCTGAAAAAGGAAGAGTTTGGTTTGGTCTGAGGTCAAAAGGTCAAGTGGTGTTTATCATTAAACCATCAAGAACTATCAGCAATAATTTAGTTTATTAGTCACTGATCCCTGGAGCAGCTAATTATGTTTTAAGCTAACGAGAGGAGAAAGAAAACGAGAAAAGAAATAACGATGTCGGTGTGACAACAGCAACAACTGAAGAAAACCTGTAACACCAGCAGGAGTTTTCACAAAGCCCAGCTTTTATTTTGGTAGTCAAATTCTGATTAATAGTAATTTAATTTGCATATTGGCTAAATATCCAGCTCTGTACTAAAAAGCTAAGTATTTGCTGTGAACCTAAATATTTTCTTTGAAGCTAAATAATTAGCTAGCTAATCAAATGTTTGGCGTTAGACTAAATAATTAGTTTGAGACTAAAGAGCTAAGTATTTAGTCGAAAGCTAAATATTTAGCTTGTTAACTAAATATTAATTTATGTATCAGTTAACCTATCAGAAGTTTCCAGATCCATGACATCATCATCATCATCAGGGTTTCTCTTTATTTTTTAAAGAGACAGTAATCATTCTGGATGTAAAGCAGAAATAATAATTAAATATCTGTCATATTATCTCATTATTGTGTCTTTTAATAAATAAAAATAATTTTGGTGATTCTGATTTACCTAAAACAAGAGAAGTTTTGTCTGTTTTTACTTTAAACAGTAAGAAAAAAACATGGATTTGTCTTTTTTATTCAGTTTGTTGTGCAGTTTTACCCCAAATTATGAAAATTTCACAGATTTAGATTCATAGTAATCATATAATTTAACCAACATGTTTCCTCTGACTGGAACAGATTTATGGACTCTGAGGCGGGAGCTGGAGATTAGGGTGATGGCACAGAGGCCTTCCTCAGAGCAACACAGATAAACGGTCAAATTATTAGAGGAAACATGCAAAAAAGTCTGATTCTGAAGAACGATTTCATTTAGTCAAACTGAACTGAGGCCTGACAGTTTTTCTGATGCAAGTGTGAAAAAGTAAACCTAGTTCCTTGATCAAACAGCAAACCTGAAGCTAACCTCCACGTTTGGTCTCATATTTCAGTAGAAACTCAGACTCACCTGAACCAGATGTGGCAGTTTTGGGAAAATCCAGGAGAAAACAATCCGACTGTCGGAGCGGCTCTGTGGCGGGAACAGCAGGAAACGGGCCACTTCCCGAACACACAACACCACAAACCTGATTGGAGAGCACTTCCTGTCACCATGGTTACAGGAAACTGGTCAAGGAAAGCTTCCTCTTCTTATGGACTCAGTTGGAGTTTGAAGAAAACATGAAACTGAGCAGCACAATAAGGCAGGAACGAGAAATACATTAGTTTTTTCTTCTGGTATTTTGATTTTCTCCACCGACAGAAATTAGAAAAAAAACTAATGTAGTTAAATTTACTCAACATTTACCTGAGTAACTTTTTAGGAAAAAATGTTTTTTACTTCGCTGTACTTTGAGTAATTTTATCTTGAAGAATGTTTTACTTTTACTTGAATAAAAATATGTTGAAGTATTTTTACTCTTAATTATGTTTACTGTGCCCACCTCTGGTAATTATACTGTTTCTTATTAAGCTTCCATTACATGAATTGGCTTCTAATATACAAAATCTCAGCAAAATTGGCTAAAATGTATTTATTTTTAAATACATAAAATTGCAACAAAATTGCAAATGAAATGTCTCAACAGCGCCACCTGGCAACATTAAATTCTCTCTGTATTGGAAAGGAAAGAAATTTGGTGAAGTTGTCCAACTCCCAAAGATCTACAGGAAACTCAGGCATCGACGCTCCACACCAAACATGAAGTCGGCCATCTTGGACTGAAGTTCCAATTTTGACCAAATTTTGGCCGTTTACAGACAAAAGTCCTGCATATTGTTTTAATCTCAACCAGCCTTTTTATTAGTTTGTTTATGGAGACTTCATATTTCATTTCATTTGTTTATTTATTTTGGTTATTTAAAATGTCTTCCAGTTCCAGAGTTAAATGTTCATCAGAATTTAATGTTTATTGAACTTTTAGGATGTGTTCTTGGGCTATTATTACCAATACATGACTAATGATCAAATTTGATATGATGACAGAGCTAATTATGATAAATTTAAGTTATTGATGAGAAATAAAAACATAAACTTACAATAGGATTGTAAATGTCATTTTTGCTATTTGCTCCATAGTTTGCTTTTTTCCCAGTAAATACTGATAATATGATTAAATTCAGTTACTGTTTGCACCTTTTGAAGACGCCTGTTGTAAATGGGAATATTTAACAAAAACAACATTTATGTTTTTGGCGCCATGAATGCTCAAGTTACCTCAAAAATAACTAATAAATAATTTTTTTTAACATTAAATATCACGATTAAATTCGGTGTCCGCATCACCCGTCTCTATTGGAAACCCAGATGTTCAGCAGGGAAGCAGATCGTCTCCAGGTTGGTAAATAAACCCGTTTGGAGCAGCAGCTGATTATCAGGCGCCTGATGCAGAGATGGAGGCGGGAAGGCGGCGCTATCTGATGGAGCCGCATTCAGAGGAACCGGAGCGGCCCGGCCGGCCCGACCCAAGTCCGGGTCCATTTATCTGTGTAATGAGCTCTGGTGCCGGGCCAAGCTGGGAACAGAACCTCTGCCTCTGATATTACAGAGAAATATTAAAAGATCTGCTATCGGCTGGCGGCTCAGCGGCGATCCGAGAGGAAAAGAAGGATTTTAAACACGAAGATGATCAGAAGATCCTCTCATGTAATCACTGCATTAATATAATAATAAGATACGCAGAAACAATTTAGAGCAATTCTGTTTGACAGTTTGAAAAAACAATAAAATATAAAATAAACTCTTACTTTATTCCATCAGCTACACTTTAACATAAATCTGATTACATTACAGTTGAACTCTGTCAATTAAAAATCAATTCTTAGTATCAAACGGCTTTGTTTTGTTTTTAATTGTATCTAATTCATTTATTTATTATTTAACTCTGATTCCAATTAAGAAAAATAAAGAGGAAGGAAAGTTTTTAGACTAAATTGACTCAATTTTAATTAGACAGTTTAAATCAGAATGAAGTGGAAGTGAACTACAGAGCAGGGCATTCTGGGTAAATACAACCAAACAAACGTGTTAGCCTAGCGCTAGCAAGGACAAAAAAGAAATCATCCAAACGCTAAAATCTGACGTTACTCCAGTTTTGATTCCATTTCCTGAAGAGGGAAGTTGCGCTCAGTGTTCATGTCGTTTCCTTCAGTGGTTCTTGGTGCAGCGCCCCCACAGTCGAGGAGGGGAACAGGTTTTTAAACCGTTTGGTTTGACTCAGTTCAGAGTGAAACAGAACCTGAGCAGCTGGAAATGTAAGAAAGTTGGATTTCTGCTTTCCAACAGAGACATTTTAAAGTGCAGCAGTGAGGATGGGAGCCGCCATGCTGAAGCCGGTTGCCATGTTGGAGGGACGATAAATGCTGAAGCCGGTTGCCATGTTGGAGGGACGATAAATGCTGAAGCCGGTTGCCATGTTGGAGGGACGATAAATGCTGAAGCCGGTTGCCATGTTGGAGGGACGATAAATGCTGAAGCCGGTTGCCATGTTGGAGGGACGATAAATGCTGAAGCCGGTTGCCATGTTGGAGGGACGATAAATGCTGAACCCGGTTGCCATGTTGGAGGGACGATAAATGCTGAAGCCGGTTGCCATGTTGGAGGGACGATAAATGCTGAACCCGGTTGCCATGTTGGAGGGACGATAAATGCTGAAGCCGGTTGCCATGTTGGAGGGACGATAAATGCTGAAGCCGGTTGCCATGTTGGAGGGACGATAAATGCTGAAGCCGGTTGCCATGTTGGAGGGACGATAAATGCTGAACCCGGTTGCCATGTTGGAGGGACGATAAATGCTGAAGCCGGTTGCCATGTTGGAGGGACGATAAATGCTGAAGCCGGTTGCCATGTTGGAGGGACGATAAATGCTGAAGCCGGTTGCCATGTTGGAGGGACGATAAATGCTGAACCCGGTTGCCATGTTGGAGGGACGATAAATGCTGAAGCCGGTTGCCATGTTGGAGGGACGATAAATGCTGAAGCCAGTTGCCATGTTGGAGGGACGATAAATGCTGAAGCCGGTTGCCATGTTGGAGGGACGATAAATGCTGAAGCCGGTTGCCATGTTGGAGGGACGATAAATGCTCAAGCCGGTTGCCATGTTGGAGGGATGATAAATGCTGAAGCCGGTTGCCATGTTGGAGGGACGATAAATGCTGAAGCCGGTTGCCATGTTGGAGGGACGATAAATGCTGAAGCCGGTTGCCATGTTGGAGGGACGATAAATGCTGAAGCCGGTTGCCATGTTGGAGGGACGATAAGCACTACAGCTGATGGTAATCAGAGCTGGAGACGATGGTTATGATAATGACAGCTCAGGATGTCTCAATGAAACCCTGGTGATGATATTAATGATGACATTATGGAGGGAAACCTGTAAATGCATCTTTCTGCTGTTCCTGATCAAGCTGATTTTTTTCATCTCATTTTGTGACTAAGAGCTAAAAGCTGCTGAGAGCTCTTTAGCTGTGAACCCACACGGCTAAATCTCAGAGTGCCAATCACATGAGACGGAGAGAGTGGGAGGTTTGTCTTTTCACATCATCAGGTTAAACGTTCGTCTCATTTCAGACTTAGGGAGCGAATAATAAAGTTTGAAATCATATTTGAAGATCAGAGGTTTATATTTAAATGCTGATGGTTGAGAGGTAAAATATGACAACGGGGCCAAACTGAGGATGTTTTTATCACAAGTATAAAGTCATAAAAATATGACAATAAAGTTATATTACAATAAAAACTCGTATTATTATGACTTTATTGACATATCATCTCAACTTTATTCATTAATTACATCTTTGTTCTCATAATTTTATGACATTATTCTCATGTTTTTTTATTTAACTCTGTTGTATTCAAACAGGCTAGGCTAATCTGTAGCATGTTAGCCTAGGTTTGGCAGGCTAATGCTAGCTTAGATTAGCCAAGACTTTTTAGACAGAGAAGAATCAGAGCTAATTCTCTTCTTTGTCGCTAATTTTGCTAACAGGCTCATTGCAGCCTTTTGTTGTAAAGCCAGTAAATCCACTGTTAATATTAATATTACACTTTGTTACAGGCCTGTGTTATTTTTGTTTAAAACGTTCATAATTCATTTAAATATTCAAAATATTCTGTTGTTAAAAGTTCATGAGAATTTAAAGTTTATTGATCTTGACGAGTTGTTTTTTCATTATTATAGCTTTATTATTACTACAAAATGGTATCAAAGCAACAATATAATCGTTTATCATAATAACTATCACCCAGTTAAATTTGTTACCATAACAACAGGCCCAAATGTTTAATTTATTAGACAGTTTTGAGTCATTTTTCTTTGTAACTTGTATGAAAAAGTGAATTTGGTCAAATCTCGTCTTCTTTTATAAGTTACAGTAAACAGATAATCTGCACATCAAAAAAGCTCTAATTGTTTAATTGACCAGCTAAGTGTTGATATTAATGGTTCTTCGCCTCCCGGTGGTCGTTCTGCTGCTGCTTCCCGTCAGCGGCGGGTCAGTGGCGTCCTGGTGGCGATCTGAGCTCAGACGTGTGTCTGTGGCCTCAGGCGCCGCGCTGTCAGATCAGCTTTCCACGGCAGACAGCACAAGGTCATCAGATGACGACCCTGAGCCGGGGCTGCCCCGCAGTCCTTCAGCTGCCACATTCATTTCCAGTCAGCCGCCGCGGCGCTCAGCTCTCACGCTCAGATCGACTCTGCTCCGTATCTCTGTGCTTAAAGCATGACGCCGTGACGTTCGGGGAAATTAGACGTCTGTCAGTCGTGGTGATGCTAAGATACTGACATCATTATGTTGGTGCTTCAGTGTAGAAGTGCATCCATGTTTGAACTTTAAAGCTGTTACATTTCTGGACCAGGAGAAAAGTGTTAGGATTCGGGTTAGTGTGAGCGATCTTTCCTATAGAGGATCTTCGGGGGAGAATTCTGACAGGTTGGCGCACCGGTGGCTGATTCCAGTGATTGCCTGGAAGGCCTTTTTAAGAAGCAGTGGAACAGCCAGTCAACGCTCGATGGTCCCACTCGTTGGTCAGAGCCTAACCAGAGTTCATGTCAAAGCTATTGTTTGAGACTTCATGTAACACTGTGTCTTTCCCCAGGAAACGCTGAGCTGCCTAAATCAAGCCTGAATTCTGAGATCTGCCAGGATCGAACCTCACCGCCTGCCGCTCTCCTCCCCTCTCCATCTCTGATCCTTGGAACGCTCCCGGATCCAAGCCCTTCCCTCCCTGCAACCACCATCCGAAACAACAAACCAGAGCTGACCTGCCTTCAGATTTTCCGGAGCACTATCTAACCGTGCTTTGAAACTTATTAAAACTCTCATTGAACAGTGATCCCGAGTATTGTCGTGTGAACTTGCATGTGGGTCAAGAAACTGAAATCCAACATGACAGAACCATCGAGCCAAGTCGACCCAGCAAGTTCTCACACAAGACCCGCTCTAAGCTCAGCTGAACTCCTAGCCCGTCACGACGCCATGCTGCGTACTCTATTGGATCAGCAAAATTTCCAGGGGCAGATAATGAATCAATTGAGGACGTCAGTCTCAGAACTGACAGATAGACTGGAACAAAATCCTCCGCCTCCTAATACAGCCGGTGCAGCAGCCGCTGCCGTCGCTCCTCCACCCAGTGCGGGGTCTCCAATGCAGTCAACCCCAGCTGGGACGCACCGGGGTCGTGAGGTTTCACTTCCGACACCGGATCACTATTCTGGAGAGATTGGAAAGTGTGGAGGATTCATCATGCAATGCTCCATCGTATTTTGCAGAGCTCCAGACTCTTTTCCAGATGACACTGCTAAAATAGCGTACATGATCGGGTTATTGAAAGGAAAAGCCCTGCGATGGGCAGAAGCTAAATATAACCTGGCATCTCTTTCTCAAACGCCATTTGTAACCTTTCTAAGTGAGTTAAAACAAACATTCGGCTATGCAGAGTCTAGCTCAGAAATCACGCATCAGCTTTGGAACTTGAAACAAGGATCCCGTTCTGCAGCTGAATTCGCAATAGATTTTCGCACCCTTGCAGCTACGTCTGGGTGGAATGACGAAGCTCTAAAAGGGGCTTTCATCCAGGGTCTAAATGAGAATCTGAAGGATGAACTGGTCTACAGGGACGAACCGCCCAATTTGGAGGCTTTAATATCCTTGGCTATTAAGATTGATAACAGACTTCGAGGGAGGTCCCGAGAGAGGAAGGGATATAAACCTGTGTTTTTTCCGGACAGTTTCGCTTCCGAGGTTGCCATGGAAACCGTACCGAGCGCTCTTCCTCCCGAGGAGCCCATGCAGATTGGCCGCACCAGGATTTCCCCCACAGAAAGGCAACGAAGGCTAGAAGCTCGAGCCTGCTTCTACTGCGGTCTGACTGGCCATTTTGTCGCTGCATGTCCCGCTCGGTTAAAAGGGAGAGCCCACCAGTGAACACGGGAGTCCTGGTGGGTGGATGTTCCAGTTTGATCTCCCGATTCTCTCTTCCTGCCTCGCTTTGCATCAATCAAAGGTCAGTTAACCTCTCGGCACTAATCGATTCAGGATGTGAACAAAACCTGATCGATAAAGAACTGGTTAAGAACCTTAATATACCTACGATTTCCCTCCCCGCTCCAATCCAAGTTTCCGCCCTGGATGGAGGAGTTCTGCATGCAATTTCATATCAAACTAAACCTGTCGAACTTCTGGTTTCAGGCAATCACCGAGAGTTTCTCACTTTCTATGTGTTTCCCTCACCACAGAGCCCTTTGGTGCTGGGTATTCCCTGGTTGAGACAACATAATCCTCACCTTAACTGGTATGAGGGAAGAGTGGAGTCATGGAGCCGAACCTGCCACGCAACCTGCCTGCTGTCGGCCTTGACGAATCCAAAACTGGACACCACCCAGGAGGACGAAGATGACGCCCAGGATCTGTCCAAAGTGCCCCCCGAATATCATGATTTGAAAATGGTGTTTAAAAAAAATAAAGCGCTTTCACTTCCCCCCCACCGCCCCTACGACTGCGCTATTGATCTTCTTCCGGGCGCTCCGCTGCCCTCTAGTCGGTTGTATAACATCTCTAAACCGGAGAGGGAGAGTATGCTAAAATATATCAATGAGTCACGGGCTGCAGGCATCATCCGCCCCTCTACGTCTCCCTTAGGGGCGGGATTTTTTTTTGTATCCAAGAAAGACGGCTCACTCAGACCATGCATTGATTACAAGTGCCTTAATCAGATCACAGTTAAAAATAAGTATCCTCTTCCCCTCCTCACGTCAGCTTTTGAACCGGTTCAGGGCGCCACAGTGTTCACTAAACTGGATTTACGAAATGCTTACCATCTTGTGCGCATCCGCGAAGGGGACGAATGGAAAACAGCGTTCAAAACCCCGTTGGGCCATTTTGAATATCTAGTCATGCCATTTGGTCTGACAAACGCTCCAGCGGTTTTTCAATCCCTCATCAATGACGTGCTGCGTGATTTTCTGGATCAGTTTGTGTTCGTTTACCTGGATGACATTTTGATCTTCTCTAAGAACATAACTGAACACAAACAGCATGTCAGATTGGTCCTACAACGTCTTCTTGAAAATAGTTTGTACGTTAAGGCAGAAAAGTGCGAATTTCATGTGCCTTCCATCTCGTTCCTGGGGTTCATCTTGGAGAGCGGGCAGGTGAAGCCGGATCCGGAGAGGATTCGTGCAGTTCTGGATTGGCCGACTCCCTCCTCCCGGAAACAGTTGCAACGTTTTTTAGGGTTTGCTAACTTTTATCGGAGGTTTATCCGGAACTACAGTCAAACTGCAGCCCCCATGACAAGCCTCACATCCACCAAGATCCAGTTTACCTGGACTCCTGAAGCAGAAGCAGCTTTCTCGGCTCTGAAGGAGAAGTTTGCTAGCGCTCCTGTTCTGATCCAGCCGGATCCCTCTCAGCAGTTCACGTTGGAGGTGGATGCTTCTGACTCGGGGGTTGGAGCGGTCTTGTCTCAGGTCTCGCTCTCTGATCACAAACTGCATCCATGCGCCTTTTTTTCTCGCCGGCTGTCGCCTTCAGAGAGAAACTATGACGTAGGGGATCGGGAATTGTTAGCTATTAAAATGGCTTTTGAGGAGTGGCGCCATTGGCTGGAGGGGGCTGAGCTCCCGATCGTGGTGTGGACAGATCATAAAAACTTGTCCTACCTGCAGACGGCCAAGAGGTTGAACCCTCGGCAATCCAGATGGTCTCTTTTCTTTTCGAGATTCAACTTTCTTATTTCTTACAGACCCGGCTCGAAGAATGTGAAACCTGATGCCCTCTCTCGACAATTCTCCTCTGATGAGGGTGACCCTGTTGTGGACACCATAGTGCCGCGGTCATGTATTATGGGGGCGGTTTCCTGGGACATCTCCGACCTGGTCCTCAGAGCTCAGCAGTCCGATCCTGATCCGGGTACCGGTCCTTCGGGCCGCACTTATGTTCCCTTTTCTGTTCGCTCCCGGTTAATTCAATGGGCCCACGCTTCTCGTTTTTCTGGCCATCCCGGCACCAGTCGAACCACAGCATTAATCAGACGCTCCTTCTGGTGGCCATCCCTTAACAAGGATGTTAAGGATTATGTGTTGGCCTGTCCTACCTGTGCTAAAAACAAGTCTCACCATCAACCTCCCAGTGGTCTCTTGCAGCCCTTACCTGTTCCAGGACGTCCTTGGTCGCACATCGCCCTCGATTTCGTTACCTGTCTGCCTCCTTCTAAGGGGTTCACAGTCATACTTACCATTGTTGATCGGTTCTCCAAAGCCTGTCATCTGGTGCCCCTTAGGAAATTGCCCACTGCCATGGAAACTGCTCTGTTGCTGGTTAAACACGTTTTTAGGCTTCATGGGATTCCTACAGAAATCTTGTCTGACCGGGGTCCCCAGTTCATCTCCAAGGTATGGAAAGGTTTTTGTGGTGCGCTTGGGGCAAAAGTGTCTTTGTCTTCTGGTTTTCACCCTCAGACTAATGGGCAGACCGAGCGTATGAATCAGGAGATGGAATCTACACTTCGTTGTATGTGCTCCTCCAACCCCTCATCATGGTCCTCCCATCTGCCCTGGGTGGAGTATGCCCATAACGGCCACGTTTCCTCTGCTTCTGGTCTGTCTCCGTTTGAGTGTTCACTGGGTTATCAGCCTCCTCTTCTCCCTTCAGACGAACCTCAGAATGCCGTCACTTCAGTTCAACACCATATCCGGAAGTGTCAGCGCATCTGGAAGGAGGCTGCTGCAGCTTTAAATCGGACCGCTGCCCAGAACCGCCGTTTTGCCGATAGAAAAAGGAAACCAGCCCCTGTTTATAGCCCAGGTCAGAAGGTGTGGCTTTCGGCTAGGGACATTCCCCTCAAAGCCGCTCCAAAGAAACTGTCTCCAAAGTTTTTGGGTCCTTTTGAGATCCAGGCCGTTGTGAACCCCTCTGCGGTTAGACTCAAGCTCCCATCTTCTCTCAGGGTCCATCCAGTTTTTCATGTTTCTATGCTCAAGCCTGTGAAGTCTTCCCCACTTTGCCCCCCTATTAGTCCTCCCCCTTCTGCCCGTCACATCGATGGGGGCCCAGCCTACACTATTAATAAAATACTGGATGTCCGTCGACGGGGCAGGGGTTTCCAGTACCTTGTGGATTGGAAGGGTTACGGCCCTGAGGAGCGCTCCTGGGTTCCTAGGTCATTTATTTTAGATGAGTCTGTTCTTAGAAGATTTCACGCCTCCAGGGATTCGGGGTCGTCCAGACCGCCAAGTGGCGGTCATTGAGGGAGGGGTACTGTTAGGATTCGGGTTAGTGTGAGCGATCTTTCCTATAGAGGATCTTCGGGGGAGAATTCTGACAGGTTGGCGCACCGGTGGCTGATTCCAGTGATTGCCTGGAAGGCCTTTTTAAGAAGCAGTGGAGCAGCCAGTCAACGCTCGATGGTCCCACTCGTTGGTCAGAGCCTAACCAGAGTTCATGTCAAAGCTATTGTTTGAGACTTCATGTAACACTGTGTCTTTCCCCAGGAAACGCTGAGCTGCCTAAATCAAGCCTGAATTCTGAGATCTGCCAGGATCGAACCTCACCGCCTGCCGCTCTCCTCCCCTCTCCATCTCTGATCCTTGGAACGCTCCCGGATCCAAGCCCTTCCCTCCCTGCAACCACCATCCGAAACAACAAACCAGAGCTGACCTGCCTTCAGATTTTCCGGAGCACTATCTAACCGTGCTTTGAAACTTATTAAAACTCTCATTGAACAGTGATCCCGAGTATTGTCGTGTGAACTTGCATGTGGGTCAAGAAACTGAAATCCAACATGACAAAAAGCTGAATGTTTCTGACCAAAACAGTTTTTATTTCAAGGAAAACACTGATTGATTATTTCTGTTTTAACAATCTTTTGCTACTTTCTCTGCTTGTTTTGTCATTTTGGATAGGAGATAATTTAAACAAATTAAAGCAAAAACAATGAGTCACTTTGAACAGGTTAGGATAAGTCTATAGATCAGTGGTTCTTAACCTGGGTTCTATTGAACCCCAGGGGTTCGGCGGAGCCTCTGCCACAGAGGTAAAGACACACTAGTGTAAAGTCGTGATGACGCCCAGCTTTGCTGTCACTACTGCAGAGGATCACGTTACATTGCTTAGCCAACCAGAGCTGCGGAGGGAGGAGCTCTGATTGGAGGAGCTCCACTCTCGGCAGGGATTTGAACTTGTGTCTTTAATTACTTCAGCAAAACTCACGTTTTTACCAAAGTCTGTAGTCTAAATCTGCTCCTTAGTCACATCTTTTCAGGGTTGGTGCTGCCTCTAGTGGCGTGGGGGTGGTAACACAACTAATACATTTATTAAATCAGAATACCGCAAAGTATTTTGTGTGTCAGTGGGGTTGGGGGGTGAGTGGGGGGGTTGGAATAAGAAGGGTTCAGTGAATGCGCATATGCAACTGGGGGGTTCGGTACCTCAAAAAAGGTTAAGAACCACTGATCTATGGCCTACACAAAACATGATCTTTAATTTTTTATATAAAATCACTCTTAGATAATGAGATTTCATGGTCTCTTAATGTCATTTTAAATCTAAATAATCTGCTGCTGGCCACGCCCCCAACTCAACGTTAACATCTCTTGTAGAAATCTCTGCAGACAGATTCTCAATTATACAACCATACATCTTTGAAAAGCAGAAGTGGAGCCTCCTGCACAACCAACAAGAATGCAACAAGTGGTTTCTGGGTGGCAAATTAACAAAAGCACACTAATCTTTTCCAGCAGCTATTGTACAACAAATACAAAGAGAAAACCAGCTCACCAAACATGCTGGAATTCAGCTCTGGTTGCTAGGTAACCGGCAGAATTCCACTGAAGTTGCTAGGTAACGGTGCAGTGTGGCTTAATTATTAGGAGGTTTTTGAAGTGACTCATTTTCCAGACAGAAAATTTGTTGCCAAAAAGCAGCTGTTTTTGTGTTTAGAAGCAGTAAAGACACAAATGGAACCATGAAAAAGGTCTAAAATGTCAATTTTGCATAATAGTTCCCCTTAAAAGTTAAATAATGCAATCAAACTTTATGCAATAATAATCTCCACCTAGTCTTAAGATTACAAAAACTGTTCTGCTACATTTTAAATAACTGTTGAGGGAAATCAGAAAATTAAAACGTAAACACATTACAGTTATTTAACAGGCTGGTGAACATTATTTTAATATTTAGTTTCTTGCTAATAGATGAAATATCCAGTTTGTTTGTGACTGAAGAGAGAAAAGTAATGTTGCTTCTTTCGAGGTAATTATTGAATAAAAGCAAAGGTTTGAAAAAAAGATGTATTGGAGTTTTTTTGTGTGTTTTTTTTTTTTTGCCAATCAACCAGTCAGCCGTTTTAAAGAGCTCAGTGAAGGGAAGAGAGATCTGCAGCTAAAAATCCATACATGCAACACCAATTGTCTGCTTCAAAAGGAGCATCTGTAAAGGAAAATACCCGTCATTTTCCTCATGGGAGGCCTGGTTACTGTAAAAGCCTCCATTGTTCCCAAACACAGACTCCTCTGATGCTCTTCAGGAAAAAGAAAGTGTGATCCGCCTCCAGTCCGACGTAAATGTCGGACTGGATTTGTCTCGGCCGGTCGGATGAGACGCAGGTCAAAAGGCTTTCATTAGCGTCTAAACACTAATAAAAGAAATTTCCATTTTCATACGAGTGACATCCAGGTCAGAGGTTAGAGGTTCATTTCTGCAAACTGGGCAGTAAAAATGTAATCATCTAATCCTGTTTCACACATATTAACTAATAAATTAGCTTTATTAGTGCTAATCATAAACAGTTCCACTAATGCTAAAGCTAGTAGACTGAAATGGTACTTAGCAGAAACCAATGATAAAAAAAGTTTGCTCTTCTATTATTGGACTTTATTCAACTGAAAGTTTAAAAGATTATAGCTTTATTATTTATACAGGAAATTTTATTTAGGGTAAGCTAAGTGCGCTAAATGTTTTCAAAGCTAGCAAGAATGCTAAAGTGCTGCTATTAGCCGAAATGTGGCTACAACTGCAGGCTGGTTTGAGTAGTTTTTGCTTATAATTAAATCATGACTAAACAATATGTTCTTTGTTTGCTACTGATATTGGCTTCATGATCTGAAACATTAATTAACAGAGGATATCTGAAAATAGCAAATAAAACCAGTTTAAAATGTATGATAGTGAAATATGATTTTGCAAACTGAATCTGTAGCAGCTTTAAATCAAAGATTTCAGCCTGGAAACTGGGAAATGTTAATTTTTCAAGTTTTTTTGAGCAGCAGTTAAATAACCGCCGCTGTATAATTTTACCAGCCAATTAACACGTCTTTCATCCAGAAGCTTTGAACCAAACGTCGCTCAGCCAGAGGGAAGCAGGACCTTCATGAAGCCGCGGGGTGCAGGTTTCCCGTCGGCAAATCGGCCATTAAATGCACTTTCAGTCAGGCAGGTGAGCGAACACCTGTCAGCGCCTTTGTCCACTGTAAAAACCTACATGAACTCCCACTGATTAAATGTTAACTTTTTGATGTAAAATGTTTGGTGAAGTTACCTGCAGAGACTCTGTGGAGAAAGATCTTATTATTACAGCGTAAAATTATTATTTTCACAAAAACCTTTTCAGTGTTAAACGGTTTAAACAGTTTGTTTAGAGTGGAATCGCTAAGTTTACATAGCAGTCTCTCTTTTCTTTCTGAAACATTTGTTTTTAATTTACAACTGGTGATGTTTAGTGGAAACAATCAGGAAGTTGAGTTGGGCAGATATTACCAAAATAGTGATAATATTGATACCGGTATCAGAATCAGATCATTAACATTGTGATAAGATCAATACTTCAGTTTTAAATTCCCTATTGAAATTTTATTTTTTCTGAAAATTGCAGTTTCTAAACTCTACCTCACAAAACATTATATTTTAATTTGCTCAAATATTTTTTGGATTGTGTTTATAAAATATTTACTCTTAATCATGTTAAAATGTCTTTAAACTATTTTGTAGACAGCTATAGATTTTGTCCAAGTGGTTTCTGGATGGTAAGTCAACAATAAAACACAAGTTTGTGTTTTTAAGCAGAAATTGAACAGCTGACCAAAAGTGCTGGAACTTCGCTGGGGTTTGCTGGGTTACGGGGTTGGACTTTTAAGGGTAACTATTTTTTGTCAATTTTATCTGAAGCATAAAATCAATCATTTGGGTCACAACATCATCCTTTTATGTTTAAAAAATGTCAATAAATATAGATTATAATCACACGGGAGCTTAAAAGCTGTTTTATTCTCATTTAACTAGGAATAAGATGGAGGAATGACTGAATATTGAAACACTGGAGGTGACAGAAACCATATTCCTGGTTTGAACCCACGTCTCAACGGTCCTGCATGTTTATCCTGATCTCAGCTCATTTCTGCTCCTTGTTGTTTCTGATGTTTTCCTGAAGGTTTTTCCTCCAGAGGCTTCAGTCCCAGATGCTCATCGTCCAGGATTCAGTTTATCCTCCAGAGAAACAGCTGATGAAGCTCTAAATCGAGCTAAAACATCCAGGGTTCTGCAGCCATCAAACTTTAGTTTTATTTTCAGTTAAACGGTTTTATTATCTTCCTGTTTATTTATGCTACCTGCTCTCTGTCAAACACCTGATTGCTTCTCCTCTTTTCGTTGTTTTGAATGTTTGGCAAAGTAACTTTTGGATTTAAAGGCGACTTATAATTCAAAAATTCACATTTTGCACATTTTTGTACTTAAATTTGGGTTTCTACTGATTCCAAAAATCTAAGTTTTTTTGTGTCTGGAAAATGAGTCATTTCAAAAACCTCCCAATTGTTAAATCGCATTCGACAGGCACTGCGCCGTTACTTTGCAACCCCAGTGGAGTTCCACATGTTATCTAGCAACCCCAGTGAAGTTCCATCCGTTACTTAGCAACCTACGCAGTGCTTCAACACATTTGTTCAGCTGCTATGTATGCGCTGTACTATGACTGCTGGAAAATAAACCAGAAACCACTTGCTACATTCTTGTCGGTCGTACTGGAGGCTCCACTTCTGCTTTTCAAACATGTATGGTTGTATAGTTGTGCATCTGTTTGCAGCCATTTTCATGTGACACAACTTATTTGGATTTAAAGTGACAAAATGCCCTAAAACAACTCAAAATGCAGAACTGAGTAAAATCTCATTATCCAATAATGACTTTGTGTAAAAACAATGTAATGAACATGTTTTGAATAGGCCATAGACCTTTAATGTCTTCCTTTCTAACAAAAGCCAAAGCAAAAAGTCACTGTGCATTGTTCTCTTTCTCTCTGTAAGTCTATTAAGTCACTATAGCAACAGGTTATCTAAGCGTCAGTGTCTGACAGGCTCAAGCAGTTTTAAAAAATCTTAGACTAACAAAAGGAACAAATATGGATCGTCTGTAGACCATCAGTATCCACACTGTGGTTCGGACGACAGACAATATTTACTCGATTCTCTGTCAGTTTGACCTTTTCTGACAGAAATCATCTCACAGAGTCTGACACTTTAAGGCAGTTTGATCTGTGTCTAAATGTGTTACCTGCAGCAGCATGCTTCACGGTCTGAACTTAATGAAACCGGCGGTGAAGATCGTCTCCAGGTGCGATCCAAGCAGGCAGCCACTGAGCTCAGCAGGATAGGCCGACCAATCACAGCCCGGCTGCTTAATTTACACCTGAACTACTGAAACTGTTCACCTTCTGCTTCTGTCCTTCACTTTTTTGGAAAGTTAAACATTCCTGGTTCAGTTTCTAGTGGAAGTTCTTCTGATCAACCTCAATTAGTCTCAGATTAGAAATTGATTAAAAATTATATCTTTAATTAACTTCATTCAGTTCCATCATTTGTCTGCAGTGTGATCATAGCCTTAGTGTTACTGCTGACGCTAGAAAAGATGCTTACAGTGGAATAATGCTTTAACTGCTACAAACGGATCCATCCTAATCCTCTGCACTGCATGTCGGCTTTTATCTTCATGAGGGACATTTGGTTCATCCAGAGATGGATTCACAAGGTGAACAAATTAGGAATTAATCCAACTTTAAATCCGAATATCATGTAGTATGTGTGAGGAGATTATTTCTTGGGCAGTTGGAGATGCAGAGACGTTATTTACTGTAGATAAATTGTGCTAAAGGGACACGCTGCTAATTAAAGATCCTATAAACACAAATATAGTCAAACATTTCCTGTAATCCAGGTTAAAACCTTACATCATTGAGCTCACCTTGACTGATAAACACCCTGCCTTTCAAAATAAAACCCCAAAACAAATGCAAATCTGTTCAGAAGTTTCCTCTAGACAATAAAATAAACAAGCTGCTTAAACAAACTGCTCTTAAACTATGTTAAATTAAATTGTTTTGCAAGATTCAAACAACTTGGAGACTATAAACATGTGCAAACAGATTTAGGAGTAAATATTTCTGATTAGCTTTAAGCTAAATCTGATTCTTTTCATTTCCGAATCTTTTTCTCCTTAAGACGAAAAGTTTTTGCTTTCAGACGTCAGTCTAACAGGAGATGAAAATGAACTAATTGTGCAGGGCATTCTGGGAAAATACAACCCAAACAAACATGCTAGCTTAGTGCTAGCGGGAGAAATGTCTTGAGAAATAAACCATTGAAATCTGACGCTACTCCATTTTTGTTTACGTTTCATTAAGAAGGAAGTTGCGCTCAGCGTCTTCTTCAGTGGTTTTTGTGTCATTTCTTTCTTAATGCAGTGCCCCCACAGGTGAGGAGGGGGACAGTATTTTGAATTAGGTTGTATTGTTTGACACTGCAGTGTGAAAAAGAACTGCAGCAGCTGAAAATGTAAGAAATGTACAAGACTATGGTTGGAAAAGAGCGTTAGCCTTGCTACAAAAGACGTTATTAGCTAGCATCCGAGGCTGCAATCTGTGACGCCATCTTGGACCAAGATGGTTGAAGGCAGACGGACTTTAATTAGGCAGCTGAATATGAATATTTTAACATTTTCAAGACAGTAAAGTTGAGGACATTTCTGCAGCAACATTTTGTTTTTATAATCTGCTTCTTAAACTCTACTGCACCGTTTTCCACACAATCTGGTAAAAGGGTGGAATAAAACCGATGAAAAATGGCTCCTGAGCAGCAACAATTAAGATAAAAAGAGAATATAAAAATGCTCCATAATTGACTTCCCTGCCGCTTTGCATTCTGACTCAGCTTGCTCTTTCATTTCGGCTTTATTTTGCAAGTACCCTTTAAAGCTAGATCTTGAAAATATGCACTTTACCTAAAGAGAAGAAATAAATGGACAGATACGTGTTCAATAACTACCCAACAAAAAAAACGTGACAAGCTTTTAGTGGCCATGGTTACAGCGAATTGCGTGAATCAGTCGACCAGAAGCGAGGAAAGAGACATTTAGAGGAAATTGGTCGGGTGGTAAGTTTCTGAGCAGCAAAATTAAATATGATGAAATTCACATTACAGGTTAGATGCATTTATTTCACAATGCTTAGCTTCCGGAAAGCTGAAAACAAAGCCTGGATAACCTGCAAAAAACCCAAATTTACTGGGTTGTAACCATAAAAATAATTTATACAAATAATAAAGGAAAACCTGCTCTGTTATATTTATTTTATTCAGATTTCAGATTGAAATAGTGACTTTGATTCATAAAGTCTGATTTAACCCTCATTTGTTCACTCAGATTAAAACCAAAGCAGTTCATTAAAAATATAATCTGCTTCTAAATGAACCAGTTCAACTAATAAGTTCTCATATCTTAGTTGAATATGTCACCTAAACATATTATCTTATTGACCTAAAACCGCATAATTACTTCAAAACATCTGGACTGAGACAAAATGTCTCAAAGTTTTCAAGTGGCATTATAAACAAGATACTGATACCCTACTACGTAGGGCTAACACTGTTAGCAGCAGCTAAATTAGCAGGAGCTAACTAAGGGCTGGACAATAAATCAATAACAAATATATATATATATATATATATATATATATATATATATATATATATATATATATATATATATATCACAAAAAATGTGATTAATATCAATAGTTGATATGTCTAGCATAAAATTCAATATGGAAAATATTCACTGAACTCCAGTTCAATGCACTGCTTTGCATTCTGGGAGATGTAGGCAGCAGTTTAAGGTTTCTCCTCAAAACGGCTTAAAAATAAAAAACAACAGAGTGGAAACTGTGGATAAAACAGGAACCATCATGTCACCAGTTTAGACATTTAAAACAAAAATCTAATCAATAATTATCGATATTGGCTGATATGAAATATTTATATTGTGAAAAGTTTGTCAGCCATATAGTATGGCCCTAAGCTAACACCATTAGCTATTTCTAACACAGTTAGCAGGAGCTAACACAACTAGCATCATTAGCAAGATGTAACACTATTAGCAGAATGAAAACTATCAATAGGAGCTAGCACCATTAGTAGAAGTAGAATCATTTGCTAGAGCTAACACCACTGGCATGAGTTAAAACCATTAGCTAGATCTAACATGTTAGCAGGAGCTAAAGCCACTAGCAGGAGCTAACCTCATTATTAGGAGGTAACACTATATGTAGGATCTAACGCTAATGTGGCAATAAAACATCTTTAAGTTTCTAACAAACCGTTAACTCTTTGCAGCGCAGAAACCGGGTTTTGTAACCGATCTGCTCCTTTTCCTCCATTCAACCTTCCTCTTTTTTATTTCTCCTCATCATTTCTTCACAGTCTTCCATCTCAACACAATCCACTTCAAACTGTAAGGATTAAACACTTATGGTGCAACAATTACTGTTCTGGCTGGCCGGTGCTAGCGCTGTTAGCACTTAGCTTACATAACCTGCATCATCTGTCACAATAACACATTCGGCTGGACGATAAATTTATAGCAATAAACGATAACATTGTTGTTTTGAGACTATTTTCAATGATGTATTGGCATAACAATGCAAGGACACATTCAGAAAGATCAATAAACTTTAAATTTTAATTAATATTTAACACTGGAACTGGAAGACATTTTAAATATTCAAATTAAATAATATAACATGTCGTAGTTGAGACTGAAGCACCAGAGGAAACAATAAATCCTGCAAATGGGAAGGATTGAACTGATAATTTAATTTGATTAATTGATTTATCATTTATTGTGACGTCTGTGTGACAATATTTTGTTTAAATCTATAGAAACTGTATTTTTACTGTTTATTTTTCCCTTCTGAATGAAAAACGTTTCTCCAATAATCATTTCAATCAACTTTCCGCCTTGACATCAGAGCATTTTAAGCCATAACTTGGTGATTTTCTCCGACACGTCGGGAGGACATAACCTTTTTTAAACGTAAACATGAGAGCCGGAGTTGTTAGCGGGCGGAGAGCGGCCGCCCTCGCAGAAAGCGACGGCGGCAATCAGCTGGAGGAGGAAGAAGGGCCTGGAGAGCGGCGCTCGTCGGCGCTGAACAGCCTTTTGTGTCGCCTCTGATTGAGCCGCGACACTCAGAAGACGCTGGGTAATTGTGCTGCCGTCTCAGTTAGCGGCGTGTGGGTCCAGGAGAGCGCGGCCAAGTGATGGGAGTGTGTTTGTGCAAGTCAAGGGCCTGAAGATGTCGATGCAATGAGGCTCATCAGGAAAGGAGAAAACGTGACGATGGGGGAATCTGAGGAGGGAGGATCCAGTTCTGCACAATAATCTGATTTTATTGTAACAGAATGAAGAAATGATGCCAAACCCGACTTCTGCTGTGCAAGTCTTCATGCAGACACAATTAGAGAATCATTAAAAACTAAAATTAGCTAAAAAGCTGAAGATTATATGGTACATAAGTTATCAACAGTTATTTTGTGGTATCATAACAAAAAATAACAAATATTATGAACATTATAAAATGAGCAGAATTCTTGTGTATAATCCTTACAAAATAAAATAAAAAATAATGGTAGTAGTTAAAGTATTAATCATGATATAATCATTTTAATAGCCCTTAATATAATTATAACATAATAATTGTTACAAAATAATAATATAACAATAAATGACTAAAAATTGTTAATATAATAATACTTAGTATTAATATTATAAAATAAAATAATATTCCTTATTATGATTACAAATTGGTCACAATTATAAAAAATATTAAAGTATAATTATAAATTATGACTTTAAAAAACTAATATTAAGAATATTAGTAGAAGTCACAATAATAATACATTCTTATATACCTTAATATAATTACAAATTGCTAAATTAATTACAAAAAATATTGGATAATTTTTAAGAAATATCATTAGTTGCAGTAATATTCATATTCCAAGGTTTTTGTGCTCACCACAGCACAGAGACGGCCTAGTCAAAGTGTTCAATGACATCCATATAAATACAGACTGTGGGAGAACCACAGTGCTGGTTCTGTTGGACCTCAGTGCAGCTTTTGACACTGTTGACCACAACATTTTACTGAATCGGCTGGAGACTTGGGTCGGACTCTCCGGTCCGGTGCTCCACTGGTTTGAATCCTACATAAAGAACAGGGACTTCTTTGTTTCAATAGGAAACTTCTCATCAGAGAGGTCAAAGGTCACATGTGGGGAACCCCAAGGTTCAATCCTAGGACCCCTTCTCTTCAATATTTATATGCTCCCACTGGCTCAGGTTATAACAGGAAATAAGCTACAATAACTACGTGGATGATACACAGCTCTACATCACGATGTCACCAGGTGACCTTTGACCCCATCCAGTCACTGAATAGATGCTTAGAACAGATCAATGTGTGGATGAGACAAAACTTTCTCCAGCTGAACAGAAACAAAACTGAAGTTATTATCTTTGGACCTAAAGAGGAACGAACCAGAGTCGATGCGCAGCTTCAGTTACTACAACTACAAACCAGCGATCAGCCCGAAACCTGGGAGTAGTGATGACCTCTGACCTGAACCTTCAGAGTCACATCAAATCAGTCACAAAGTCTCTATTCTATCATCTGAAGAACATCTCCAGGATTAGAGGACTAATGTCTCAGATCTAGAGAAGCTCATCCATGTTTATCTTTAGCTGTATTGATTTACTGCAACAGCGTCTTCACTGGTCTGACTAATAAATCAATCAAACAGCTGCAGCTGATCCAGAAGCTGCTGCTGCTGCTGTTCTGACTAAAACCAGGAAGATGGAGACATAACACCAGTTTTAAAGTCTCTACACTGGCTCCCTGTAGCTCAAGAATAGACTTTAAAATACTGTTGTTGGTTTATAAATCACTGAACGGTTTATCACCACAATACCTTAAAGATCTGTTATTGCAGTACCAACCGTCTGGACCCCTCAGATCTTCTGGTTCTGGTTCTGCTCTGCATCCCCAGAACCAGAACGAGACGAGGAGAAGCAGCTTTCAGCTTCTACGCACCACAGATTTGGAACAAACTTCCAGAAAACTGTAAATCAGCTGAAACATACTGAGTGTCTTTAAATCTCAAATTAAAACCCACCTGTTTAGAGTTGCTTATGGATAGACTGAATGTTTTTACTTTTAATAATGATTTTAACTCTAAATCTTTTTCAAACTCTGTCTTGTTCTGTTTTTATTTTTATTCCAAATTGTGAAAAGCACTTTGAAATGCCTTGAATCCTTGTAAGATACAAAAACTCTGAGGTTTGAATCCTTGTATGATGTCGAGGTTTGAGATGTTTTAAAATGTTTTCACTTTTAAGTTTTACTTTTAATAATGTTTCTATCTTCTAATCTTTTTCAATATCTGTCTATTTCTGTTTTCATTTCCATTTTAAATGGTGTAAAGCACTTTGAAATGCCTTGCTGCTGAAATGTGCTATACAAATAAAATTTGATTGATTGATTGATTGATTCCTTATTCTTAATTAGAAAATTATTATAAGAATAAATATATTTTTAAATGTAATTATTATTATTAAGTCTGAGGAAACTGAATAATAATGATAAAATTAGATTACATAAATGTAATGAAAATACTTTTAATAATCTGTGTGTGAATGTAAAGTTTAGTGGAAGGAAAAATTGAGTTATGACAAAAGTTCCCAGCAACATAGTTGATCATGGCAGCCTTCCTCAAGGTCAACTTACAACAAAAAATGTTAATATTTAATCCAGTTTTTTCCTCTAAACAAACATTTATGTATTTATCTTCATATAAAATATGCAGACATACTTTTATGTTTTTTCCTTCAAGTGTTCAAGTGATCTTAACCTATCTGAAGGATCTTTAAAATTTAAATCTGGCAGTTTTAATGCTAATTTTCAGTCTAAACCTGATAATTATTATGGAAATGTTTTAATTTGTTAAACTGTTTAAATCAGTATCTGATAAATCAGCAGACAGTAAAGAAGCTCCGAGGCGATTTAAACAGACGGAGAGTTCAGTCCGACCTCCTTTCCTTTTGTGTTTCTGCTATTTTCTGTCAGTTTTCAGTCAGAACCCATCTGCCGATCACTGGGCGTCGCTTGTGGGTGGGAGAAGAAAAAATGCAGCCGGTAGCAGGTCTGGGTCTCGTTTTGGTCTCGATAGTAAAGCTGTGGGCAGAAAGCCGATAGCTGAATCCATACGGAGATCTGAAACTGGCAGCAAGGATCTATAAAACCATGAAAATAACAAATCCTGCCAATATGGAGGACTTTTATTTAAACAAATAAATGTACTGAGAACATAAAATATCACAGTTTAAATGAGAAAATCATCAGATTTAGCTACTGAATAGTTGCTGAAAGCACCACTAGTTGCTACATTCCTGTAAAAATGTTTTTGTTCTCTCACATTTCTTACAAATTTAGTCAAATATATCCCAAGAATATACAAAAAACTATTTTAAATTCATGAATAAATCAATAAAACAATCAATAGTGACCCAAACAAACCTGATTCTGAGTGAAATATTAATTTCCCACTAAACATAATAAACAAAATTTTCCCATTTTTGGAGTAAAATCTACAATGAGCTCTTTTTGATAAATGATAAAAAGTCTTTTACAATATGGAGGATGGATTTTGGCCTCACTCTGCTTTGCTTAATTGTAAATGTCAGTAAATTTAGCTGAAATGACAATTCTTTAAAACTTCAGTAAAATACTAATTTCATTAATAACGTTCACTGCTAGCCAAATTAATGCTGGTTAATAACCGAAACATCCAGAAAGGTCACTGGGATAACTTAACACTGAAAGAAGTAGTTATAAATAAAATTGACTTAAATTCAGTAAATCTTCCTGAAATTTTCTGAAAATGTATTGGTGGATAATATTAATTGTTAATGACTGCAAAATTAACAGTGATCAACTGCAATATATTGAACCTGAAAATAGTAGTAATAAATAAAGAAAATACTAAAACTCAACTAAAGAAAATCAGATGTTTTCATGTTTGGGGGGTTAAAGGTGCCCACCTTGGCCCTCTGATAAATTTGGACTAGAACCACCACTGTATAGAGGTTTTTTTTTTTTTTTAAAGTAGCTGAAGTTAATGTGTCTTGTTTCTAGGAGATGGAACTTTTAATTGTTGTGGCTTCTTTAATGTACGACTGACTTACGGAGCTCCAATCAGGCCTACATTTCTAAAGTCAGACGGGAGATTTCCATGTGTTTATTTATGAATCAAGTGATTTAGAAGGAGAATTTAACCAAAATCGGAAACAGAATCTTTTTCCAGTTTAAGAAGGTTGAAAAAGTCTAAAAACATTTAGAGTGAATGTAAAAAAGCCTGACCTATGGAAGATGCTAACATGCCGGCGTTCCTGTGATCCACAGGTCTCTGCTCATTTGTGACATCTGGTCAGATCTGCAGTGGGAAACAGATGGCGACTCCCACCGCCACCATCTGCCTGCGTGAAAATGGGCCGCCGCGGGTTGCCAGGTCTGCGCCACATCCAGCCGATGGCAGGACACTTTATGTTTTAGAAAGAAGCGAATAAGAGAGAAAAATCAGTGAAGGAGCTGAAGAAAATGAAACAAGTGATTAGAAACATAACTAGATAGTTTTTACTTCATGTTTGTCTCCATCATTTATTTTCAGGTTTTGCACTGCAGTCTCAGAATTCAGACTTTTTAAAAATTATGATGATTTTCCCACAATTTTGACTTTATTCTTGCTGTTATTCTTTTCAGTGGACCTAATTCTCTTTACTGTATGGAATAAGTACAAAGTTTAAACTTTCTAATTTAATGACTCAAATAAACTTACCTCTTAGTTGCTACTGTTTCTATTTCCCACAAAATTGCACAATTTAATGTTTAGAAAATAATTTTTTTGATTCTTAGAAAAATTTACTTTTTGATACAAATTTTAGTGTATTTTGGCCATATTGAAATTGGTTTATTTCATAAAGCTGCAATGGAAACACTTTTTTCACATAAGGAATCACATGATAAACAACAGGATGTTACTACTTTTGGAAACTACGAACCAGACTACAGGAAGTAGTTGGAGGATGATAAGCCAGCAGGCTTATCATCCTCCAACTGGAGGATGTTTGGTTGCATAAACAACCAAACATCCATGTGTGATTTTAATCACATTTCTTATTGTAAAATTGTGTTTTTTCCAGAAAATGTTACATTTGTAATGGAAACGCAGTGAGTAATTTGTAATTTATTAAATTTATTAAAGAGAAATATCTGTAAAAAGCTCTAGTCTTGAACAGAGATGACAATTATTGTGTTACATTTTTTTTGGCAGATTTCTGGAAACAGAAACATTTGAAGAGATTTCCTCACCATGCTGTTTATTCTCTTTCTTGTAGTTGTATCTCTGCCCAGCAGCTGTTCGCTGATCATCGTCCTCGACCCCAATCTACTCCGAGACCTCGGCAACGTCATCGAATCTGAAGCTGAAGATTTAAATATGACCGAGTTCTGGAGACCCGAAACGTTCCCGATTGATCCGATATGTCAGCTTATCCAGGCTGCAGCCGCTGCACCAGGCGTCACTTTCACCCCATCAATATAAATGCAAATCTGGCGAGAGCCGCGTGGCTTACGACTGGCAAACAGTCGCCTGCCTGTGAAACACAGAGAAAGGTCAGCAGCTCGTTAAGTTTGACTGATTGCAATGCGCTGAATTTAGAGCCGCCGTCGTACCTTAAAGTGCAAACGTTTCACTGGATCTTTTCTTGACATTTTTGCCCGACACGAGGACGTCAGCAGTTCACTTGAACAATTCCATTCATTTTTTACCTAACCAGGAGCAGCAGAGTGAATTTGGATGGTCAAAATGAAGCCTTTGGTTAAAGCAAGTGTAACAGGTTTGCTTTGTTTTTACAGCCATCGTCTGACTTTAATCTGGTGAAGTTTGAAGAGAATCACTTTTGTTTATTCCAAGACCTTTAAGTTACGTTTCTTTGGTTTTTTTATTGCAAAGAAGTTACAAAAACCCTGCAGTGTTCAGTTTCTCCTGCCGTTTATGCCATGCTGCGCATCATTTCCTCGTCAGAAGTTCATTCATGTCTGGAATGATTAAACTACAGAAATACAAAAAAGATGATTTTGAAATTAAATATCTAGTTTGGAGCTACATATTTAAGAGTGAGTTACATATTTAGCTTGGTAACTATTTATATTGGAACTAAATATTTAACTTTCTAACAAAGTATTTTGTTTTTTAATTAAATATTTAGTATTTGACTGTGATATTTATAACTTTAGAAGATAGCAAAAGTATGACTTTGAAAAGTAAACCTATTTTTTCCTTTCTGAAACCCTAAAATGACCCAAATGCTGTTATTTTTAATGTGTAACTTTACACCCCATAAAATGAGGCTTATAAACCTGAGAACTGTTTACCAGCACGGTGGAGAAAGCATCATGCTGTGGGCTCATTTCATTGCCAATGTCTCTGCTGCAAAAGTGGTCAGCGTGAATCTTTCTAAGTACAACTTTTGTTCTTAAAAACAATCTGTTTGAAAACAGATGAGTTAAGTCTTTATCATGATGAAGACTTTCTCGTTCTCTGTTTCTCTCTCCAGCCACATGTGAACTGAATGTATTGTTTGTGGTGGAAAATTGACTCCAGAGTCTTTAAATTCGCGTCCAAATGGAGCCGTTTGGTTCAGACAAAACCCAGCGGAGGCTCGGCCTCAGCTTCAATCAAACAGTCTGTTTAAATTGCAGACCTTTCCCCACTTCAGAGATAATTACCCCCATTATTCTATTGATCAAGTGGCACCTGAAAATCCCTTTAATGTTTTACTCTCTTTGTGTTTGGAGCAGCTACGGAGCTCTTGTGTTGTAAAAAGCGAAGGATTATTTTTAAAAACGGCGATTCACCTGCATGCAGGTTTTCCTGCTGAGCCTTGGGTACCGATAAATAACCCGCCTGGAACAAACTTCTCAAACCCTGCAGAGGTTTGTGATCGCCTCATTGGTTTTGCTAACGAATTCACTAATTAGGCAATCAGACAGAAATTAGAGGTCACTGCATGAGGGGTCAATTATTCTCATCTCCTCCTGGGGTGAAGATGAACTTCTTCCTGTGACCTGCAGCAGTAAAATCAACACTGACAGCCAACACACTACTGGAAATTCAAAGAAAACTTTTTCCTTTTTAAGTTTCTAAACTTTGTGTTTCTGTGAAAAACATTGTCAGTGATTTCTGCCTTCCTATTTACTCCAAATTAGGATGAAAATCTATGAATATCTTTGCTACAATCTGTGTCAACATTTTAAACTGACTTATAATAGACAGGTTGAAGAATCAGGTTGGTTTTATTGTGACCAAAGTTGCAACATTTGTTAAATTTTCAGCATCAAAAGATTCAAACCCTTTGAGCAACCTGTTCCCCTCTTGGCCTGTGGGGGCGCTGCACCAAAAACCACAGAAGGAAACAACAAGAAAACCTCTGAAGACACTGAGCACAAATTCATTCTTTACCAAATGGAAGCAAAAATGGAGCGGCATCAAATTTCTCTTTTGTCTTTGGTACAGAACAATGATCCATTCTTCCTGCTAGCACTGAGCTAACAGCTTTTTTTGGCTGTTTTTACCCAGAATGCCCTGCAATTTTCGTCCTGGTCGTGGAACACTGGACCAGCTCTACACCCTCAGCGGGGTCCTGGAGGGTGCATGGGAGTTCGCCCAACCAGTCTACATGTGTTTTGTGGACTTGGAGAAGGCGTTCGACCGTGTCCCTCGGGGGGCCTTGTGGTGGTTCTCTGGGAGTATGGGGTACCGGGCCCTTTGATACGGGCTGTCAGGTCCCTGTATGACCGGTGTCAGAGTCTGGTCCGCATTGCCGGCAGTAAGTCGGGCTCGTTTCCAGTGAGAGTTGGACTCCGCCAAGGCTGCCCTTTGTCACCGATTCTGTTCATTACTTTCATGGACAGAATTTCTAGGCGCAGCCGAGGTGTTGAGGGGATCCGTTTTGGTGGCCTTAGGATCGCATCTCTGCTTTTTGCGGATGATGTGGTCCTGATGGCTTCATCAGATCGTGATCTGCGGCTCTCGCTGAAACGGTTCGCGGCCGAGTGTGAAGCGGCCGGGATGAGGCTCAGTGCCTCCAAATCCGAGGCCATGGTCTTGAGCCGGAAAAGGGTAGAGTGCCTTCTCCGGGTCAGGGGGGTCGTCCTGCCTCAAGTGAAGGAGTTTAAGTATCTGGGATCTTGTTCACGAATGAGGGAAGAAGGGAGCGGGAGATCGACAGGCGGATTGGGGCGGCGTCTGCCGTGAAGCGGCGCTGTACCGGTCCGTCGTGGTGAAGAGAAGCTGAGTCAAAAGGCGAAGCTCTCGATTTACCGGTCGATCTACGTTCCCACCCTCATCTATGGTCATGAGCTTTGGGTCATGACCGAAAGAACGAGATCACGGATACAAGCGGCCGAAATGGGTTTCCTCCGCAGGGTGGCCGGGCTCTCCCTTAGAGAAGGAGAAGCTCGGTCATCCAGGGAGGGACTCAGAGTAGAGCCGCTGCTCCTCCACGTCGAGAGGAGCCAGTTGAGGCTCGGGCATCTGGTCAGGATGCCTCCTGGACGCCTCCCTGGTGAGGAGTTCAGGTCCCACCGGGAGGAGGGGGAGACCCAGGACACGCTGGAGGGACTATGTCTCTCGGCTGGCCTGGGACGCCTTGGGGTTCCCGGAGGAGCTGGAAGAAGTGGCTGGGGAGAGGGAAGTCTGGGCCTCCCTTCTGAAGCTGCTGCCCCCGCGACCCGATCCCGGATAAGCGGAAGAAAATGGATGGATGGATGGATGCCCTGCGATTTAGACAAATTTCACAACAACTCTGTTTAGTTGATTTAATCAAACTCTCGTTCCGGTTCAGTTGGAGAGGTGTGAACGTGTAATTGGACAAAAAAAGCAGTTTGAATTAGCTTTCAGACTGGAGACTGCTCCAAAAGCAGGAAGTGAACTACAGCGCATGGCATTCTGGGTAAATACAACCAAAACAAAGATGCTAGCCACGCGTTGCGGGAGAAATAAAAACCTTCCTATCTGACACCACTCCTTTTGTTTACATTTTGTGAAAGAATGAAGTTTCGCTCAGCATATTTTTTGTAGATTTTTGTTGTTTTCTTCAGTGGTTCTTGGTGCAGCGCCCTCACAGGTAAGGAGTAGAACAGGTTTTTCAGAGATTGGTTGGTTTGACTCAGTTCAGTGTGAATGTGAACTGCAGCATCTGATCAGAGCATGAACAAATCCTTCAGTCCTACATAAAATGTTGATGACTCCCTTTAGTTACAGTAAAGCCAACCTCAGTGGAAAGAGACGAGATCTGGTGAGACCAGATCAAATTTTTTGTTGGTAAACTTATCTTATGGTTTAAAAAAAGGACTGAACTTGATAATTAATGGATTTGTTTTAAAGTGTTCAATTCTAGGCTTTCAAAATAAACACTTTCTGTTATTGTAATGAATAGAAAAGCAGGGCATCTGTCATAGGAACATGCTGCCCCCTACTGGACTGTTTTATACAGGAAGGCAAGAAACTTTTTAAAAAGCCACAAAATAGAGATAAAATAAAATGATTTTAAAAATTAGTAAACAAAATAGTATTAAATATAAATAATAGGAAATAAAACTGTAAATAAATAAATAAGAAATATAACTAAATAAATAAAAAAGACAAAATAAAAGTGTAAATAAATGAGGAAATACAAAAATAAAATTTTAAATAAACAGACTACAGAATAAGATTATTCAGTCATTTGTTCATTCAATAAATGGTATACTTGTCCTTTAAATGTCACCTACTGTGCTCCTGAATGTTTTAAAAGTCTGTGCTGCCATCTGCTGTAGTATGAATGTAATTACAATGCAGATGTTGCTGCTGGCTCAACATTTCATCATAAAATACTGAAAATTTATGATAATTGTATAACTGTGACTCTTAAAAATAACAATTATAGAAATAAAAACTACTGATATTCTGTTTTATAAAATATCTCAGTTATTAAACTCCAGATGCTTTTAACCAGAACTTGGAGCCTAAAAATAAACCAACCACAGGCTGTCACCTCTAACAGCTTCCTGAACGCGGACCGGGCCGCCCTCTGAGCTCTGACTCAGTCAGCCGCACCGCCCCCCCTCTCCGTGTTCGGCTCATATATAACCAGAACCAGAACCGGCTCCAGTCAGGGAACCGCTCAGACATCCAGAGGGAGCAAAGATCAACGGCTCAGACGTCCAGAAAGATAAAACAAGATGAGGCTCAGTCTGCAAACGCTGATAACATGTAAGTCATCTGCTCTGTTATCAGCTCACCCAGATACCTGGATAATATTCAGGTTCATTAGTTTGTTTAAAAGTTTAAATGATGCTGAAAACTATCATAATCTCCTCAGCTGTTTTCAAAAGACTGTTTGAGATTAGAGAAAGTTTAAATTACTGTATAACCTGGATTTCCTGGAGGGAAGCTCCACAGTTCAAAGGTTTTCTCAAAGATTGATTGATTGATAAACAGTAACCACTTTAACTAAAACGGTGGAGGCTGAAGGGAAAACGTTGGTTTGTGGTTTTTAATGGCAGGAAGTGATTTTAGACAAATTTAGAGGCAAAAAAAAAGTTTCATCAGTTTGAAAAGCAATTTCAGACCAAACTGTCAGAGAGAGAGAAACTCTCAGCAGCGTCAGACCGGATCTCAGTTTCCACTTCCTGCACACCAATGCGGCACGTCGAAGAAAAACATCAGCATGGTTTTAGTTACAGACTGAAGCAAAACATGAAGAAACTCCCTAAAAACACTTTTAAAAGGGTGAAAACTAAAAATGTGTTGTTGTGTCATGATAAGTTTTACTGGACGATAAAACGGTTCCAGAAATTATTGTGATAAACGATAATAATATTGTTTTGACTCCATTCTCTATCTGCTGTGCATCTTTGCAACCATTTCGCAAAGAAACAAACAAAACTAAGACGAAGGATTAAGAAAAATATTTTTTAAAAAGTGATAATATTCAAAGAATAAAGTCAGTCATATTTTTAATGGAAGTACTAATACATAAAAAATTACAATCAGGAGTTCCACAGGGCAGCTGTTTGGACCTTTTCCGTTTTCATCATCAAACTGCAGGATAAGTTGAACATCGACCAACAAATGAAACGTATCATCTGTTGCTGATTTTCACAATTATGGATGATGTTTTTTGATGTAAAGCTCTTTGAGTTTCTGGAATGTTCTACACAGATTACAGATTATGTAGAACTAACAGATGGGAATTGTGTTTTTCTTGACTGGTTTTGATTTTTAAATGCTTTTACGTCTCAAAATATAGAATATTGTAGAGAAACGGCTGCACTGTGAACAGGGAAGATAAGTACACCTTTCATCTCAATCAAACTGACAGGTGGGCGGGACTTCTTGTTTTTTGAGGCGGGACTTCCGTTTTCAAGGTTTGGTACACCCTTTCGTCAAAATGACAGGAGGGCGGGACTTCCGGTTTTTGAAGCGGGACTACCGGTTTGGGTATGGGGTGGGATGGGGTCAGTGAGGTGTCCAGAAGCGGGGACACTTATATTTAACTTTTATCTTTGTGCACTTGAAGTGAAACTAACGCATCACTCCCTTTCCAGAATTTGGCCTCGGATCATTGTGGATGCTTTCATTCTTCAGTCTTCAGTCTTTCCTGCTGTTGAATCAACACTGATCTTCTCAGTGCTTCATGCTTTCTCCAAAATAGTAAAGGCTGGTTTAAATACATTTGAAACTCATAGATTGTTTTCTGTAACACTTGCTAGTGTGATACATGTCACTAAAAGTTCTTCAACTGTAAATGTATTTCTTACGAATATGTGACAGGGACTAAACAGGCCTAGGTGAGGCTACTCGTATTTATCTTTCAGCTTTCCCTAAAGTTGAACGTTTTTACGTCGTACAACCACGCTTCAAGAGTTGCTAACAACATAGTGAATTGTTTAGATTTGTTACTTTTAAAATTATCCGCAGCTTTTGCTCCTTGGTCCTAGGATGCTATCTGTTCACCAACAAACAGTACACCTCTTGTAATTGATAAGCTTATAAATGATCAATGCAAATTTTCAGTATGCATTAAGAAAAGGATTATATAGTCAGATTAAGTAAAATATCATTGAACTCAAAGCAATCAAAATATTTACATTTCTCTAACAGATCATTTCTCCTTTTTCATGGATGAACTGTATGAACGGAATGTTTGAAATATACTATGAAAATATTTAATTTTCTGAATCCTGAAAATAAACTTCAGTTGTGAACTGAATGATTAGATTGCTTCTAGACTAAAAAATAAGATAGTTAATTAGTAATCATACTATGGAAATTACTAACAAGAGCTGAACAAACAAGAAACTTGACTACCTCAAGGGATTTGTCACAGTGGAGAATGAACCGTCTGACTTTCTTTATTCATTTATATTTGTTTAGACCCAAAAGGAAAGTTATTAGTTATACTACACAATTCAGAAGGGAAAAAGTTCTTTTAATGAGATCCAATTTTTAAAAAAATGTTTTGGCCAACCTTAAAGGCTCTTCAGCTCGTGGAGTCGTTTCAGTGAAGTTAGCGTTCGTGAAGGGAAACTTGCTCTTGTTCTGCTCAGTCAGAATGTTACTGATGTCAGAAAAATCTGCTGTCATGTCATGAGCTGGAAAAAAATATCAACAAGCATGTTTGCAACAAAAAAAATGTTTCAAGTTTTTACTTAAGACTTACAAAAGTTTCATAATTTTGGTTATACTTGTAGAATTTAAACTGAGGTGACACAGTTGAGTCAATAGTTTGAGAAAGAAGAGATATTAAAGACATGCTACCCTAAATGGCTACAAATGCAACTATTGCTGAAAATGAATCAAGCTCATGTAACATAGTGCAATATTTCACCTCTGCGACACTTTGAGTCATCAAGTTTATCCTTTTTAAAACCCTTGTTATTTGATCAGTTTGATTTCAGAAGAGACAATTACATTTTTATTACAAAAACATAAAATGTACTCATCTTTAAGATGACTAGAAGAAGACTCACTGTGTCACTGAGGGCGATGAGTTCGGCCAAAAGTAAAACATTCAGGATTCCCAAAGCCACACAGAGGCAGAGCCTCTTTGGAGCCGTTCAAACCTTA
The DNA here is from genome assembly GCA_033032245.1 of Poecilia picta. NCBI lineage: Eukaryota > Metazoa > Chordata > Actinopteri > Cyprinodontiformes > Poeciliidae > Poecilia > Poecilia picta. Next base: position 3,723,923 of record CM065364.1, on the reverse strand, counting down.
ACAAAAACCTGAACCGTAGCAAAATGTAATTTAATACATACTAGATTTCTCTGTAACTTTATTCTTACTTGTGTGATGAGATGCAGTTTGTCCAACAGGTTCAATGTTGACGTAAATTTCCTCCATCGCTTCAGACTTTCTGCTGGCTTTTAACACTGACTATAAAATCCATTGCAGTCGTGGAACTAAGTGAAAAACTGTGGGAAAGAGCTGAGATGTCTGGTGTTCAACATAACAAAGTAAACGTATTTTAGAGATAACAACCAAATTAAGAAATTCATGAGTGCAAATTGAGTATTATTTTCTTAAATATCTTCCACAATGCGAGATTCTTGAAGGTTTCATAAATTCGTATTTGCTGGTTTGGTTCTGTATCGATGAATATTTATTTCTCTTTCTTTGTTTTCTTTCAGCTCGGTTAATCCTAGCCATAAACACTTTACACATTTCTATTAATGAATTAAATAATTAACTTTTACATTCAAGTACAACTTTATGGTCTACTGCATGGTATCAAACACTTAAAATAGTTTCAAATCTCTGATATAAGGATGAAAAAATGCATTTGGTGTTGTGATGCCCCTGCTCCTCTGCTACAGAGTGATAAATTGTTGGAGTGGATGACCGGTTCTCTTCTTGGGTCATATGGACCCGTCAGTTTTACAGGCCTCATTCTGTCCTGATAACTATAATAATAATAATAATAATAATAATAATAATAATAATAATAATAATAATAATAATAATAATAATAATAATAATACATTTTGTTTGTAGGCGCCTTTCTGGACACCCAAGGTCACCTTGACATAAAAACAAGTACATTATAAAATACATACCAGCAATAAAAAACATAAAAACACAAGATTTATAAAACAGTACAAAGATAATTAAAAGCTATATGCTAGTTCAAACAAATGGGTTTTGAGTTTGGACTTAAAATATTGCAAAGACTCGGAGATCAGGTGGGAGTGAGTTCCAGAGTTTGGGAGCAGAGCGGCTGAATGCTCTGCTCCCCATAGTGACAAGACGAGCAGGAGGGACGGTGAGATGGACAGAAGAAGAGGATCTGAGGGAACAGGTGGAAGTGGCAATGTGAAGGAGGTCCGAGAGATATGAAGGTGTGAGATTGTGAACTACTTTAAAAGTTAGAAGAAGTATTTTATAGTTAATGCAATATATGATTGGAAGCCAATGGAGCTGTAACTAGTTATAGCCTTTCTTTCAGTAAATACAACTATCAACTATTTTTCTTCTAAATCAGTGTTTCTCGACCTTTTTTGGCCCAGCGCCCCCCCAGCCCTTGTCCAGGTCCCTCACCGCCCCCACCAAAGAATTTGCAGGCTACTTTGCACTGATCATTATTTTATCATTAATATTACTATGATTTTTATGTTTGTTTCTGTATTTATCATAAAAAATAATACATATAAAAATAATACAGGTGTCTGAAAAATGCAATGAACATTCAAGTTAAAATTGGTAGAACCAGCAGCCACTCGAAGTGGAAAAAATATTCTTATTTTGTGTCATTTTCTAGTTGTTAAATATTCCACAAAACGACCAGATAAAAGATGTTCAACACGCCAGTTTAAACTTTGAACTATTTGCCAAGCGACTGAGCTCTGAAACATTAAAACATGGATAGAACTGTAACTACATTAATCATAGCTCTTCTTCTCTTCAGTGTTTCTGTCAGTTTCTGGTGGTGCAGCTCTGTGCTGCCTTCAGGAAATGGGACATCAGAGTATCAACCATAAAACCTCACCCACATGGCATTTACTGTACAAACCAGAGCTTTCAGTGGAAAAACAAAAGTTCCAGGTCCATTTAATGCCATAGAAATATGAGACAGAAACATGGATTATATCTTTATATAGACCTGTCTATTGATTATAGATTAATAGTTTTACTGGACAGAAATGACAAAGAACAAATCTGGTTCTTAATCAAATCCTAATGAGTCAAATTCAAAGTGTCATGGAGTCTCAGCCTCATGACAATAACACTGACATGAAAAATAATATTGAAGAAATATCCATTTCCATTTTCTTCCTCTTATCCGGGGTCGGGTCGAGGGGGCAGCAGCTTCAGAAGTGAGGCCCAGACTTCCCTCCCCAGCCACGTCTTCCAGCTCCTCCAGGAACCCCAAGGCGTTCCCAGGCCAGCCGAGAGACATAGTCCCTCCAGCGTGTCCTGGGTCTCCAATCCTCCCGGTGGGACCTGAACTCCTCACCAGGGAGGCTCCATCCTGACCAGATGCCCGAGCCTCAACTGGCTCCTCTCGACGTGGAGGAGCAGCGGCTCTACTTGAGTCCCTCCCTGATGACCAGCTTCTCTCTCTAAGGGAGAGCCTGGCCACCCTGCGGAGGAAACCCATTTCGGCCGCTTGTATCCGTGATCTCGTTCTTTCGGTCATGACCCAAAGCTCATGACCATAGATGAGGGTGGGAACGTAGATCGACCGGTAAATCGAGAGCTTCGCCTTTTGACTCAGCTTCTCTTCACCACGACGGACCGGTACAGCGCCGCTTCACTGCAGACGCTGCCCCAATCCGCCTGTTGATCTCCCGCTCCCTTCTTCCCTCATTCGTGAACAAGATCCACAGATACTTAAACTCCTACACTTGAGGCAGGACGACCCCCCTGACCCGGAGAAGGCACTCTACCCTTTTCCGGCTCAAGACCATGGCCTCGGATTTGGAGGCACTGAGCCTCATCCCGGCCGCTTCACACTCGGCCGCGAACCGTTTCAGCGAGAGCCGCAGATCACGATCTGATGAAGCCATCAGGACCACATCATCCGCAAAAAGCAGAGATGCGATCCTAAGGCCACCAAAACGGATCCCCTCAACACCTCGGCTGCGCCTAGAAATTCTGTCCATGAAAGTAATGAACAGAATCGGTGACAAAGGGCAGCCTTGGCGGAGTCCAACTCTCACCGGAAACGAGCCCGACTTACTGCCGGCAATGCGGACCAGACTCTGACACCGGTCATACAGGGACCTGACAGCCCGTATCAAAGGGCCGGTACCCCATACTCCCGAGAACCCCCCACAAGGCCCCCCGAGGGACACGGTCGAACGCCTTCTCCAAGTCCACAAAACACATGTAGACTGGTTGGGCGAACTCCCATGCACCCTCCAGGACCCTGCTGAGGGTATAGAGCTGGTCCAGTGTTCCACGACCAGGACGAAAACCACACTGCTCTTCCTGAATCCGAGGTTCGACTATCCGACGGACCATCCTCTCCAGGACCCCTGAATAGACCTTTCCAGGGAGGCTTAAGAGTGTGACCCCTCTGTAATTGGAGCACACCCTCCGGTCCCCCTTTTTAAACAGGGGGACCACCACCCGGTCTGCCAATCCAGAGGAACTGCCCCCGATGTCCATGCGATAATTGCAGAGTCGTGTGAGCCAACACAACCCTACAACATCCAGAGCCTTAAGGAACTCCGGGCGGATCTCATCCACCCCCGGGGCCCTGAGGCCACCGAGGAGCTTTTTGACCACCTCGGGACTTCGTCTCCAGAGATTGGAGAGCCCAACCCAGAGTCCACAGGCTCAGCTTCCTCAACAGAAGGCATGTTGGTGGGATTGAGGAGGTCTTCGAAGTATTCCGCCCACCGACCCACAACGTCCCGAGTCGAGGTCAGCAGCACACCATCCCCACTGTAAACAGTGTTGGTGCTGCACTGCTTCCCCCTCCTGAGACGCCGGATGGTGGACCAGAATTTTATTGAAGAAATAAATATATCAAATCTAATTAAAAACATAAATAAGTGATCAGTTCTTTACTGTTATGGTCTGTAAGATATATTTATTCTCAGTACTAGATGTGGTCTCAACAAACTCATGACACTTCAACAATATTATTTTACCTTTTATCTGGAAATAGTGCCTGTTTATTCTTGCCATAGAGTCCTCTGAATTAATTATTGCTCAAAAGGTCTTGCCATACCAGTTTATTCCTCTGTATTTACTTTAGTTTCTTAGTTTATTCTTGCATTTTGTTCTTCATTCATTTCCATTTAGTTTCCTTTGATTAGTATTTTCCTCTCTTGGTTTATTGCTATGTCCACTTTAGTTTCTTTCCTGTTGCTACATTTATTTGATCGTTTATTGACGCTATTCACCATCAGCGTCAATAAATGATATTGACACTGAACTCATCACCTGCTGCTCCGTCTAATCATCATGTTTCACATCATGTGTTGATTTTTTCATTGTGCAGCATCGGATTCTCTGTTTTTATGCCATAATTCACATCTAGTTCGTCGCTCTGTTTTGCGCAATGGGCGCGTCTTTTTCTTTTTTTTTACCACATATGGTGCAGGGCGGTCGGGAAGCGTATCGATGGGAAAAGGCATTTCTGCATTCTGATTATTGAAATGTAAAAGTGCTGTGTTGGTCTATCACCATTTCATACCGACCACTTACAGCTCCGGTGTTAGCGCTATAAAATGAACGCTCTCTATCTGGTATCACGATGGAGGGATTTCTTTATTTAAATGGCTTCATTTTTCAGAGGGAGACACAGTGAGGGGATCGTGATTTTAGCTACCAGTAGCAGGAGAGGAGCTGCGCCAAGAAGCTAACAGAAGCTACAAACACTGAATAGAAGAAGAGCTGTCATAGATACAGTTGCAGCCAAACATGTTTTAATGTTACACTATACAGTTTTTCCAAGTTGCTCAAAGTCTAAACTGGTATTGTTGTGCATTTAAGGTGTAAAGTTTACCTTCGACCAAACGCCCCCCTAAGGCATCCCAGCGCCCCCCTTTTGTAAAAATATTTTATTAACCAAAATTCTTTGTTTTACAGTGAGGAAGGCCTGCTTTAACAGATGACTGAAGGCCTCTGACCCGCTTCAAACTCAGTACCTGTTTGGTCTAAGGCAAAACTTTGCTGAGGTTAAATTTAGTCGGCTAAAGAAAGTCAGACGGTTCATTCTCCACTGTGACAAATCCCTTGAGGTAGTCAAGTTTCTTGTTTGTTCAGCTCGTTAGTAATTTCCATAGTATGATTACTAATTATCTGTCTTTTTTTTAGTCTAGAAGCAATCTAATCATTCATTTCACAACTGAAGTTTATTTCAGGATTAAGAAAATTAAATATTTTCATAGTATATTTCAAACATTCCATTCATACAGTCTAGGCTCCCTGAAAAAGGAGAAATACATTTACAGTTGAAGAACTTTTAGTGACATGTATCACACTAGCAAGTGTTACAGAAAAAATCTATGAGTTTCAAATGTATTTAAACCAGCCTTTCCTATTTTGGAGAAAGCATGAAGCACTGAGAAGATCAGTGTTGATTCAACAGCAGGAAAGACTGAAGACTGACGAATGAAAGCATCCACAATGATCCGAGGCCAAATTCTGGAAAGGGAGTGATGCGTTAGTTTCACTTCAAGTGCACAAAGATAAAAGTTAAATATGAGTGTCCTCACGTAGGTCTGCTTACTCTCGGTTACATATTCTTAAGAATTGCATGTACAAACAAGGAGCATTTACTGAAATGTATCGCACTAGCAAAGTGTAAAAAAAAAAAAGCTATTAGAGTTTAAAATTTAAGTGACAGTTTTTGGAACGGGTGAAGGAAACACTGACTAGTAGACAGGGACATTTTTTTTGGTTTTCCCCTACATGCGCACACGCCCAAATGATTTGATAAGCAAAACCTTAAGTAATTACAAGATTCTAAATGTAAACCTGTCTAAGAAAGGTGACTCTCTCGACTATCACTTATTGCTTTTTCCCATATTTTAATTGTGTTGTGCTTTAATTCCCTCTCAAGCGGTCACATGTGTGCACACACCCCTCTACACGCACAGATGTACAAGTGGTGTGTTGAGTAGGAGAGGGCCAACCTGCATAGAGAACGTTTTATCCCCCCGTTGAGTACAACAGGTCCAGTACCGCGAAAGCTGAGGTCATGAGTCTAAATGATTAAAACATTTCTTTGACAAAAGGAACGGAATGCAGGTTTATTGCTGGCTGAGTACAACTAAGGAGACGAGACTACATGGCTTGCATTTGAAGCTTTATCCCAACGCGGGGCAGGCTGTACACTGTGATGGAGATATTGGTGTCTTTGAAGACCTGTTCCGGGATCTTTGACAACTTTGACCATTGCAACTGGTCCAGGCCGCAGTCGATTCTGAGAGACAAGGTAAAACATACTGTTTAATTAAAGAAGAAGAAGAATTAAGGGGTATTTTATTATTATAGTAGTTCCTACAAACCAAGGGATTGAAACCCTGTTGACGCGGTTTTGTAAGCAGTAATATTTCATACCTTCCAGACTCTGTCTCAAGCTGGCGTACGTGGGTTTGTGTGTAGCTTTATTCTTTGTAATCTGAGACGCATAACAGGATACAGTTATAAGATTGCATAGGGAAAATAACTTTCTGCTCCTATGGTATGTTTTACCAGACAGTAGATAAAACATGGACCATGTGTCAGGACACCACACTGCCCCAGTGGTTTCTCTGTTAGGAAACAGATACAAAGTGCATGAACATGAAACATTGTTTTTGTTATTATTTTTATTTATTTATTTAACAAAATACCTTTTTTTAGTAACTAGTCTGACTCACTCCGCTCCTTTAACTCTGAGACACATCCAAATTTCTTCTTAAACATCAATGCTATGACAGCCCCCATGCAACAATCTTCACTGATGCAGTGGGTCATGGATTCATCCCGCAGGCAGGAGAACAAATCTCCAGTCATATACTTCAATGTCCAGTTGGTTGATGGGTAGAGTTTTTTAGTTTTGTACATCTTAATACTTTTTTTAAGAGCTACATGGTGAGAAAACTATAAAGTACAGAGCTGGCAACAGCACACCCACCTACTCTATTTCAATTGGCCAATTCATGAATGTCCCCCACTCAACCCCTCCCCGCTTCCGGACACCCCACTGACCCCACCCCACCCCATACCCAAACCGGAGGTCCTGGCCTCCTGTCAGTTTGACGAAAGGGTGTACCAAACCTTGAAAACGGAAGTCCCGCCTCAAAAAACAAGAAATCCCGCCCACCTGTCAGTTTGATTGATATGAAGGGTGTACTTATCTTCTCTGTGAACCATAAGAGGCGAGATTCAGAGTGGAAAAAGACCGAAGTGTTGTTTGTTTGGAATTACAGGTGTGCTGTTATCAGCATTACCATCTTCATTGACACCCATGAAAACAGAAACACCAACAATGACACCAACAACAACAATGACACCAACACCAACAACAACAATGACACCAACACCAACAACAACAATGACACCAACAATGAAAGCAACAACAATAAAACTACCAATGACACCAGCAACAACAACGACACCAACAACGACAACAAAAACACCAACATCAACGACACCACCAACGACAGCTAAACCAACAACACCACTAATGACGATGATGACATCTTTACCATCGTCAACTGAGTTCAGCTCATCAGCCACACCATCTCAAACTGAGATCGGCTCTACGACCATTTCTGCATCTTCATCACCACCATCATCGTCCACAGCAACAAACGTCATGGATACGACCGTCATCCACACAACCGTTCAAGTAACAAACACCACCGACCAATCAACAACCACCGCAACCGACACCAGCAGCATCTCCACCACCACTACTGGTTCCACAAGCAGTAAAAACGCCTCAGAACCACCAGGCTCAACCGGCGCCCCGACCACCAGGCCTGATGCTACCTCTATCGGCAGACCGACGTCCACCGAAGGCCCCAGCAGCAGTCCATCGCCGGATCAGGAGGAACAGCAGTCAAAGGCGCTGAGCCCAGGTAGGGAGTGCCACCATTTTACTTTTTATTCTTTTGGAATCAAAATCACTGATTTTGTGACATTTTTCCTCATTAAGCTCCTTCCAAAATCAATATATAAAAGAAAAAAATAGTTAATTGACCTGAATTGTGCACCTGTTTGTGAAAAATCAATATTTTCAGAGTTTTGATGTTGATTTGGAGGCTGAATCTGTGATCTGATGAAACACTGGAGTTAAAACTTTTGAAATCAGGGAACGTTTCCCAAACTGAAGGGATCAGAAGTTGGTAAGACTCTAAACGAGCGGCGGCGCGTTGGAAGCGGATAGCCAGATGTATGGATTTCAGGTCAAAGGTGAAACTCAGATGGGGATTTTCTTTTGAGATTATAATCTGTTAAAATGTCAGATTTTTCCATCTCAGTTTAAAAAAAATCCAGGCAAGTATTTCAGTAATGCAACCCCTGAGCAGAAGCAGAAATTATTTTGTTGGGATTTGAGTGAAATTATTATTGGAATAATTTTATTAGGACTCCAGCGTACATTTTTAAAAATTATAAATATGTTTTTGATAAGTTTTAATGCAAAAAAAAAATTTAATTTATAAAAACAATTTTCTTCTTGTAATTTTAAGACATCTGTCTGGTAAAATTGCGTCCTTATTCTGCTAATATTGTGACTATATTCTCGTCAATAAATAAAAACCCTCATCACTGAACTCAGAGGTTGATGACGACTGAAATAAAAGCCACTTTTTAAAAATATTTTCTGTCATTTCATGTTTTTCTGACTTTCTGACATTTAGCAGCTTAAAACCTTTTCAGAATCATAAAGTGTATCCGATGGCAGCGGCTCGACGTTTCATGCAGTCGTTTTCATCCGTCCCACTTCTGACCTCATAATGTGAACAAGTTCCTGCTGTGGTTAATATGTGAACCGATTTCTTCTCTCACTTCCTCGTTTAGCTGCCAGTTACTTCTTCATGAGATTTACAAACAAACAACTGAAAAAAAAATGTTTTTTTTAGTAACTGCTCTTCCTCTCTGGTTGGAAAGTCGGTTACAGAAATAATTCTGACTTTCTCTGCCAACGTTTTGATTCTGCTGCTTCATCTGTTTGCCATGGAGCCAATAAATCCAGGTGTTGGCCTCACCTGTAGCGTTTATTAGCTTCCATCATGGTGGAGGTAATGAATGTGACTCAGAAGCTTTATGGTTTCAGGAGAAAATCTGGGTTCAGTTTCAGATTTATTCAGGACATAAACAAAAGGTTTTTAACAGAATTAAACATGAAATTAAAAAAGCTAAAGCTAAATGCTACATTTTATAGTGTAATAATATATATTTAATTTAAAATATGAGTCTTCTGGTGTATTTGAATTCAAAAAAAGGACTGAGAACAATTTATATTTTATTGTTTTCTCTTTAAAAAAAGAAGAGAACGAATACAGAATATTACATATTTTATTTAAACGTTTTTAAAATTGAAAAATATCCTCACTTAAAAAATAAATAAATATACAATATTCCAAGTTTTTCATATTTAAAACATTTTAAAATAAAATACATTTTTTTTTGCATTTCCCTTATTTTTTAAAAATGAGAAAAGCGCTGTATCTTTAATTTGTTCTTATTTCCTAAAGAGAGAAGAAAAATAAAAAAGAAAATTATGTAGATTCATTTTTTCCATATTTTAAAAATAATTCGAAATAATTTAAAGAGAGAACATTATCTTTTGAAACAAAAATAAATTTTAATATAAAAAAGTATTATAGTTAATAATTTATTATATTATAAACAGTACAAATACATTAAAAAGAGAACATTATGTTTATTTACGTTACATAAAGTAAAAGAGAGAATTTTTCAGGTATCAGTTGAAGATTTTATTGTTTTTCCTTTTATTGTTTTCCTATTAATTCCAAAGTTCAACATTTGATTTTGTGTGGAAGAGGGAATTATCTGAAGGTCAAGGTTCACTGAGAGTCTGAACAATGACTTCATATTTTTATCATTTATCTGATTTTTTATGAAGAAACTCTGAATTTCTGTCTGAAATCTCTGAGCACAAAGATAAAAACATCTTTAAAACATGAAACGTTGCGATTATTTAAGCCAAAAATAAATAAATGCTTATATTTAATTCAACATGGATCCTGTTTCCTATAATTGGGTTAATGATTAAACGTTTTCCCAGCTGAGGCGTATACATCTCGCTCTGTCTGCAGGAAGCGTCGTCGTTATCGTGGCTGTTTTCCTGCTGCTGGTTCTGCTGGTGCTGGGAGGATTATACCAGCACAAGATCAGGTCAGGTCAAAGGTCAAATAAATGATAAAAACACTCAATCACCTTTATTCTCATTAATTATCTCTGGGTTGCTGTTTGCAGACGGACGTCGTACGGCCCCCTGCTGGACAGCCATGAACACGGCTCTTTGGGAAACTTCACCAACCCCATGTATGACCCCTGATGACCCCGGACGACACCGGACAAATCTAAAACCCTGCACTCTGAGCCGTTTGTAAAGACAGATTATAAACATCTCTGCTTTAGAAACACTGGTTAAATGGCGTTTTTTTGTGTTTATGGAGTTCAGAATAACATTTTAATGTTTTTTGCACTGAAAGTTGAAGTAGGAATTATGAGCTGCATGAAAAAGGCCAAAAAAGTACAAAAATAGCATCAAAAAACAACAATTTAATTATTTTTAGCAGGGAATTTATATTGTTTTTACATAAATATTGTGAATTTTCCTTGCAGTCCTTGTAGCTACACGAGATACTTTAAACAAAAATGAGATCAAAAGAAATGAACTAAAAAACTAATTGGTTAAATTCAGTTTTTAGTGACAGTATTTATTTTCCAATTAATTGTGTTTAACAATGGTGAATGTTTTAAAATCAAACTAAGAATTTCTGTTTCATATCTTATTATTTGCATTATTGTGACTTTAAAAATCAAATAGACAAATTAATGTTTAAATTAATTATAATTCTGTGTTTCTGTTTATTTTCATTTGTTTCTGTTTTAAATATTTACATGAGTTTGGTTTGTAATTTTTAATTGTTGTTGCTGATTTGTGTGAAGAATAATTCTGTTTTGATTGTGTGAAATTAAATCGTTCAATTAAAAAAAGTGATTAAAAGAAAAGTTTTTCTTATTCTTTTGATTTTTAAATGGTGAATTAAAATGGTTTAATCATCAGAGTCTAACCAGCTGAATAGGTTTTTAAAAATAAAGTGAAAAGTGGGGAGATTAATAACTAAACAGTCTTATTGTTTTCAGATATTTCATAAAATATTTCATAATCAGAGCATTAAGTCATAAATACGATGCTAACAACAAGCTAGCTGGCTAACCTATTAGCTGGCTAGTCATCTCGCTGCCAAATTAGCTTGTTGCTAAGTTAGCTACCTGCTAACAATAACTGGACAGATTCAGTATTTTCTCTCTCTAACAGATAATCCTGCAGAAAAAACTTCGGCCATCTTGGCCTGAATATTGACGACACCTGGATGATAACGCACAAAAATGATCAAAGACACACCAGCATGCTTATCTTTAAACGGCTCAATAAAAAAAAACAATAAAGTTTTATAGTGGTCTAGTAAAAACCTGGTTTAAACCTGATTAAAATGCTTTTGTTTGATCTTAAATAGGCAGTTCATGCTGGAAAATCCCCCAGTTTGGTTGAACTGAAACAGTTCTGCAAAAATCCTCCACAATGATGTGAAAACATATTTTATTGCCCGTTAACACAACATGATGGCAAGACATGATGGCACCAAGGTTGGCAGAGTGTTTGGTTCATTTATCCACTATATACAGATATTTAGTAGATTTTCATATTTACTCTGATTATCTTCTGTCTAAATTTAAGTTGTTTTATGATCTGAAACATTTAAGTGAGACAAAAAGCAAAAACAGAGAAAATCTGTATTTGTTTCACAGCATTGCAAAACAAAAGAAAAGTATTTGTTTAGTCATTTTAGAATTCAACCACCAATATCAGCTATTATTTATAAAATAAATAAAGAAGCAAGCAGAGAACATATTGACAAGAAATTACCATCAAGAGAAAAATAGAAACAAACAAGCTAGGTAGCAAATTAGTCACCTAGTAAGGTTGTAACTAGCTCACTAGCCAACAGACAGGCTAAATAAACTAGCTATATGCTAGTTAATGTCCTTTCAGTTAATGTAACTTATACATGTTCACTGTCCACCGGATAAAAATGCAGCACAAATAACTGCTTTTCTTCATGCTAACAATCAAGCTAGTTTAATGGCTAAAAAGCTGGTTAGTTGTGATTTTGAGTAGTCGGTGTTTAGCTAGTTAGCTAGTGTTGAGGAAATATAATCATTTTTAGTGTTTAGGAAATATAACAATTTTTTAGTGTTTAGTTTAGCTAAATTCTTTTGAACAAATTACTTATTCTTTAATAGGTTTGTGTTGGTGATTCCAAAAGGATGGAACCATGGCTGGGTTAAAAATACCAAAGAAATTGATGGATGGGCAAAAGCACTTAGCTTGGACCTTGTTGGTTGGTTTCACACAAGACAGAAGGTCATAAACTAATATATCTTGTGGCTAGGTGACACTATCTTTTTAAAACACCTTGGGAAACAGAAATTTGCCCAGGTCATGGGAGAGAAAAAAGCCTTCAGTGAGCATCTGGCACGATTGAACTTTTGAACCATTAACATCGTAAAAGATTCCTCTTAGTATTGCATACTTTGACTGAAAAGTGTATTATTTAGTTTTAGAATTAATTTAGTCAATGAGGAATGTATTTGAGAATGTTTTGTTCTGTATTAGAAAACTGTTTAGGATTGTTTAACTTTTACCCGAATATTATATTAGATTAGAAAACAGGAATTGTTCCTGATTATTTTCTGTGGAGGCTACATATTGTTTTAGTTTAATATCGGAGAGGACTTTGGAGAGAGAAACTGAGCAAAAACATATTACTTTCTGGAGATAACCTTTTATTGGATTAGAATACAGAATTAAAGATATGTTCCTGGAAGAGTGGGAGAGAAAACCAGAGTTTCGCAGCTATTTGTGGAATTTCTTAATTTGTTTCTCCTTGCTTAGAAGGCATGAAGCCAGAGAGTGAAAGGAAATAAATTTAGAATAAAAGAAGATCTCCAGGTTACAGGAGGTAACCTGATTTAGTGAAATGGCCTGCGTATAGTTTAAATTTATAACCTATTCTGGCATATTGACCTGCAGTTTACCCGTAAGTAGACTAAGTTATTTGTTAAAGAACTCACATCTGCGCTTTTATCGGTTTGGGTAGATTAGCAGGGAATTCCAGCTATTTTGCCTTTTGACATCTGAAAAGTCATAAGTCCAGCAGGACTTTGAGTGAGTCTGGTCCACTAATCTAAACAAAAAAAGAAACTTGTCTCTGACAACAATCTTCCGAACAAATTACAGGGAGGGTCTACATTCGAAAACGGTCAGAGACGGCTTCCAGTTGGTCGAGCAGAGAGACGCCTTATTTGAATATGTTAAAGAGGAAAACACGCCTGCAGGTAGAAAAGCTCATGCTCTAGGGAAAATAATTCAGAAAAAATAGCTGATCTCAGTTGTTCTTTCTCCGAGGACATGTCCTTGATGTTTTGTCCGTCTTGTTGTCTCAGGTAACCAATGTATGTCTGTGTTTCTTTACTACTCTGTTCTGACTTATACTTTCTTCTGATTGGATTAAATTCTGTACTTATGTGACGTCAACACGCATTGTTGTGTTTCTGCCCCCACACGCGGTCGAGAGACAGAAAGAATCCGGGATATAAGGACGAAGCAGGGCCATGTTGTTTTTTCTAAATTTACCAGTTATAAATAATTCTTCCTTAACACTAGCATCTAAGACAGAGGTGTCCAGACTTTTGCTGTTAAATTGAAAGCATGTACAACAATTTTAAAATCAAACTTTTGGTTTGCTACAAAAACCAAAGAGTTAAACTATTTTTAACTTAATAATGCCCTTAAAATATGTTATTTATCTGTAAAATATGCTGAAAAAGTGTCCGCCTAAGCTTTCAGGTCAGATTTGCTCCTTTTGGGCCCCAAATCCTCCAGAGGGTCTCAAATGAAGAATCTTGAAAGGAGCTGATTTTATTCAACCCACTCAATTTGTCGCCATTACTGGGCAGCAGTAATTACAGAGGGAGCAGATTCTCATGCTACGCTGTGATTATCAGGCCCTGAATAGTCCATCCAGTGTGTGTCCATATGGGTTCCTTTATAATTACACAGCAGGAAGGGAAGGGCAGACCGATCCGAACTGTAGTAACATCTGGACCAGCTAAGCTCATAAATAAGGATTTAAATAAGTGAATTAATACAGATTGAATTATTTATTCAGCTGTTTTTCATTTATTCTAACACTCCTTCCTGATCAAATACAGTTTTGAATCTACCCTCAGAAATATTGTCATTTTTTTGTCCAAATACTGATTGAGATAAAAAAATATATACACTTTTAGTACCAAGCAGACTTTTATATTTGCAATAATAACTGTCAAAATATGCTAATCTTTCTCTGGCCTTTCTGAGTTTCCTGTTTTTCCACTCATGTTCATTTCAAACATTTAAAACTCTTTATTTATCTGTCAGTTGTGCCGCGTTTGAAAGGATTTCTCTCTGTGGTTGGGTTTGGTTAGTTTCAACGTACCAAACCCTGTCAATGCCGAGCAGCTTTTGGTGGAGGCAGTATCATGGTTGTGGCCAAACCATCCTCACTGGAAAAAAACAAGGCCCACGCACATTACTGGAGACAGTCAGAGATGCACAGATATTCAGATCTACAAGCTAAATATTTAGCCAACTATTCAGTTAGAAAGCTAAATACTTAGCCTCAAGTTAAATATGCAGTCAGCCAGCTAATTATTTAGTTAGTGAGCCATTTAGCTGAAAAGTAAAATTGTAGCTAATAAGCAAAATATTTAGCTTCATGATAAATATGTAGTTAGCAAACTCAATATTTAGCTTCAAAGTAAATATTTAGCTGCAATAATATTTTTCAACAAGCTTTATATTTATACAGCAAACCAAATATATAGTTTCAACTAAATATTGGCTCTCTGACTATGTAGATAGTAAGCTAAGAAATAATATATATAGCTTATTATTTCTCATATAAGCTGAATACAATAAGAGAAATAATATTTTTTTATTATTTTTGCTTAGTAAAATTTAACTCTGTGCAAGTTGTATGACAATGTAAACACAATAAAACATGAATTTTCTGCAGCATTGCTAATTATAAAGTTACAACACTATTGATTTAATAAAGAAAATATACATACGGAGCAAGCATAAATCACAAAATATGTAGTTAGCTTGCTAATGAAATATTGAAGTGCTCATTTTTGACTGTAACTTCACAAATGACAGGGAACTCTTTAGTTTAAGTACATTATTAGATCACCATTTATGCAAACTGCAGCAAAAGAGACAGATTAAAGCCGCTTAACAGTTTGGAAATAAGACGGTTGTCCAAGCAACAACGAAAATAAAGTCTAATTTTCCCACTTTGTGATTAGACCACAACCTGTCAGCAGCTGAACGCTGTTAGCGTGTTAGCAGGTGCGGGGCACTAAATGTGTGGTTCGGAAACAGAACGGAAACTGTTGTCTGAACCAACGTTTCATTTCAAGAGAAAAAAACTCACAAGTTTCACTTTCTGTCCGTCTGAAACTCTGTGGTCGACTTCACTAAGTTTTATTAAAACATCCGCATCAAGCAGGAATAGAAGAGGCAGCATTACCCGTCCTGAGTTCGTCCATGAAAAGGACCAGGTCGGGTCCAGTTCCGGTCCAGTTCGGCCCCTTTAGAAAAAGACAGCCGATTAGTTTTTTATATCACGTAATAAACAATTATACATATAAAAAGATCAAAAAGGGGCTTTAAAAATATCAATTTGGAGCAGTTAAGACCAAACTGAGTGTTTTGTTTCTGAAAATGGAGCAGTAATTTCTGTCACCACTAGAGGTCAGTAAACACCAACATTCATGAACCTGGAAACTCGATTTTAGTCAAATAAAATTAAATGCAACTTTTACCTGAATGTGTTTAAAATAACACATTGGTTTTCCTTTGTGCTAAATAAAACCTTTCCAAGGTATAATTATTTCTCTTATTTTTTTTTTTTTTTTTTGATTAGTGACATTTAACTCTGTGCACAAGCTGTCTGACAAGGTAAACGCAATAAAAACATGAATTATCTGCAGCGTTGCTAATTACAAAGACACAACACTATTGATTTAATAAAGAAAATATGCATACAGGAGCAAGCTAAACATTTAGCTAAATATTAAATTAGAAAGATAAATATTTGACTTCAATCTAAATATTTATCTTCAAACTGTTTATTTAGCTAGCAAGCTAAAAATTTAGCTAAATATTTGGTGTGAAATTGGGAAGTTTATAGGTAAATTAACAGTGAAAATATGTGATGTATTAAAGAAAATATACATACTGTAAGCACATGATATTCTAGAACATTGCACTGGGGAATTTACCTTTTTTATAAAAGTGTTTTATTAAAATAAAAATGTTAATGTGACACTTTTTCTCTCGTATGATTTTTTTAAATTTGACAGAACTGAGAGGATTTGGTTTAGTTTCTGTGAGGATAAAAAGTTCAATCAGGCAGCTGGTCTTGACAGATCGATTAAAATATCCTGATATTTTCCTAAACGTTTAATGACTTTAATGCTGTTGGGATTAGATTAAATCTGGAGCCGAATGTTTCTAATTGTGGTTTTAAAACAGGACCATTCATGTTTTACTCAGGTAAATCATCTGCAGTGGGTTTCTTTCTCATTCCAAAGCAGCTTCCATTATCCCACAAAGATTTTATCTTTTACAGAAAATGATTTTCTGCCAGAGAGCAGCTGAAGGTGCTGATGTTTCTGAATCTTTGGACCTGAAATCAGTTCCTTGTTTGGAAAAACAGTTTATCATAGTTAAAGTAACTAGAGTAAAGATATCAGGCCCAAACAGACTGTCAATTAAAATTAATGAAAACATTCCTCCATAACCCACATTGCTTGTTTTTATAAAATTACAAGTCCCAACAGAAGAGTTCAGCAGGTACATATGTTAAAAAATAAAACAGCATGTTAGACAAATGTTGCAATACTTTCTTCTAGAAGAGACACTGCAAAACCACAAGATCTTACCAAGTTGGTCTAGTTTCTAGCGCAAATTTTTTAATACACTTAAAATAAGACTAAATTAATTTACAAATAGCTTTTCAGCTAAAAATATGAGGTTATATGTTTTAAGTCAAAAATGTCTTCATATTTATGAAAATGTAGGAGTTCCATTGGCAGATCATTTACTTTAACATTTTAATCAATATTAAGGAATTATTACTTAAAACACGTTTGTATATCATGCTGGGCAATTTTAAAACATAAGCTTGACAAACATTACCATGAAAAATAACTGGTTAATGTTTTATAACAAATAATTGCTTTCACAGTTGTGGAGTCGGTAAATAATTACAAAAAATAGCTAAATAGACAAAATTCAGTTTGCGTTTTAGATTATAGATCAAGTAAATTATGTTTTTTAATTTATTAGTTCACATTTTCATAGAACTGATTTCAAACCGATAAGCTAACATTAGCATCAGTTCTAACATTAGCATCAGTTCCCCCAGTAATAAACTGGATATTACTTCTTTCAGGGTGATTAGAGTGATTATCTATCTAGCTTTCAAAATAATCATAAACGGACATGAATCGGTTTATCTGATGAAAGTAAACTAGGAGAAAAGTGGGACAACTTTCCATTTGTATCAAAAATAAGTAGAAGCCATATGTGTAGATGTCGTTGGTCTATGTTGCATGTAGATGATGCACATGTCTATATGAGAGAGTGTAAGAGAGTTTGTAAATTTTGGCTCTTGGGGCCTCTCATATGTCTATGTTGCATATGTCTATGTTTTATATGGGTTCGCTGCATATGTGGTTCATGTTGTTGGTCCTTGTCGTTGGTCCGTGTTGCTATTGCTTGTTCTCTTTGCCATTAAAAAGTCTTGAAGTATGTCATGTCTGATCAAAGTGTTTATTAGATACTACAAAAATGTTGTTCTTTCAATATTAGTGGTTTCAATAAAATTGTTTTCAAAATGTTAAGATTTCTACCTCGTATTTTCTTTAGGCATTAGTCAGGGCAGCTAACGAGGTCGAGGAGTCCTGGCCCAGTGAAGGGGGCGCTATTTCCCATAGATCCGCGGCCTTTCGCAGATTTTTCAAAAAAAATCTGCGATAGATCTTCATTTCATTTTAATAATGATTTTCACCCTCAGTATGTTTTTGAACTTCTCTCTCTTATTTTCTTCAGCGCAGCTCACAGTTTTAAACAAATTCTGTAGCTTTCGGCATACTTCTAAATCTGCTCTTTAGTCACATCTTTTTGGGTCTTCTACTGCCTCTAGTGGCGTGGGGTGGTAACACAACTAATATAATTATATTACTAAATCAAAATGCCACAAAGTCTGTTATTTATTATTAATTCTGGCATAAAAAATATAATAATAATAATAATAATAATAATAATAATAATAATAATAATAATAATAATAATAATAATAATAAATAATAATAATAATAATAATGTGCCTGAGCAAATTACAAACCGGATTCCAAAAAAGTTGGGACACGAAACAAATTGTGAATAAAAACTGAATGCAATGATGTGGAGGTGCCAACATCATTGCATTCTTCTCCCCTTGTTCTTACAACACTCAACAGACATCTGGGGACAGAGGAGACCAGTTTCTCAAGTTTAGAAATAGGAATGCTCTCCATTCATGTCTAATACAGGCCTCTCTAACTGTTCAATCGTCTTGGGCCTTCTTTGTCACACCTTGCTCTTTATGATGCGCCAAATGTTCTCTATAGGTCAAAAATCTGGACTGCAGGCTGGACATTTCAGTACCCAGATCCTTCTTCTACGTAGCCATGATGTTGTGATGTTGTGAGCATTTGTTGCTGCGCGTTTTGCACAGTGAAGGAAAGACGAGACCAGCTGGACAGACAGGCTGGGAAATGAGATGGAGGTGATGATCGGTATCGGTAACAGAGCCAATGATCGCCGATCACCGATCAGGCACTTTTTCACGGAAATCGGCCCGATTGTGATCGGTGACCGATCGATCGGTACACCTCTACTAATTAGTGTTAATTGGTCTTCCAGCTGTTGGTTATATCTTCAATTTCCTTTTTCCAGGCACTTATTACTACTTGTCCCAACGTTTTTGGGATTCGTAGACACTGTGAAATTTTGAATTTTTCCTTTAAAATATTACATTTAGTCAGATTAAACTTTTGATCTGCCATCTATGTTCAATTGTGAATAAAAAATTTGATGTTGGCACCTCCACATCATTGCATTCAGTTTTTTATTTACAATTTGTTTAGTGTCCCAACTTTTTTGGAATCCGGTTTGTAATTTGAACAGGCACATTATTATGATTATGATTATTATTATTATTACTATTATTATTATTATTATTATTATTATCCCAAGGCCAATACTAATAATAAATAATAAAGACTTTGTGGTATTCTTATTTAGTAATGTAATTATATTAGTTGTGTTACCACCCCCCGCCACAAGAGGCAGTAGAAAGCCCAAAAAGATGCGACTAAGGAGCAGATTTAGAAGAACACCGAAAGCTACAGAATTTGGTAAAAACTGAGCTTTGCTGAAGTAATTAAAGACACAAGTTCAAATCCAGGCTGAGAGTGGAGCTCCTTCAATCAGGGCTCCTCCTCAGCTCTGATTGGCTAAGCAATGTAACGTGATCCTCTGATTGGCTAAGCAATTTAACGTGATCCTCTGCAGGAAGTGATGGCAAAGCGGGGTGTCATCACGACTTTACACAAGTGTGTCTTTACCTGAGGGGCAGAGGCTCCGCCGAACCCCTGAGACCGACTCACCGAACCACTGGGGTTCGACCGAACCCAGGTTAAGAACCACTGATCTACATGCAACATAGACCAACGACATCTACACATATGGCTTCTGCTTATTTTTGACACAAATGGAACCTCATAGATTTGAGCTCCGCGGTGTCCGTTGCTCTTCTTGCAACAAATCGCCCTGAACAAGCGCGTGCGGTGTGGTACAGAGATGCAGGGGAAACACGAATTTACGCAACACCCGTCACAAGAAGAGCGCCGGGTGATGACGTCACGCAACCACAAGGCGCCATATTGACAGAAAAAAAACTGTGCAATGTACACAGTGACTGTCTATTCTGGGGTTATCCAACTGTTTTAATGAACAAACCATTTGAGGGAAAGTTATGAGTCTCATCCTTAAAGATTCTGGTTGGAGGGAAAGAAGGATTTCTGATTAAATGGGTTTGGAGAATGAAGACAAGCGCTGGACCCGTCATCATCGACTCCATTTCATATTAGTTAACTTAAGGTGAGCATAATTAAATGCCATTTACCTGTTGATGACTTGTTTACAGTGTTAGTATGTCAAAGACTTGCTAACAAAATGTTTGGCTCTGTACTGAAGCATCAACTACTAGAGCTACTCACCCTGGTAACAATCCTGTTGGAAGAATTTGGGCCACGTTTACAATAGATGAGATGTCTGACTGAAGTCCTGTCCAGGAAAATGGCCAAAACAACCAGTTCTTATGTTAGTCTCCTCCCCTCGTCCCTTCTGAGAGCTTTATTTCCTGTACTCAAGTCCAAAACTTTACGTGTTTTGGACTTGAGCTTTAATTGGAGTTGAAGAAATTACCATATGGTGGCATCCTGCTATGGAGTGAGACAAAGGAGGAGCTTATAATAGTACCAGAATGACTTCAAGCAGTATGGACTATCAATCCACTGAATGCCGTGAATGTACCCCTCCCCAAAACTACAACTGGTGGATCAGAAACCCAGTGTTGAACAATATTATGAATAAAAGTTGACATTTAGATATTTGATCAAGGTCGCTCGACGGAATGGTGATAAAACTCATTTCCTTCATTGGTCTCCAGCTGAACTGTAAAGAAAAATGATTGTGGATTATAGTCACTTGCATGATACTTGGTGGTCTTGCATTTATCCCAAACCCCAGTTACAGACAAAGAGAGCATCAGATTCAACATTAGTCTCATGTAGTTGGGTCCTTAAGGGACTTCTGGAACCACCTACCTTGTTTTAAAGGTCCTGGAATCCATTGACTGGAGCAAAGCAGCATTTTTATTGAAAGCTAAATGTTAAACTTAAATGGGAACAGTTTGATGGAAAAGACGAAGAAGATGACAGAAATGGATAAAAATGATTCGTAATTTAAAACTTTTCAAAATTAAAAAACACCAAAACCTTTTCCTGTAAATATATATAATGAATGAAAATAAGTAGCCAGATTATTTCTTGTCTTTTATCTAAATTGGCCTTAATTCTTTACTCATGCATGAATGTGTAATTTTAACCACATTCCAAGTCACTGTTTACTTGCCTAAATATAATTTGAGCGCTTCCTGAATATGACCACAGACACGGTGGTGATGTTCATCCCTGAACTGAACTGGGATTTTCCCACCAGTGGATTTTAAGTAATGCGTCTGCAGCAGCTTCTTGTCATTTGTTATTCTGACTCTGACGTGTTTATTCACCGAGGCCAGATTATCAGGAAGTTGGTTTACTATGTCTAATCCAAATCGTCTGCACGCAACATTTTTGCACTCACCACAAGGAGGAAGTTATTTTTTATGTTATCAGTTAATTTATGCATGCATTTGCGCTTCTGTAGTTTCATAAAAAAATTTAAAAATACTTGGTTGAAATAATGCTGCTGTCACTGGATCATGAATGAATGACTTATTTGTGTTTCAGTTTTGTGGGTTGGCATTGTCATGATTATCTGGGTGACAAAAAGTCCAAATAAGGTGTTTTTATTGGAGGATAATGATTCAAAAACACATATTTACGCAACTAGCTAGCTGGTGAGTTTACATAAAGCTAAAAAGTCCCACTGCTTTTTGAAGTAATGCTAGTTAGCTTAGCATAGATACCTTTAGCTAACATGTAAAAGCACAGAAAAAAGGAGAGAAAGAAGAAGAAAAATACAGAAACACACTAAGGTAAAAAAGACTCAAATATCAGCAAGCTAAAGGATTTTATTTTAAGGAAATACGGTAGTATCTTGTTTTAACTAAATAATATGAATATCAACAATATTGATGATTTATAAGTAACAGGTTTTATTTCAACAGTATTATTTTTTGGTTTTGTTTTATTTTAACCATATTACAGATGTAAATTCAGTTAGAATTGGTTTATATAGACCTAAAACTTATTTTCTTTAATCAGTTATTTCTCTCGCACTTGGCAGTTGGTGGTTACCATAGAAACAGGCAACTGTAAGCTCCTCCCCCCTTTTTTTTGTTGCTGTCCCTGGTAAAAAAAAAAGTATACTTTAGTATACTTCAGTATACTTTAGTATACTTTAGTATAAAGTATAAGTATACTTTAGTATACTTTAGTATACTTCAAACATACTTAAAGTGTACTTTGTGAAAGTACACTTTAAGTATGCTAATTATTAAGTGTACTACCTATAAGTATATCTGAAGTATGCTAAAAATACACTTGTACCAATTTCAAAATTAGTACTCTAAACACACTTAAACATAATTGTACCAAAATACACTTTTAATATATTAAATAAAAGTATACTTTAAGTGAACAAAATATGAATGAATATGTATGAACTTTTAAGTGCCTTAATAATCTTTTACTATTTATTAAAATTGCATACCATAAAAAAAGGATAATCATGATGTAATTTTTAAGAAAGTATCCAATCAATTTTCAGATGTGTGATGTAAAAACCTTATAATCAATGGCATTAGCTCCAGTTCACACTCCAGACCAGATGGTGGCAGTATTGCACATTTTCATTTATTTAAAAAACGCCACAAAGAGAAGAAAAAACTTGAAGCAGGGAAGATAACAGACGCTGTTCAAATTCGCCATTTTTACTCACATAATATTGCCTTAAAAGTAGAGAGGGCCTTGACAAAAGTTACTAATTTTGTTAAATTCAAGCTGTTGACGTCCTAGTCCAAGTTAGACGACAACACAACGGGACAACAACCGATGGAAATGAAATGTGTGTCACAAAAGGAGCTCAGGGGGACGAAGGCAGCTAAGTGTTGCTAGATGGTGGCAAGTTTGCTTATTAATTATCTTCATTTTACTATAAACAGTGCAGTAAAGATATATAACTTATGTTGGTTTGTTAAATAATTATGTTATCAATTTTATTGTGACTTATGTGATTATTATCATAGTAATAATTCAGCTTCATGTTATAACTTATTATCATAGTAATAATTCAGCTTCAAGTTATAACTGCATGGAGGCTGTTTGTTGCGACTTATACTTTAATTCATAAACTTAACCTGGTTTTAATTAAGCTCCATAAGACAAAGAGACTTTGATATTGTGAGGTTGTTGTTCTAACTCGTTCATCAATGTTTTTGTCTTCAACATATGTTTGCAGTCTAAGCAAATGAAGATGAAAGAGGAAGCCAGAGAAATCAGGTGTTAGGAAACCTAAAGACTTTCTGTCTCAGAAGAATCTCTGACTCCACCAGATCACCAACCAGCTCAGAGGATGAACCTCAACATCGTCTTCATGATGTAAGTTTGTTTCTTCAAAAAACTGTTGTGTTACCAACACTAAGTGCTTAATAAACAAGATTTGATTTAAAGGTAACTGGAAAGAATTTTTCTCTTCTTGTTAATCTAACATTTTCCTTTTTTTATTTGTTATTGACTTTCAGGACCGTGTAAGTGACCTGTCCAGGGTGAACCTGCCTCTCATCTGATGTCTGCTGGAGATGGGCACCACCAGCCCCCCTCACCACCCTGCAAGGATCAGTGTGTTCAGATCATGGATGGAAAGGTTTTAAAGTAGTTTGTCTCCTTAAGTCCACACTAAAAACAGCTTCATAGTTAATGCCAACATCAACTGACTGACATTTCTGACTATTTTTTTTACTTCCAACATAAACAGGCAAAGAAGACACCCAGAAATGTTTTTCCACTCCAGGCATCCGGTCCCAATCATCATCAGTTCTTATGATGTCACATACATGGCAAGTTCACAACGTCTTGAAATTGTAAGTATTATTTTTTATTTGCCATTTTTCTGTTCTCTTTAAATACAAATGCTTTCTCTGTTTAATTTCTCTATTCTTTTTTGTAGGTTTCTGTCAGGTGCAGTGAACAGGAATGTTCTGTCGTTGATCCTCACTTTCATGTTTTATTGTCACATTTAAATTTTCATGTTCATTGTGTTCACTTTTGATGTGTAAACTGATAATTTATGTGAAGTTCATAAAGTTGTGAGTAAAATTGGACAATTTTAAAATGTCTGTAATTAAAAATATTTGAATTACCTTGGGCATCTTGTGTAATTAATCTTTCCATGTAATTTTAGCCTAAAACAATGTAAGTACTGTAGTGTAGTTAATCATGTCATTTACAAAATAGGTACGTAGGAATAAAGACAAATTAAGAGTAATTAAAATTGTAGTTATCAATAGCAGGAAATCAAAAATAAAAATTAAGTGTAATTTAAATACATTATTATATTAATAGTATATTTAAAATATATTTGAAGTATATTTAATATATTTTTGAGACATAATTATAATTATTATATAATTAATAACACTCAAAATATAATAATTATATCAAAATATAATAATAAAGCTCTGAAATATGAAATTTAAAAGGTATACTTTAAGTACACCAAGTATACTTGAAGTTGTTCCAAAAATGTACGTATAGTATACTAAAGTATACTATTAGTTGTAATTTTATACTTTTTTAATACTACTAAAGTATACTAAGTACAAAATAAGTTGTTCCAAAATAGTACAGTTGAAGTAGATTGATAAAAGTATACTAAAGTATGTTAAAATTTAGCATACTAAAGTATACGTTATTTTTACCAGGGGTTTGAAACTGTTGGATTATTGATAGCAGTGTGTTTTCTTATTATATTCTAGTGAAATTTAATTACATCAATGTTTTTATGTCCAATTTTTTCATATTTTGTTTGTGCTTTTTAACTGCATCGTAATTAAAACTGTCCAGTTCATCTGTGTTTCATTTTTCATCTGTTCATTGGAAGCCATTGCTCTGTATTTTGTTGAGGGTTGTTTACTGTATTTAATATACAGGGCACATATCTATATTTATATGTATAGGAATCAGTGTTTGCGGTACATGTTCACACTGGCTGCTGTGTTTACTGTCGGTTTTATAAATGGTTCCTGGGTTCTGCATTCTTTGTGCTGGTTTGGGCCCTGAAATGAAACCGTCCTCCGACTCGTTCATGATTCACGATGAGGTCGGCGCAGGAATTTCTCAAGCAGCAGCAGAGAGGAAGAGAGGTGGGGAAAGACTCACGATGGTGAAGTAACACGGTGGTGTCACACGTCGGATCAAAGTCTGGTTTCGCTGCGTCTCAAATGTTACATTCCACCGACTGCACTAAAGTCCAGGAAACTGAACGGGTGTAATGTCACATCATTTCACTGTCATCATGTCAAATTCAGATAAACTGGTGACGCAGTGTCAATTAATTTGAACTTTATTTAAAAAAAAAAGGTTTTTGTAAGTATTTTAGTTTTACACAAGGCAACATTTTATCCTACACAACCTTGAATAGATATGCTAAAAAAAGATGTCTGAATATCTGTGATTTGGATAATTTACAAATCAAAAAGATCCATACAATCTATCATTAGATATTGATAAATGTGTCAAAATCAGGACTTGTTTTTATTCAGTAGAAGGATCACATGTGTAATAATAGAACAGAAATAGTCTTTATTGTCCAAAAGAGAGGAAGCTCAGGTGTACACAAAAAAGTGCCAAAAAGTGTTAAAATACAGTAAAACCTTAAATGTCAAATTCCTTCATCATGCAGATAGTTTCACCTTTAAAGACAATCTGTTGACATATTTTGTTCTTTCATTTAAAAGAATTGTCATAGAAAAAGCAGTAGAGTCCATTTTTCACTTTCCTTGACGTCTGATTGGCTGTCAGGGCTTCCTGATGACTCCTTCCCAGAAGGCGAGGCTAGCTAGACTCACAATGTCAGAAAAATAAACAGAACCGAGTCCAATCAGCTTGTCAGATTCAGCTGAAGTAAATGTTTTTGTTTGCATCATGTTTATTTAATACTTAGGTCACACTGCAAGATAATTATATCTATTTTGTCCCAATTTTTCTCTTCCTACAATCGGAATTCACATTTTCCACGAATTTATACTTAAATTTAGGTTTCTACTGCCTCTAAAACAACCCAGGCACTTAAAAAATCACCGTTTTTAAATGTTTTTTAAAAACGCGTTTCAAACATAACGTCACAAATCAGCACATTGCTCCTCACCTAGCAACCTCAGCAAACAACAGTCCGTTACTTAGCAACTCCAGCAGAACTCTGCCGGTAACCTGGCAACACAAACAGAGCTCCAACACGTTTGGTCAGCTGATTTCACGTGCGAATGTAAGCGTTGAGTTGGGAGACGTGGCCAGCAGCAGATTGTTTGGATTTAAAGTAACAAGATGCCATAAAGCAGCTAAAATCTCATTATCAAAGAATGAATTATGTGCAAAAAATAATAATATAATATGTTTTGTATAGGCCACAGACATATCCTAATATGTTCAAGGAAACAGTTTGTCACCTTTAATTTGCTCAGAAAGTTTAAATATTCCATTTCATATTTAATTTTTCTATGTTTTCAGTAAATTTAACTCTTAGAAAATGAACTTTCTTTTTTTTTTTTGAAATTTCAGTTATATTTTGTCTTTCACAATCATAGGAAAAATGCAATTTTTTCATACACTTTAAATTTAAAGCCTGGTGAATGTCTGAAAAAGACAAAACTAAAATTGTATGTAAATTTTAAAACAGTTGAATAAATTCAACATGATTTAATGCTATGTCTTAAATTTATAAGGTTGCGTGTTTAGTAGCGTGTTTAGTGTCATTTCCTGTAGATTTGATTTCACAGTAAAAGTCTCGACACAAAAAGCTGCTGGCTATTCTGGATCGTGTGGTAAACCTCCCGCTCTGCTCCTCCTCTGCACCTCAGACCAGGGAAAACCGATCTTTCACAACCGCCGCCCAGGTCTGCCGTCCATCACGGCCCGACCCGACCAGAACCCGCCCCCTGCTGAGCCCGGCCCAGATAAAGGAAGCAGCCTGCAGGAAGCTCAGAGGCATTTCTGCACCGAAACGCTGAATCCTTCAGATTCAACACAGGATTTAACACAACAGGTGAGGAGCTGCTGGATTTCTGATCTACTTTGATAACTTAAATAAAATGTTGTTTATATATTCAGGGAGTTTTGTCAAAGTTTAGAGAAAGTAATCAAATTGTACTGCAAAAATTGACCAAGTATTTTTGAATTGTTTAGCGCAAAATACACTTTAATGAAACAAAACTTCTTAAGGAAAGCAGGACAGATTGTTTCACTTTCAACATGACATTATTCACATTAAAAATTAAATAATCTGGTTTAACTTTTTTATCAATATCAAGAAATTATTTACTAAAACTCCGATACTTTGCAGAAGAGTTACTTGTTTCGTCTTATTACAGATGTAATGAGACATTCGTACTAAAATACTTGGTAGGATTTTATGTTTTTGCAGTGTGTGTGTTTTTTAAATGTGATTCATGTTGATGTTTCTTAGAGAGACAGTAAACAATCAGAGATGAGGCTGCTGAACGTCGCTCTCCTCGTTGTTGTTCTTCTCACGGCGACGATGGACGCCAAACCGGTAAGAACACAAAAACCCTGAAAATACAGCAACTTCTATCAATATTAATATTTTCTATGTTATAATTATTATTACTGAAAATCATCAGTTTTAATCCACAATCTAAATCATTTCTCTTAATATTTTTTGAACACTATTAAGTTAGAGGTGTGTTTTTTATGTTTTTATTTTTATTCTCTCTATTTATTTATCTCTCTATTTAAACTTTACAAATTTATCAGTTTTGTTACCTGATTAAACAAAGAATTAGCCAGAATGGAAAAGATTAGTTTGTTATTTTGAAGGATTTTTGACCAACTCTTCTGTCTAATGTTGCTTCACTTCAGTTTTCAGCCCAAGGTTTTCCATTCCATGACTCCCCAAAACATCATTAACTTCTAGACGGGGATTCCTTTGCAAATAAACGGATGATTCTACAAAATATGTAAAGGAAAAATTATTTTAGAATGTTTTTATTCCTTTTATAACATTTGTTTAGCATAAATGCAGCCTTAGAAGTTTGATTTTAGTCGTCCGTCTTTGATTTATCAGAAAGGTGAGTGTGGCAAATAACATTTAATGTTATTTTAACTCATATTTTCTAATGATTGAAATTAAGGTTATAATTTATGATTTAAAAAATAAATTTAAAAATATCAGATAAAATGTATTAGCTGCATTTTTTTCTTAACTTCCCTCCAGGTTTCAGAGGCCGCCATGGCGCCACCTGCTGGCCCTTGAAGGGTCCGCAAGCCCATTTTGAGAAACACTGGACTAGCCCATTAAACAGTGACATAATGTAAC
Source organism: Poecilia picta (assembly GCA_033032245.1). Lineage (NCBI taxonomy): Eukaryota > Metazoa > Chordata > Actinopteri > Cyprinodontiformes > Poeciliidae > Poecilia > Poecilia picta. Next base: position 3,695,503 of record CM065364.1, on the reverse strand, counting down.
TCTATAGTGTTTTGATGTACTGAAAAAAACATCAACCAATCTATCAATTATTCTGATGATTAATCGATTAATTGGATAAAAATGTCACATTTTACAGATTTTTTTTAATCATTAGTACTGCCAAAACTTTACAAAAAATACGTACATAAAGTCATAATATTACGAGAATTAAGTGACGTCATAATGTTGCGAGTATTGAATCTAATATTATGACTTTATTTTCGTCATTTATTAATGCTATTCGCTTAGTGTGGCGCTATAATACTCGGTTGCAACAGACAACAGTTTTGAGAGACAGGACACGCTAAAATAATGTTTGGTTGTCCTTCCGTTTTCCACAAAACACTTCAATCAAATTCGACTTTCTTTCCCTCTAAATATCGTCTGGTTCGTTTAAAGAGCATAAAGTCAGAAATCTGAGGAGTAAAACGTTTATTGTTTATTTTCTCCTCAGATCCGCCACAGACACGACGCCGACATCCCCGACAAGAACCAGCCGCAGCGATACCTGGCGGAGCTTTCCGAAGGGTCCGAGGAATCCTCCGAGGAGTCCTCCGAGGAAGAGACTGAGGAAGAGGAGGAGGAGGATGAAGAAGAGGAAGTAGTAGTGGACGTGACGGAGGCCGCCACTACTTTACCGCCTTTGCTGGTCGTGACCACGGATTCGCTGACGTTCACCTCGGGAGACGGCAGCACGCTGGCGCCGGAGCCGGACACGGCCAACACGGCCGGGCCGGTCATCATGGTCCGGGAGACGACGCCGGAGCCGGCGGTCACCGGCGTGACGGCTGACGTCACCACCGCCGACGTGCTTCCGACGTCACTAAGAGCTACGGAAATGAGGGGAGATATCTGAAACTTCGTTTTGTTCAGGGGAGATCAAAGTGTGGGGCGGGGGCCATTTGTGGCACCTGGAATGATTGTGTGTGACCCCTAATTTAAGTTCATGTTCAATACAAGTTTGGATTCTATTTTCATTTAGGACAAAATAAAATATTGTGACTTTGATGGAGTAGGGACCATGATAAGAAATAAAAAAGAAAGAAAACAAAGACTTTTAAAGTCGTACAACAATAAAGTCAGATTTAAGAGAATAAATTCATATTTTTTTAAATTTATTTGATTATTTTGACTATATTTTCAAAATATTACGACTTTATTCTATTTTTTAAACTTTATTCTTATATTATTGCAACTTTGTCCTCAAAATTGTTTTGACTTTACTCGTAATTTTATAATATGTTCTCATCGTTAATTTTTTTATTTTTTATGAGTATGGCCGTAAATCTCTGCCTTATCTTGCAGCAGAAAATATTGGCTAAGACACAAATATTTGTGGTTAAATAACCACACCTTTTGCATTTTGGCTTTTACCCACATCTACATTTTATTCATTTAATAAACTTGGCTAAATAAAGTGACCTAAATCCTGATTTTGATTAAATTGGGACCTATATTTCTTTCTTTCTTGACACATTGAAAATTTGCAAAATTGCTTTTATTAAGATAGACCTGCAGAAGGTCAAATGTGGTTTCCCCCAATAAAATAATGCAAATTACTGAACATGAATGGGATGTTACGTCCCAACCTTTCCTTCCACTGAATATTTTCTTTATATGGAATAAAAATCATTTTTTACACACATATATAATGTTTACATGTGTTATTGATTCTCTTTTCATGTACTGTCCTTTAGACTTGCGGTGTTTCTCCGTCAAGAAGCTTTTTTACTTTTATGTAAAGCAACAAATAAATCTGTGTGTTTGCATGTCAATCTTTGCTGGATTATAATTTTTAACCCTGTTGGAGGCAAATAAAGGTTTCTGTTAAAGATTTGCCAAGTTATGATTATTGTATAAACATATAAATGTGACTAAAACCTAAACTTTTGTGGTAAACTGCAGATGGATGTTTATTACGCTATCGGGTGTGTCGAGGTTTTTAACATACAGTTCCTGCCTCAGTGTTGATTATGGGTCATAAATTTATATTTTACACAGATTATACACAACATGGACGACTAAGACAATGCCAGCATCTTTATTTACTCAGATCAATAACCAGATCTTATATCCTACATATGAATTATAATTGTAAATAAACAAACTAACATCAACTCCCACTAAATTTCTTCTTTAAAAATAGACAAACGCTGACTGTTGCAGTTTAATCAAAACAAATCTAACATCGAGGAATTTTATAAGACAAACTGGTGAAGATCAGGATCCAGTTGTCTCAAATCCGCCAGTTCCAGTCACTGGTTCTGGTTCCACTGGGTCAGCTGCACACCAGGAGGTTTTCCCTCCAGGAGGGAAACTGACACACTGCTCTACTGAGTAAGACTACAACCATCAAACACTAATTTTATTTTGAAATTATAATTTAAATGTTTTTTAATGTCTCTAGATATGATATATAGAGAGATACCCTGGTAAAAAAAAAGTATACTTTAGTATACTTCAAACATACTTTCATTTGTGAAAGTACACTTTAAGTATGCTAATTATTAAGTGTACTACCTATAAGTATATCTGAAGTATACTAAAAATACACTTATACCAATTTCAAAATTAGTACTCTAAACACACTTAAACATAATTGTACCAAAATACACTTTTAATATATTAAATAAAAGTATACTTTAAGTGAACAAAATCTGAATGAATATATATGAACTTTTAAGTGCCTTAATAATCTTTTACTATTTATTAAAATTGCATACAATACAAAAAGGATAATGATTATGTAATTTTTAAGAAAGTACCCAATCAATTTTCAGATGTGTGATGTAAAAACCTTATAATCAATGGCATTAGCTCCAGTTCACTCTCCAGACCAGATGGTGGCGGAATTGCACATTTTCATTTATTTAAAAAACGCCACAAAGAGAAGAAAAAACTTGAAGCAGGGAAGATAACAGACGCTGTTCAAATTCGCCATTTTTACTCACATAATATTGCCTTAAAAGTAGAGAGGGCCTTGACAAAAGTTACTAATTTAGTTAAATTCAAGCTGTTGACGTCCTAGTCCGAGTTAGACGACAACACAAGGGACAACAACCGATGGAAATGAAATGTGTGTCACAAAAGGAGCTCAGGGGGACGAAGGCAGCTAAGTGTTGCTAGATGGTGGCAAGTTTGTTTATTAATGATCTTCATTTAATTATAAACAGTGCAGTAAAAATAAATAACTTATGTTGGTTTCTTAAATAATTATTTTATCAATTTTATTGTGACTTATGTGATTATTATCATAGTAATAATTCAGCTTCATGTTATAACTGCATGGAGGCTGTTTGTTGCGACTTATACTTTAATTCATAAACTTAACCTGGTTTTAATTAAGCTCCATAAGACAAAGAGACTTTGATATTGTGAGGTTGTTGTTCTAACTCGTTCATCAATGTTTTTGTCTTCAACATATGTTTGCAGTCTAAGCAAATGAAGATGAAAGAGGAAGCCAGAGAAATCAGGTGTTAGGAAACCTAAAGACTTTCTGTCTCAGAAGAATCTCTGACTCCACCAGATCACCAACCAGCTCAGAGGATGAACCTCAACATCGTCTTCATGATGTAAGTTTGTTTCTTCAATGAGGAGCTAAAGCTACATTTTCAACAACAAAAACTGCTGTTACCAACACTAAGTGCTTAATAAACATGATTTGATTTAAAGGTAACTGGAAACAATTTTTCTCTTCTTGTTAATCTAACATTTATCTTTCCTTTTTTTTATTTGTAGTTTACTTTCAGGGCCCTGTGATGGACTGATGACCTGTCCAGGGTGAACCTGCCTCTCATCTGATGCTGCGGGAGATGGGCACCACCAGCCCCCCTCACCACCCTGCAAGGATCAATCTGTTCAGATTATGGATGGAAAGATTTTAAGGTAGTTTGTCTCCTTAAGTCCACACTTAAAACAGCTTCATAGTTAATGCCAACATCAACTGACTCTATGACATTGCTGACCATTTTTTTTTCTACTTCTAACATAAACAGGCAAAGAAGACACCCAGAAATGTTTTTCCACCCCAGGCCTCCGGTCCCAATCATCATCAGTTCTTATAATGTCACATACATGGCGAGTCCACAACATCTTGAAATTGTAAATATTATTTTTTTAATTGCCATTTTTCTGTTCTCTTTAAATACAAATGCTTTCTCTGTTTAATTGCTCTATTGTCCTTTTTTGTAGGTTTCTATAAGGTGCAGTGAATATATATATATATATAAATAAATTCCCTTCTCACCCTCCTCGGTGGTCTCTCTCTCTTTCATCCTCTGACCTCTACCAGAGGCCTGGGAGCTTGAGGGTTCTGCGCAGTATCTTGGCTGTGCCTAGTACTGCACATTTCTGGACTGAGATGTCTGATGTTGTTCCTGGGATCTGTTTTAGCCACTGCTCCAGTTTGGGGGTTTCTGCCCCGAGGGCCCCGATGACCACAGGCACCACTGTGGTCTTCACCTTCCAGTTCTTTTCCAGTTCCTCCCTGAGGCCCTGGTATTTCTCCAGTTTCTCCTTTTTCCTGATGTTGTAGTCACTTGGTATAGCTACATCCACCACAACGGCTTTCCTCTGTTCTTTATCCACCACCACAATGTCCGGTTGGTTCTCCATTACCATCTTGTCTGTCTGGATCTGGAAGTCCCACAGGATCTTAGCTCGGTCATTCTCCACCACCTTTGGGGGTGTTTCCCACTTCGATCTCGGGGCTTCCAGTCCATATTCTGCACAGATGTTCCTGTACACTATGCCGCCACCTGGTTATGTCGTTCCATGTACGCTTTCCCTGCCAGCATCTTGCACCCTGCTGTTATGTGCTGGACTGTCTCAGGGGCCTCCTTGCACAACCTACACCTTGGGTCTTGTCTGGTGTGGTAGATCTGAGCCTCTATTGCTCTGGTGTTTAGGGCCTGTTCCTGTGCAGCCAGGATGAGAGCCTCTGTGCTGTCCTTGAGTCCAGCTTTGTCCAGCCATTGGTAGGATTTCCTGATATCAGCCACTTCAGTTATTTGTCGGTGGTACATCCCATGTAGGGGCTTGTTCTCCCATGATGGAACCTCTAGCCCCTCATCCTGTGTTCCCCATTGCCTGAGACATTCCCTGAGCATATCGTCCGTTGAGGCTTTGTCCTTGATGTATTTATGGATCTTGGATGTTTCATCCTGGACAGTGGCTCTCACACTCACTAGTCCTCTGCCTCCTTCCTTTCGGTTTGTGTACAGTCTCAGGGTGCTGGATTTGGGGTGGAACCCTCCATCCATGGTTAGTAACTTCCGAGTCTTAACATCCGTGGCCTTTATCTCTTCCATTGGCCAGCTAATTATTCCGGCAGGGTATCTGATTACTGGTAATGCATAGCTGTTTATTGCACGGATCTTGTTCTTGCCATTGAGCTGGCTTCTCAGGACTTGCCTTATTCGTTGGAGGTATTTGGCTGTGGCTCCTTTCCTTGTGACCTCGTCGAGGTTGCCATTTGTTTGTGGTATTCCCAGGTACTTGTAACTGTGCTCTATGTCTGCTATTGTTCCTTCTGGGAGTGAGACCCCTTCTGTGCGGACGACCTTCCCTCTCTTTGTAACCATCCGACCGTACTTTTCTAGTCCGAATGACATCCCAATGTCAGTGCTGTATATCCTGGTGGTGTGGATCAGTGAGTCGATGTCTCGCTCACTCTTAGCGTACAGCTTGATGTCATCCATGTAGAGGAGGTGACTGATTGTGGCCCCATTCTTCAGTCGGTATCCGTAGCCAGTCTTGTTGATGATTTGGCTGAGGGGGTTCAGGCCTATGCAGAACAGTAGTGGGGACAGAGCATCTCCTTGGTATATGCCACATTTGATGGACACTTGTGCAAGTGGTTTGCAGTTGGCTTCAAGGGTGGTTTTCCACAGCCCCATCGAGTTTGCAATGAAGGCTCTTAGAGTCCTATTGATGTTGTACATCTCTAAGCATTCAATGATCCAAGTGTGTGGCATTGAGTCATAGGCTTTCTTGTAATCTATCCAAGCGGTGCACAGGTTGGTGTGTCGGGTTTTGCAGTCTCGGGCGACTGTGTGGTCTACAAGGAGTTGGTGTTTGGCTCCTCTGCTATTTAAGCCGATGCCCTTCTGTGCCGTACTCATGTATTTATTCATGTGACCACTTATCTTAGCCGCTATGATGCCTGATATGAGCTTCCATGTTGTAGAGAGACAGGTTATTGGCCGATAGTTGGATGGGATTGAACCCTTTGAGGGATCCTTCTGTATCAGGATTGTGCGACCTTCAGTTAACCATTCAGGGTGAGGTCCATTTTGTAGCAGCTGGTTCATTTGAGCTGCCAGTTGCTCATGGAGGGCAGTGAGTTTCTTTAGCCAGTAGGCATGGATCATGTCAGGTCCTGGTGCTGTCCAGTTTTTCATACCCGAGACTCTTTCTTGGACATCTGCCACAGTGATGGTTACTGGGGCTTGTTCAGGGAGGTTGCTGTGTTCCTCTCGTAGAGAGGTCAGCCACTTTGCATTGCTGTTGTGGGTCGCCTCCCTTTCCCATATGCCTTTCCAGTATTGTTCAGTCTCCAGCCTTGGTGGGTCTGCTCTGTTGTTAGTACCCTGCCATTGAGAGTACACTTTAGCTGGTTGGGTGTGGAAGAGCCGGTTAATCCTCCTGGCTTCATTCTCTCTTGTGTATCTCTTCAGGCGGCTGGCCAAGGCTTGGAGCCTTTGTTTGGCAGTTTCAAGTGCTTCAGGTATGGACATCTGGCTGTACTTCTTGTGTACTGATCTTTTCATTGAACCCCTTTGGAGCTCTGACAGTTGGCTCACTTCCCTCCTTGTTATCTTGATCTTAGCCTCTAACCGTCTTTTCCATGGTGGGTATTGGGTCTCATGATTGCTCTTATAGCCAAGCATCTCAAGGATCACTGATGCTGAGTTGTATATGAGCTCATTGGTTTCTGTTATGGTGTTGGTAGGGATCGTTCTCAATGCCGCATTCACATCTTCAATTAGACTTTCTGGTGGTGCTTCACTCAGCCGTTGCAATTGGCGTCGGGGTTGTCTGGTGTTCATTACGGCCACGATTCTCTCTCTCAGGTCAGTTGCAGCCTCGTTCAGCTCTGATGATTCGTTCATTACTGGGGCTACATACCCAGTCTCTGGGTGGGTAGTTAACTCCCTTCTGACCTGGCGTTCTGGCTCCTCCCCTTTGGCATAGCATTTGTGTTGTACCTCGTCAATCTCAAGTTGTGAGAGCAGTTGCCGTTTGCGGATGTTGGAACACTGAGCCACTAGTTGCTTAGCAGTTAGTGTTGACTGGGGATGTCGAAGTAACCATTCCTCCCACAGTCTTCGCATGTAGCCCCTCTGACTAGGGTTACTTGAGTAGTAGCATTCCAACAGATCCATGTTTTCACCTCTCGCCCATTTCCGTCTTGTTCCAGTAGCCCATTTTTCATCTAGGTGCTCTGGTTCCCCAGCACATGACGCAGACCTTGTTTGGCCGGGCGACGTCTGAGCCGGCATGTCGTGCTTATCAGTGTCTCTCATGGTATGAGGTATATATACTGTTATATATATATATATATATATATATATATATATATATATATATAATATATATATATATATACTGTATATATAAAAAAAAAAAAATTCCCTTCTCACCCTCTGCGGGTGGTCTCTTTTTTCATCCTCTGAACTCGGGTCCTCTACCAGAGGCCTGGGAGCTTGAGGGTTCTGCGCAGTATCTTGGCTGTGCCTAGTACTGCACATTTCTGGACTGAGATGTCTGATGTTGTTCCTGGGATCTGTTTTAGCCACTGCTCCAGTTTGGGGGTGACTGCCCCGAGGGCCCCGATGACCACAGGCACCACTGTGGTCTTCACCTTCCAGTTCTTTTCCAGTTCCTCCCTGAGGCCCTGGTATTTCTCCAGTTTTTCATGCTCCTTTTTCCTGATGTTGTAGTCACTTGGTATAGCTACATCCACCACAACGGCTTCCCTCTGTTCTTTATCCACCACCACAATGTCCGGTTGGTTCGCCATTACCATCTTGTCCGTCTGGATCTGGAAGTCCCACAGGATCTTAGCTCGGTCATTCTCCACCACCTTTGGGGGGGTTTCCCACTTTGATCTCGGGGCTTCCAGTCCATATTCTGCACAGATGTTCCTGTACACTATGCCGCCACCTGGTTATGTCGTTCCATGTACGCTTTCCCTGCCAGCATCTTGCACCCTGCTGTTATGTGCTGGACTGTCTCAGGGCCTCTTTGCACAACCTACACCTTGGGTCTTGTCTGGTGTGGTAGATCTGAGCCTCTATTGCTCTGGTGTTTAGGGCCTTAGCTGGCCAATATATATATATATATATAATATATATATATAAAAAAAATTCCCTTCTCACCCTCTGCGGGTGGTCTCTTTTCATCCTCTGAACTCGGGTCCTCTACCAGAGGCCTGGGAGCTTGAGGGTTCTGCGCAGTATCTTGGCTGTGCCTAGTACTGCACATTTCTGGACTGAGATGTCTGATGTTGTTCCTGGGATCTGTTTTAGCCACTGCTCCAGTTTGGGGGTGACTGCCCCGAGGGCCCCGATGACCACAGGCACCACTGTGGTCTTCACCTTCCAGTTCTTTTCCAGTTCCTCCCTGAGGCCCTGGTATTTCTCCAGTTTCTCATGCTCCTTTTTCCTGATGTTGTAGTCACTTGGTATAGCTACATCCACCACAACGGCTATCCTCTGTTCTTTATCCACCACCACAATGTCCGGTTGGTTCGCCATTACCATCTTGTATATATTGTATATATATATATATATATATATATATATACTGTATATATATATATATATATATACTGTATATATATATATATATATATATAAACTGGACAGCACCAGGACCTGACATGATCCATGCCTACTGGCTAAAGAAACTCACTGCCCTCCATGAGCGACTGGCAGCTCAAATGAACCAGCTACTACAAAATGGGATTCACCCTGAATGGTTAACTGAAGGTCGCACAATCCTGATACAGAAGGATCCCTCAAAGGGTTCAATCCCATCCAACTATCGGCCAATAACCTGTCTCTCTACAACATGGAAGCTCATATCAGGCATCATAGCGGCTAAGATAAGTGGTCACATGGATAAATACATGAGTACGGCACAGAAGGGCATCGGCTTAAATAGCAGAGGAGCCAAACACCAACTCCTTGTAGACCACACAGTCGCCCGAGACTGCAAAACCCGACACACCAACCTGTGCACCGCTTGGATAGATTACAAGAAAGCCTATGACTCAATGCCACACACTTGGATCATTGAATGCTTAGAGATGTACAACATCAATAGGACTCTAAGAGCCTTCATTGCAAACTCGATGGGGCTGTGGAAAACCACCCTTGAAGCCAACTGCAAACCACTTGCACAAGTGTCCATCAAATGTGGCATATACCAAGGAGATGCTCTGTCCCCACTGCTGTTCTGCATAGGCCTGAACCCCCTCAGCCAAATCATCAACAAGACTGGCTACGGATACCGACTGAAGAATGGGGCCACAATCAGTCACCTCCTCTACATGGATGACATCAAGCTGTACGCTAAGAGTGAGCGAGACATCGACTCACTGATCCACACCACCAGGATATACAGCACTGACATTGGGATGTCATTCGGACTAGAAAAGTACGGTCGGATGGTTACAAAGAGAGGGAAGGTCGTCCGCACAGAAGGGTTCTCACTCCCAGAAGGAACAATAGCAGACATAGAGCACAGTTACAAGTACCTGGGAATACCACAAACAAATGGCAACCTCGACGAGGTCACAAGGAAAGGAGCCACAGCCAAATACCTCCAACGAATAAGGCAAGTCCTGAGAAGCCAGCTCAATGGCAAGAACAAGATCCGTGCAATAAACAGCTATGCATTACCAGTAATCAGATACCCTGCCGGAATAATCAGCTGGCCAATGGAAGAGATAAAGGCCACGGATGTTAAGACTCGGAAGTTACTAACCATGCATGGAGGGTTCCACCCCAAATCCAGCACCCTGAGACTGAACACAAACCGTAAGGAAGGAGGCAGAGGACTAGTGAGTGTGAGAGCCACTGTCCAGGATGAAACATCCAAGATCCATAAATACATCAAGGACAAAGCCTCAACAGACAATATGCTCAGCGAATGTCTCAGGCAATGGTGAACACAGGATGAGGGGATAGAGGTTCCATCATGGGAGAACAAGCCCCTACATGGGATGTACCACCGACAAATAACTGAAGTGGCTGATATCAGGAAATCCTACCAATGGCTGGACAAAGCTGGACTCAAGGACAGCACAGAGGCTCTCATCCTGGCTGCACAGGAACAGGCCCTAAACACCAGAGCAATAGAGGCTCAGATCTACCACACCAGACAAGACCCAAGGTGTAGGTTGTGCAAGGAGGCCCCTGAGACAGTCCAGCACATAACAGCAGGGTGCAAGATGCTGGCAGGGAAAGCGTACATGGAACGACATAACCAGGTGGCGGCATAGTGTACAGGAACATCTGTGCAGAATATGGACTGGAAGCCCCGAGATCGAAGTGGGAAACACCCCCAAAGGTGGTGGAGAATGACCGAGCTAAGATCCTGTGGGACTTCCAGATCCAGACAGACAAGATGGTAATGGAGAACCAACCGGACATTGTGGTGGTGGATAAAGAACAGAGGAAAGCCGTTGTGGTGGATGTAGCTATACCAAGTGACTACAACATCAGGAAAAAGGAGAAACTGGAGAAATACCAGGGCCTCAGGGAGGAACTGGAAAAGAACTGGAAGGTGAAGACCACAGTGGTGCCTGTGGTCATCGGGGCCCTCGGGGCAGAAACCCCCAAACTGGAGCAGTGGCTAAAACAGATCCCAGGAACAACATCAGACATCTCAGTCCAGAAATGTGCAGTACTAGGCACAGCCAAGATACTGCGCAGAACCCTCAAGCTCCCAGGCCTCTGGTAGAGGTCAGAGGACCCGAGTTCAGAGGATGAAAGAGAGAGACCACCGAGGAGGGTGAGAAGGGAATTTTTTTTTATTTCATATATTTTATATAATTTTGAGACATAATTATATAATTAATAACACTCAGAATAATTATATCAAAATGTAATATTAAAGCTCTGAAATTTGACATTTAAAATGTATACTTTAAGTACACGCTAAGTATACTTGAAGTTGTTCCAAAAAAATACGTGTAGTATACTAAAGTATACTACAGTATTAGCTGTATTTTTAAACAATTTAAATACTACTAAAGTATACTAAGAACCAAATAAGTTGTTCCAAAATAGCACAGTTGAAGTACACTGCTAAAAGTATACTAAAGTATGTTAAAATTTAGTATACTAAAGTATACTTTTGTTTACCAGGGTAATGTGAGGAGTGGAAACAGGAAACTGCTTAAACACTTTTCACCCCTTTCAAAATAAGAGGATGAATAAAGCATTAAATTACTTGAGGAAATTTTAACAGTTTAACAAAAACAAAATAGATAAATAAATTAGAGATTTTGAATATATCTAAAAATATTAAAAACAAAGTTAGCAAAATTGCTAAAGTGCTAACTGAAGAATAGTGCAAGACCAGCTTAGCTAATATTCTATTAGCAGTTCAGCGGAAGTGTGTCAACCACTGGCATTTATTTGGTTTAATACTGGATTAAAGGAGGATTTGAAAACTACTGATCATTTTCTTTCCACTCCACAGTTGATACTAGATAATATCCCAATAAAATAACCTGAAGTTTGTGGTTTTCTCCTCACGAACCTCTGGTCTCCATTTTGGACCAAAGTCCAGAGTATTTGGTCATTGCAGTGAATCTATGTTGTTACTCCATGTCTGGTTACGTAAAATGTGTTTTTATGAAGCTCATTACTCAGAGGGAGAACAGAGGAGTCATGATGCTCAAGTCCCAGCATGAACAACCACTGATGGGTTCTCTTAATAACACCAATCATAACTTTGAACAGAGAAACTTTGGGTGATGATAATGTTGCATTGGCACGTAAACCTCTAACCACCAGGCATTTGTTACACAATAAAAACATGTCCTGTGGGGGGTTTAATTGTCTAAATTATTTAGTTCAGACGTCACCAAACGTCGTTAGAAACCCACGATCAGGCCTGAAATCTGGGTTTATTGATGGATTCTGACCTGAACATTCAGAGTCAATTAAAGATGATTACAAAGTCGGCCTTCTATCAGGTTTCTCTAGATCTTTTCCCAATAAGATCCAGAGAAACTCTATAGCTCAGAGAACGGACTCAGAACCAGAACCTATTTAGAGTTGCCTTCGATTAAATATAACTGAAACATTGATTAAATATATACTTCTTAATATACTGAATTAGCTATTTGTGCTTAATTTGTGACTTTAAATTTAAATTGAAACGGCTGGTTTATCGTTTTTAACTGGATTGGCCTCATGCTGCTAATTAACTTTAGTTAGCCAATAGCAAATATTTTTAAGAACTGCTAGCTCTTTATTAGAATATTTAAACAACTTTTGTTGTCTAAAAATAACAGAAATGGAAATAAATTGTGATGATTATGAAGTTTCTGACAGAAAAATATAATAAAGTTTAATTTATTGTTTTCTTTTAAAATGCCATGTCAATTACACCAGTACAACTATTCTCTTATAAGTTGGTGATGAACTTCAGGTCTTTCGGGTTGAAAGGCCTCCTTACCATCACCCTAATTTTCTGCTCCCTTTATGTGTTTATTTAAAATACCTTCTGGAATATCAGTATATGAGAGCTGAACAGATGATTTCATTGTCGTGTCGTGAATTCAAGGCTTTTCTGAAGAACCTTTAATGATTTCTCACCACCTAGTGGAGAAAACAAGGCATTGCAGCCTGTTCCCTGGAACGAAGCTTTTGATTCAAACTTGAAAATAAACAAAAATGACATAAATTATTGGGAGTTTTATGTAATTTTTGTTTGTTACTTGGAAAAAAACGTCATAATCATAAAATCCAGTAAATAAACACACATTTAAAGAATGATATCTCACTTTTCCCTGTTTCTGTCAGTCTTTTACAGTCCTCAATCAACATTTTACACATATCAAACAATAATTAAACTTGAAAACATTTTGAACATGTAGTATTTGTAAATTTTCCCAGACAGTGAAACTCATGTCTGTGTCTGTATTTGTTATGTAACAATATTTTATTGTTGTGCAGTTGACATCTGTGTAGACAGGTTTAGTCAAAAATAATATGTTTGTCTCATTCTTTCTTATATATTCACAGTTTTTATGTGACTTCAATGATTTAATGAATCACCAGTCATCCTTCCCGTCACTGACTCATGTATTTATGACTCGGTTTTGTTGTTTCCATGTTCCTGTTTGCTCATAAACCAACACAGTCTGAATAAAATACGTTTTCGTTCTTGATTCCAGCTCACTCGTGGCTCTTCTGCTCTTCATCTTCATGTTTCTTCAGACATTTCTGTCTGTCTCGTCTTTCCTCCTCAGGGGCTTCACGGCCGCAGTCTGAAAGCATCCAGAAAAACCAGGCCTGTAATCAGTTTGACGTTTTTATGTGTCTGTGATATGTTGAAGAGAATAAAAGAACATAAAAAGAAGAGGAGATAAAGTCAAGACAAAGGCCGGTGTTTCATTCTGTCCTGTAGCAGCACATTATAAGTTTTAAAATTACACGATTTTGACAAATTTATGACAATAATGGGGATTAAAATTACACAGCACTGGATTCTGTGCTGCCACCCAAACATCTCTGAGCTGTCTGGGTTTTTTAGGTTTTCTTCTGGTTTCTCCTACTCCAGTCTTTTTATATCTTTTTATGAATATTCCTAGTTAGAACTATTAATATTTTATAACTCATTTTAGTAAGAATATGTATTACATCATAGCACACTTTATAATGAGAAAATAGTTCAGAAGAGACCAGAAAAAAATAATTTTGTTGTTGAAAAATATGCAGACATCTTTGACCCAGTTACATCCTGTTATGTTTAAAAAGAACAGAATAATGGATGATACACGGATTTCTAATTTTCCTTCCACAGTCCTAAAAACATGACAATGCTTTAAATTTGATCTCTAAATATCTCTCAACTCTTATTTTTCATATATCGTATTTTCTGGACAATAAGCAGCTACTTTTTTCCTAAGGTTCGAACCATGCGGCTTATAGCCCGGTGCGGCTTATATGTGGATTTTTCTTCAACCACCAGGGGGCTCTTTTAGCAGGAAGTGAATCATTGGAAGTCAAAATTGGAAATATAAGAAGAAAGCACCCATTAAAACGGAATTAGGTTTTAACAGGGAATTGAAATTTGAGAATGTTGTTGATCAGTTAAATAGCACTGAGTGGAAAAAGAAGATTTTTCGGTTTTTTAAACACTACTGGGATCATTATGAGAATTTGAGATATAGATATTAGGATCCAGTAGATGGCAGTAGTGCAACAATAATGGATGCAAGCTGCTGTTGAAATCTAAAGAAGAAGAAGAAGAAGGAGAAGAAGAAGAAGACGAAGAAGGAGAAGAAGGCGCCCATTTTCATTTAGCACATGCTAGTAGCAGACAGTAAGAAGATTTCTTTCTTCAAACTCTTACGCCCTCATAATCAGTTCAGTTAAATCTAAACTTGGCACCTTTTTCTTTTTCAACCATAATAAATGTGATATTCAATTGACCTGTTATGACTCAAATGTTGGGTGTTGCCCCCCTTTGCTGCTGCTGCATCATTGTGGCTTATAGTCCGGAAAATACGGTATTCTATCAAAGCATTTCCGATTCTATGAGGAACATTTTGCATTTAATCCAATCAATTAGCGTCATAAAATAAAAAACAAATAAGCTAACACAGCTATAAAATAACCCAGCAGTAGTACAAGCTTTTCTATTGCCATTTTACATTTTATTTGTATAATTTTTGGACAGTTTTTGAATCCTGTTAGCATATTGTGATACATTGAGTAGCTAACATGTGCTAGCATGACCCGATTACTAGCATAATTTGATTAAGAAAATTACAGTTTTTTGAGAGTTTTGTGTGTTATAACGACTAAAAGAGTCATAATATGTTCATATTTTATTTTTCCCTTAATTACAATAAAATCAGCAGCATTAGTAAGCTAATTAGCGTGCTAATTTTTAGCATGCTAATGAACGGCTCATTTTAGATTTAACAGGTTTGAGCTACTTTGAAAAGAATGAAGTTTTAATAAATTGTAGACGATATAACCATAATATGTCTTTGAGTGTCTATGTGTTGTTTTTGGTTAATTTATTTTTACACAATAAGAGTTGTGGTTAAAATAAGTTTACTAGTCTTTGTGGTTTATACAAATGCAACAATGCATTTTTGTTGCTTAAAGAGCAACAAAAATGCATATTTTTGTTGTTTATATAATGAACACTTCAGATAAAATCAACATCCATCCATCCATCCATTTTCTTCCTCTTATCCGGGATCGGGTCGCGGGGGCAGCAGCTTCAGAAGGGAGGCCCAGACTTCCCTCTCCCCAGCCACTTCTTCCAGCTCCTCCGGGGGAACCCCAAGGCGTCCCAGGCCAGCCGAGAGACATAGTCCCTCCAGCGTGTCCTGGGTCTTCCTCGGGGCCTCCTCCCGGTGGGAGGTGCCTGTAACACCTCACCAGGTAGGCGTCCAGGAGGCATCCTGACCAGATGCCCGAGCCACCTCAACTGGCTCCTCTCGACGTGGAGGAGCAGCGGCTCTACTTTGAGTCCCTCCCTGATGACCGAGCTTCTCTCTCTAAGTTAGAGCCCGGCCACCCTGCGGAGGAAACCCATTTCGGCCGCTTGTATCCGTGATCTCGTTCTTTCGGTCATGACCCAAAGCTCATGACCATAGATGAGGGTGGGAACGTAGATCGACCGGTAAATCGAGAGCTTTGCCTTTTGACTCAGCTTCTCTTCACCACGACGGACCGGTACAGCGCCGCTTCACGGCAGACGCCGCCCCAATCCGCCTGTCGATCTCCCTTCTTCCCTCATTCGTAAACAAGATCCCCAGATACTTAAACTCCTCCACTTGAGGCAGGACGACCCCCCTGATCCGGAGAAGGCACTCTACCCTTTTCAAGACCATGGCCTCGGATTTGGAGGCACTGAGCCTCATCCCGGCCGCTTCACACTCGGCCGCGAACCGTTTCAGCGAGAGCTGCAGATCACGATCTGATGAAGCCATCAGGACCACATCATCCGCAAAAAGCAGAGATGCGATCCTAAGGCCACCAAAACGGATCCCCTCAACACCTCGGCTGCGCCTAGAAATTCTGTCCATGAAAGTAATGAACAGAATCGGTGACAAAGGGCAGCCTTGGCGGAGTCCAACTCTCACCTGAAACGAGCCCGACTTACTGCCGGCAATGCGGACCAGACTCTGACACCGGTCATACAGGGACCTGACAGCCCGTATCAAAGGGCCCGGTACCCCATACTCCCGGAGAACCCACCACAAGGCCCCCCGAGGGACACGGTCGAACGCCCTCTCCAAGTCCACAAAACACATGTAGACTGGTTGGGCGAACTCCCATGCACCCTCCAGGACCCTGCTGAGGGTATAGAGCTGGTCCAGTGTTCCACGACCAGGACGAAAACCACATAAAATCAACATTATTTTGAAATAAATTACAAGGTATTTTTGCTGATGCAATGACTTAATTTGAAGCATACAAATAATTCAAAATAATAGTTAAAGCTTTATTAATATTTTAAATTTTTCCCCCCTCAGGAAAATGAAAACAAAATGCCAACATAAAGACAAAAACAAAAGTCGTTTTTATATGAAAAAGAACTTTATTATTACTTTAGAAATGGTACAATATGATACATTACAGTAAACAACACTGAAAACACATAGAGCAGGTAGGATCTGTGCAAATCAACAAGACTGTGTTGCATGTATGAATTTATTTTTATTTCCTGACTGAAGTCTGCACTGCAATGCAGTTTAATCTATCTGCATCCTTTTGTATACAACATATGAACCAGTTAGCAATGAAGCATTAGCCACACTGGCTAAAAATTTCCAATTACACTCAAAATATTCCAAGTAATTGTTTTAAAAATGTTCCTTTTCCTCTAATTCTAAAGCACAGAAATCAGTTTGCAGAGAGCAGGTATTAAATGTGGATTGCCTTGTTTGTTGGCGTAGACAAGAGGATTTAACTGAGCAGTTCTGACTTCCAGTTGGAGGGTGAATGGGGGCAGAGGACATCCTGTAGCGGTCGTCTATCCTCTGGTTCTTCCCTCTGGGACCAATTAACCTACACACCACAGGAAGCAGGAGGTATTGCCTTGTTTGAATAAACCCACAGCAGAAACGTTTGTTTTCATCCAGACGTTCAGAAATAATCAGATAAATAATGCAGAAGAATATTAGAGCTATTAGTAAAGAAGCTGTGGTTTCCCTGTTTGACCCTGCAGTTCTCGTGGCCTCAGGAAAGGAGAGAGGGCAGGTCTGTTCTCCAGGATGCAGCTCTTTTCCTTCGCCCCGCTTCCGGGACGCCTTACTTGGCGGTGACGACTACTGGCGTGTCGGTGGGGTTCGGTCCTGCCCCGTCCTCGTCCGAGTCGCTTTCCACGCTGTCGTCTTCGTCCGAGTCGCTGTCGGCGGCACCGGGCGTGGCGGTGGCCTCCTCGCTGCTCTGGGTGTCCTCGGATTCGGCGCTGGCACTGTCACTGGGGGAGCTGGCACCTTCCTCCTCCTCTTCTTCCTCTGGAGTGCTGCTGCTTTCGCTGTCGTTGGCGGTGGACGCCCCGCTGCTGGCGCTGTCGTCCTCAGCGGGAATGGCGGCCTGCCGGGCGTTGATGTCCTGGTCTTGGGAGAGTCCAGAGGAGGCGTCCAGGCCCTGGGTCTCCACCTCTGGGGTGCTGGTGTCTTCTTCCACGATGTCAGAGTGGATCTGCAACGCCTGGAAGTCAGAAATCACTTAGTCAGAACCGGTCTGATAATGTCAGGAACGCTAACAGAAACCATTGATATGTATCAATTTGGGAAGTAATTTCTAAGGTTTGGGATGCAAGAGAAGCACAACTAAAGCGACGATGCACAACTGGGGAAAACATTGACCAGTGGTGAACCTTTACAGGAGAGGCCAACTGACCACATTTACTCCAACAGATCAATAACTGCATGTAATTGTGGAAATTAGAATTACATAAATAAATTCATTTAGTGGAAACACGGCAAAACTGCACCAGGATGGTGTTGTTTTCTGGGCTGCTTCATAGTACAGCAGACATCGTAGGACGATGGTGCGTCAGGGTTTTCATTGCATTTCTTATTTAATGGACATGCCACAGCTGCAACATTGTGTTTTTTATAACATTAGCAGAATATCAACAATGTTTTGCACACATTTGTAATGGAAACGTAGATAGTGACTCATCAAAAGAGTCACAACAGAATCCAGAACCACAGAACAACATCTAAGTCCAGTACAACCAAAACAAACGTTAGCCTAGCACTAGCTGGAGAAATGGCTCATGGTCTTTTACCAGAGACAAAAGACAAACCTGACGTCATTCAACATATTGTGAAAAAGGAAGTAATGCTATGTTTCCTTCAGAGGTCAACATTTCTACCACTTCCTCAGAGGAGGACTAACCTGTACCTTGTAAAGCTTTGGGAACTTCTCCACCTCGTTGCCGTTAGTCATGTCGTAGGCCACCTTCTTGCCAACAATCTCGTAGGATTTGTAGGGGTTGGGGCCCTTATGGTAGGACTTCTCCTCCACATAGAGGATTGACTTGTTGTCGTCGGTGTATCCTCCCAAACTGTCCCCGCGACCAGCGT